>CM016562.1:45347344-45448290 GCA_003412495.2 Echium plantagineum
GTACTATGATTAAGATTAATTAACTATAATACTACATTTATATAAATAATAATAATTATGGCCATTCATAAATGATTTTGTTATTCAAACAAGTTCACAACTGAACCTGCTTTCGTGAATGACTATTTCATAGAGCCACGAGCTATAAACTAATTCTAATAACTTAGTATAAATTCATATGGATTAGAAATCAAATAGTAGATCAAACTATAAATATTTTTAAATTGTAGAACCATAATTGGATAGATTCCTTCGAATAACCTATTATGTTGATTACAAAATATTAGATCAAATAAATTAGGGAGTAGGTATACCTATTTTCACAATTTTAGAATCAAAATTAAAAAAATTAAAAAAAGAAGAAGAATTATAATTACAAATATGAAAAAATACTAAAAACTGAAAATAATCAATGCAAGTTGCACTTAGTCCCTATAAAATTTAGTCTGCTTAAATGGTCCTTGTAAATGGTTCGATTTAATCCCTATTTATTTAATATTGTCGTTAGGAAATTAAACGAAAAAATGTCATTTGACCTCAATTTGAGCCAAAATCAAACTTTCAACACTTGATATTTGCACCTATTAAATTTCTCTCCAATTCCTCCCTCCTTCAATAAAACATATATTAGCCAACAAAATCATGAATTTATCTTTCATTTATAACCACTTTAATATAAACCTGACTTTATCTTCCCCTCTTTTATTATTTATTTCAAATAAACTCCAATTCATGTTAAAATTAAGAATAATTTATATTGGTCAAACTTAATTACATATAGAAATTATTTACAATTATCCATAGTATCTATCCTTTTTTAGAAAGGGGTTTGTTCCTCTTGACTGTTTGAAGAAGAATGCAAACTCTGGAGCCAGATAAACCGTCCATCCTAAGTCAACGCGACTGCTATCCCGACTGATCCGGTGTCTTGGCATTCATTCCTTTCATTAACACTGTCGATAATTAAACCCGCATAACTAACTCAGTTCTATTCCAAATCCGTAAACCAACTAAACCAACTAAATCAACATTACCATCCTTTGTTATTATATATGTTGCCTGGCGGAGATTCTAGTACGTGAAATATGAGACAACTTTTCAATTTTTTTAATTTCTCTATATCCGAAAAATATTCTCCGTGCCTACTATAGCCTTGTCCAAATAAAGACACTTCAAAGATGATACAATCATTTTGTCAACTAAAATCACTTCACATATCTAATCTCAACTGTTTCATTTCATTGTTCTTGTTTCCATTCTTTCTTTCAATATGTCATCAAACAATGTAAAAATAACCCCTTTTCATGAAAATGATGATCATAAAGTTTATTATGAAAATGGGCATTATACTAATAAGGACATGTTTGGTAGCAATAATGGTATAAGTGAAATAGAAGAAGTAGAAGAAGATGATATGAATAATGAAATTATTAGTAAGATTCCATTGTCTACCATAAGAGAAGAGGTAACAGAGGCTCAGGAAGTTTGTTTTCATTGATTTCAATAATAATAATAGAGATGTTGTTTTGTTGAGATTGGGAAACATGAGGAGGCAAGCATGATGGGGCTTGTTTGGGCTATGTCTCATGAAGTTGATGTTGCTTCTACTGTGGTTTTTCTCATCATATTTTTCAAGAAATCAAGCAAATTCCCACTCTATGTTAGTATTCATCTCTCTCAAATCCACACAAGTTTTTATTTTAGTATTTTGATTGTGATTCTTAACTAATAGATGTCCATTTCATAATATCTTATATTTAGTAAGTAAATTTTATATTCGTTATTGGTGATACTATTGTGTTGTGTTTATACTTCATTGTTAATTTGTGTTAATAGTCTATGGGGTTCCACTACCTCTCACGTGTAAACCCAATCATCGGCGGACTATTCATCGCCGGTATTAATTGTCGGAACAGCATCGGCGAGGTTACACGTGTCTCATTAACTCAGGTCAGGTCTGGCTCATGATATCATGTTAAAAGGTCTATGGGGTCCACTCTAAAACCAATTGACAATAGAGGAAGTAGCCCAAGATCTTTATATATATATATTGACCCGAGAGACACCGAAATTCGATGTGGATGTGCATCTAAACAATTTGCAAAAAAAAATACTGTTAGTTTTAAGAAGGTATGGGATTGAGCAAACAAAAGGGACCGAGGGTGATGTTTTGGTGAGATTGGTCCCTCCAGTTTGTCAAAAGTTACAATCTAGTCCTCAAGTTTAGATTAGTTACACTAACAATCTCCGGAGTTACGTTGCAACAAATATTCATTATCTTTGCGATTAAGCTTGTTTATTAAGTTATTTTTGAAGTGTCACGTTTGATCGAGCCTCGCAAGTGAAGTTGAGTAAATGTCAAAAGAACAATGAGGGTGGACCTAAGTGATGATCTAATATCTAGCACATGAAAATATAGTTAGATTGAGAATTGTGAGGTTGAGTGAAATGTAACATTGAATTTTACCAATTACAGTAGGAATGATGCCAATTGATCAGGCAAATCCTGAGCAAAAGGAGTTGTTACATGGCCAAGAAAGAGGTAGGAGAAGAGAGTATCTTCAGAAGTTCCTCAATGTATGTTCTGCTTCCAAGGTAATGGAAAAACTTTTTAGTAACGGTTATGGGTTCGAAACTCACCTCGTCGTTAATTTACAGAAGAAAAAAAAATTGGTCTATTATTGAATTAAATCTTTTGAATTTGGACAGGCTAAAGTGGACACCATATTGATTGAAAGCAATACAGAGGCCAAAGCAATTCTTGATCTCATTCCCATTCTCAACATCAGAAAGTTGGTTGTAGGTACTCCTAAAAGGTATATGGCTATTTTTGCAATTCTTGATCTCATTCCAACTAACGAGGATCCGCAATCGCCTATTTATCGAGTTTAACCTCAGGCCGATTGCATTTCTTGAAAGAGATGTATGTAGCGGTTTTTGTTGATGAATTTGTATTTGTTCTTTTGTAAAGTTGTATTGTCTAGTTACGCTTTTCCGATTAGCGTCCTACAATTAATATGTTTCCAAATATTATGCACAATATGTAGGAATATAAGGTCAAGAAGGATAGGTGGTTACAGGTGGTCAAATACTTAGAGGTGCACCAGAAGAGTGCATGGTCAAGATTATTTGTGAAGGAAATGAATTGACCGATTTGATTGCTGAATCTCCACGAGCCAGCAATGCTCATGGCACCCCAAACTTCTCAATCGACCAAGATTTACAAACAAATTAATAACACCAACAATAATTATCCATTTTGTGGTTCATGTTTCAAACCCAAAGTTAATTCCACTACTACTTGAAGTTATGTAAATTTATATATGGATCTTTGATTTTTTGTGATTTTAATAAAATTGTGAGTGTGATTGGTGTTTCTTGTGTATATAAGGAGAACAGCTTTTTTTTTTGCTTGTGAAGATTATAATGAGAAAATTGCGTGTATTTATAATGTTCAAATATTTACTTTCTCCATCTCTAAAAGATTGTCACATTTTGACTTTTGTTGGTCAAACATTATAAGATTTGGCCATCAATTTCATTAAACGATAAGAAATAACATATCTTATGGGATCTTGTTATATCGTCTAAATATATATTTTTGAAATATCAACTTTTTATAATTTTTTCGAGTAGAATAAGAGATATTTACGTTTTAAATCGTGTTGTTTTATTGATCACGAATAGTCAAAACGTGACAATCATTTAGCAATGGAGGGAGTACAATTGATTATTGAATAAGTAATAACCAATCACATACTCCTAAGTAAGTTGTAAACTTGTAATTAGCTTGAAGATATTCTTAGTAACATTCGGGGCTAATTTCAATTGATTTTAATGATAAACATGATGATTTCATTCTTTGTTTTTATATTAGTAACAATAATGAATAATATAGAGTACATATTACTCCCTCCATTCGTCCATTTTTTTGGTATAGTTTACATTAAACAAAATTTAGTTTATTTTTGAATTATCTCAAAAACATAATTTTCCTTAGCTTCACTTTTCTACCAATTTCTTAAATAATAAAACCCTAACAAGAGTTTGTTATTTAAGAAAATAGTCATTAAATTAAGGAAATACGTATGACTTACGAGACTTGAATGATGAATTATGAAGTTATTTCCTTTTTTGGGCCTTCGGTTGGATACTCAACAAGTGGACCATGTGTCGTAAGATTTGAACTTTTTTTATACCCTTTTATGAAACATGCAAGGTGAGTTTGATGGCCAAATGAATATTGGGAAAAGTCGAACATGAAATGTCGTGTAATAAGAGCATTATGTTAATTTCTAAGCTACATGACATCCTTATTTCGTAGTGTTTGGTATTTGTCTGTGTATTATTGTGTTACTTTTCAATTTGTTCGTCAGAATGCATGCTCAAGTCAAGTACATGTTTAGAGTTAGTCGTAGTCTAGTGGAAAAGGCTCTTGCAGAAGGTCCTAGTATCGATACTCACCCCATCGCTAATTTACAAAAAGAAAAGAAAAAAAGAAAGTCAAGTACTTGCTGTTATTAGTTATTACTCTTACCTATCTTGATTTTGTAATATTAGATCCACATATTGTAGTTATCATATATATTATTGTTACATTTCTTAGCCTTTTCGTCGCGGGTGATAGAATTTTTGTAGTGTTTTACGCCGTTGTTGTAGATTTGAGAAACAATTCAACAGATATTAGTTTTTAATTAGTGTTGGGCAACAATATCGGCAGGAATAATGGAATTATTGATGAGAATCAACTCTTGCGTGATTTGAGGAGATTGGGGGGAAGGGGGGCAGTTTAAAATGGGGGTGGGCGAATGAGGCGCGTGTGGAATTGGGAGAGGGGGGAAATGGTTTTTTTCAGATTTTTTGATTGTCTAAAATAGGTTATAGAATGACTCTTATGCCCTTTGTTATCTCTATGATAACACTATAGTGTTATCTCCTAAGTGAAACTCAAAATATTGTTCCAAAGTGGTCATTAGACTCATAGTTGGTGCTTGGTAATGGTGGACAAAGATTCATTATCCTCATGCGCATTTGAAGATTTTGAGTTCAAAAGAACTGGACCATTATAGGATTTGAAAGTGACCTTGTTTTTACAATCAAAGTTCAAAAAAGTTGGCAATGAAAAATCATCACCAATAGATATAAGGGTGCTTGTAACTTTGTGTGTGTGGGTGGGTGTGGTGGTGTGTGGGGGGGGGGGGGGGGGGGGGGGGGGGTAGGTAGGGATACATACCCCTAATCTACACAACTTGAAGGACATATATAGTTAAAGGTTATCCCTGTTGGCTGTTAGGCTACACATACAGCCAAAATAGTTATGGAGTGGCTAATGGTGGTGGACCTAGTTTGCTCAATCAAATTATATATATCCTTGCCCACCTTCACTAATAATAAGTACAACATGTCCCATTTGTCATATGAAAATTGGTAAGATGCACATCCACAACAGATCGGAAGTCGATGTACTCCCGGATCCAATGAAACACAGCTTCTCGAGGCGAGGCACCTTTGAATTTTTGAATTTTCCATCAGTGACGGGGGTTGCGACAGTCTATCTTTGTCTCTGTAGAGTTCGGTCAACTAAAAAGGAAGATATATTAAAAGTTTAATTATTAGGTGTGACTTGTGAGGCTCATATAAGTCATAGTGGTATAGAAGAAGGAGCCATAACCATGTGTGCCTTATCTTAAAAGTAAACGCCTGAAGTGAATGAAATGGCAATAATGGGAAAATGAAGTTATATATAGACATTATATATTTATATTATTGAGCTTAATGACAAAGTCGTTTAAATTGCAGACACTGACTTGAGAACCCCTCTAGTGAAGACGATTACAAACTGAATGTGGATGGAATCCATATTTCATATTGTTTTCTCAAAGTCTAATAATTCCGCGTGCAATCAAGTCGGCTGTTGGCAATTTGGCATAAACACGGCCTTACATTAATAAGGTGATGCACTTGTGTTCTCGATGATTCATCAATAGTCTTTTTTCATCATAAAATATGAAATCGTCACATTAACGATCTTACGCATCTCTACCCTGAAGCATATGGAGGAGGTAAATATGAGATGTGTCTTATCTGATCAGGGGAACTAGAGATTACATGTTAACCACTTCGAAATACAAAATTTTGTTTCCAATGAAAATCGAACACGGATTGCATGAAGATGCGACGGTACTTTGCACTCAATAGTCTGATGACAGATGATGCAACCTTCTAACTAGGAGATTTTGAGTTCAGATCTTGTTGAAGATTATTTACATCAAACTTCATAAGTGTATATGTATTAGTTGGAAAAAAATTTAATCGCCATTATTTATAATACTATTTTATTCATACTCTCGTTTGCTAATATTATTTTCTCCTAATTTTTAGAGCTTTTTTTCAAATCAAACAACTTCATTTTCTATTTTCCTCAAATATTTATTATGACAACCACCAATTTAGAAATTCATTTATAACGAGAGGGATCCACATTCGTCGAGCGTACTTGGTAGATCTCGGTTAATGTCAGAGTCTACAAACCTGCGCCAACCCGATAAACTATACTAGAGAAGCCTCGTATATTAAGCTCAACCAAAAAAGTATGATAAGAAGAAAGAATCGAGTTTATAATTCAGTGGTCACAAGCTCATCTTTTACTTGTTAACGTACACTGATTTAAAAATTCTTGATTTTCCACTTGTTTGATATATAGAGTTAATTACAACAATAATCTGAGTAAGTGCGGTCAAGTTGTACTTTCATCCCAGCAAGTGACAATGTTACAGTAACAGTCGATGATAGTATATACGTGGTTCATAAATGGTGCCTAAATTAACCATGCTGTTAATAATTAACGATTTTAACATTTTTAGGGTGCAAATATAATTTTTGAAACTCTTGGGGTCATGTTTTGGGATTGAGATTGCATTTTCAAAACTTGGATTTTTGTTCCTAAAATGCTAAAATTGATCAATCATTCACGAAAAAATTAATTTAAAAAACATTTACGAATTACATGTACACTATCGAACACTATTACAATAACACCTAGTAAGACAAAAATGTAATTTGATTTTACTCACGGAAACTATTGGTGTTATTATCTCTAGATATATACTCACAAGTCACAATGGGGCTTGTCATAATTGTGATGTGAAAAGGAGGAATGACATAGTTGAGGTTCATGAGCTCCAACAGATTACACAATAAATAAAGAACGTAACTTGGTTAATAATTATGTACGGATTATTTAAAAATGGTTATGGTTATGGAAATTTAGGAACTGGAATGGAAAGGAGTACTGGAGTAGCTTTAGTAGTTTCATAAAACAAACTTGAGGTTGATAAATTATTGTACGAAGTTGCTCGTATTATATAGGGACGATGAGATTTTGTAGTTTCTGCTAAAACTAGAAGTTCTAACAAAAATACTTCATTCATCCCTAAATGATTGATACATTTTAACTTTTATGGTCAAATTTTAAAAAATTTGATCAAGAATTCTTATTAAATAATAAAAAACTAATATAGTCATGCGAGACCTTGTTAGATTCGTCTCAATATATATATTTGAAATATAATTTTTTTTATAATGTTTTCGCATGTAGAATAAGAGATATTTTACGTTTTAAATTGTGTTTTGTTGATCATGAAAGTCAAAATGTACCAATCATTTAAGAATGTAGGGAGTAATATTAGCAAGTTATCAAACCGAATATTCCGGTATAAAATTGTGTTAGATTGATAATTATTGGTATTATAGTAACAACATATTATACGATGAGGGGCGGACCTGTTTTGGTTTCGCCCCGTTCAGTCTAACAAGTACTTTTTGTAAAATAAAATAAAATAATACTACCTTATTGAATCGGAACAACGATTAGTAACAAAGCACAATTAATCAAATGGACTCTCTTGATTATTGTAGAGGTCCTAGTGTGATATATATAGATGATATAATACAAGAGTTTACATATGATTACAACTCTACAATATCGCAACAACTACATCCTAAACTAACGTACAATAGTTATCCGGATCTAACCTAATATATCCAATACTCCCCTTACAAGCTGAAGGCGGACGCGAAGCAAGCCGAAGCTTGTCCCGAAAGAAGGTAAACCGAGATGTAGATAGCGGTTTAGTAAGTACATCCGCAATTTGATCTTTGGTGGATATAAACTGAATTAGAAGTTCTCGTCGAGCAACCTTTTCACGAACGAAGTGGTAATCAATCTCGATGTGTTTAGTGCGAGCATGGAAGACAGGATTAGCCGCTAAGTAGGTTGCACCAAGGTTGTCACACCAAAGAATCGGAGGCTTGGGGGGAAGTAACCGAAGTTCACCAAGAACCGCCATAGACCAGGATACTTCTGCAACACAATCGGCAAGAGCTTTATATTCTGATTCTGTGGAGGAGCGAGCCACTGTGCGTTGTTTCTTGGATTGCCAGGAAACTAAATTCGAACCTAGATAGACAGCATAGCCACCAGTAGAGCGACGATCATCTGACGAGCCGGCCCAATCTGCATCACTAAACGCCTGAATAGACAAATCAACAGACGGTGAAATAAGCAACCCAAGGTGAAGTGTGGCCTTAACGTATCGAAGAATACGTTTAACCATCAGGAAGTGGTCCGCAGTAGGTGCATGCATGTGCTGACAGACACGGTTAACCGCAAAGGAGATGTCAGGGCGAGTGAGAGTGAGATACTGCAAGGAGCCAACCAATTGGCGATACAGCGTAGCATCAGGGGGCGGATCAGATAGAGGAGCCACGGACGGGGGTAGTAGCCATTGGAGTAGATGTGGGCTTGCAATTGACCATCTGAGCCTTGTCCAAAAGATCAACCATGTACTGACGCTGAGAGAGCAGCAAGCTTCCATCAGATTGTTTGATGGCCTGAATTCCGAGGAAAAAATCAAGGGCACCGAGATCCCGAGTGACAAATCGTGAACTGAGGGCCGCCAGGAACGCATGAATGGCAGCATCATTGTTACCCGTCACCAGGATATCATCAACATAAACAAGCATGACCAAGTGAACACCTGCACGAGAGAAAATGAACAACGAGGTGTCTGCCTTTGACTGCAGAAACCCGTAAGATAACAAAAACTCTTGCAGGCAATGAAACCACACACGCGGAGCTTGTTTGAGACCATAAAGAGATTTATTCAGTTTACATACAAAGTGAGGGTGAGACGAATCAACAAACCCGGAGGTTGAACCATATAAACTGTGTCGTCAAGAGTACCATGGAGAAAAGCATTTTGTATATCAATTTGACGAACATTCCATTTATATGTAACAGCAATAGACAAAATAATTCGAATAGTAGATGACTTAATTACAGGACTAAAAGTATCAGAAAAATCAATACCTTCCACCTGATGATTGCCTTTCGCCACTAAGCGCGCTCGACGACGCGTAATAGTACCATTAGAGTCCCGCTTGAGCCTAAACACCCATCGACACCCCACAACATTCATTCCCGAGCGAGGAGGAACTAGTGTCCATGTATTAGTACGAACCATTGCATTAATCTCTTCACACATGGCTTGACGCCAAAGGGGACATTTGTTGGCCTGGGTGAAACATGTAGGTTCGGTAGCTAGAAGAGTAACGGCTAGGGCATAGGGATGGGTTTCAAGGCGCTTACGGGATGGTTTAGGATTGGGACGCAGACGCATATGGTGAGGGTGAGGCGGAGAGACAGGAGGCGTGGGAGCAGGCTGCGGTGGGGAACTGGAGGAAGGCGAGGCTGTAGCTGGGCTGCTAGTAGAGGTAGGAGCTTGCTGGTGTGAGGGGCTGGAAGAGGGTGAGGCTGGTGCGGGGCTGCTGGCGGAGGCTGGTGCAGGGCTGGGGCTGGGGCAGGAGAGGGACGGGGCTGGGGCAGGGGGCTGGGCTGGTGCAGGAGACGGACAGGGGACAGGGGACGGGGCTGGGGCTGGGGACTGGGCTGGGGCAGGGCAGGGGACGTGAGCTGGGGCTGGTACAGGAGGCTGACAGGGGACGTGGGCTGGGGGGGAAGACGACATCAGTGGGCAGGGGCTGCTGGGAACAAGAACAGGGAGGGGAGGACGGATAGGGCTGCTAAGACACGAAGGAGAGGCACCGATTATAGGAGGACAGGACGAAGGAGGCGATAGGGAGGGGAAGACCTCTTCAATAAACTTAACAAATTTAGCTATATAGATGCGCCGAGACGCAATATCCATACAACGGTAGCCATTATGAAGAGGACTATAACCCAAGAATATTGACGGAGAAGAGCGAAAAGAGAATTTATGCGAATGATAAGGACGCAAATAAGGGTAACACAAGCAGCCGAAGCTTCGCAGGAACATGTAATCAGGGACACATTTAAATAGAAGCTCATACGGAGAGATGTGTTGATTAGTCACAGTAGGCAATCGATTGATTAGAAACACAGCGGTTTCAAATGCAAAGTGCCAATATGACAAATCAAGATGAGCGTGAGAAAGAAGTGTGAGACCCGTATCTACGATATGTCGATGACGCCGTTCCACACGACCCATTTGTTCGTGAGTGTGTGGGCAGGACACTCGGTGACCAATACCAATTTCGTTAAAAAATTTATGACAAGTGCGATATTCACCGCCCCAATCTGTTTGTAAAGTTTTAATTTTACAGCTAAAGCGACGTTCCACAAGGGCTTGAAATTGTTTAAAAACTTTGAGAACATCAGATTTAACAGTAAGTGGGTAAAACCAGACATAACGCGAATAGTCATCAACAAATATGACGAAGTAGCGAAAACCATCAGAAGATAAGACCGGGGCAGGACCCCAAACATCAGAAAATATAAGCTCAAGTGGGCGAGAGCTGCGTTTATTACTTAAAAATAAAGAGGTCTTAGCAAGCTTGCCCATCGGACAAGCAGTACAGGACTGACTTGAAATAAAACGCGACTTAGGAGCTAATTGTGAAAATAATTGACGACACACCCGATCATGAGGGTGACCTAGCCTATGGTGCCAAACAGGCGACGATACATGACTCGAAAAAGCAGACAAATCATTTGAAGACGACACAGCACCACTTGACGCAAACTGATATAGGCCCTGATTACTCGTCCCGGTAAGTAGAGGGAGCTTGGTTACCTGATCCTTAACAACAAAACGATTGGCATGAAACTCAAAGAAGGCATTATTATCTTGACAGAATTTTTGAACAGAAAGAAGCGATTTGTGAGCAGACGGAACATGTAAAGCATTATTTAAAGTAAGAGATTTGTGAGATGAAGGAAAAGTAATAGTACCAGTATGTGCAATATTCATATGCTGACCATTGGCAACTTGGAGAGCATCTGAGCCTGGATACGACACGGGATCCTGGAAAGCAGCCAAATTTGGAGTAATGTGATGAGATGCACCGGTATCCGGAAGCCAAGATGAGATGGAACCAGGATAGGAAGAACCAGGAGAGGGATAGGCAGGAGGCTGCGCCATAATCGAGCCGGCAAAATGTGCATTTGGGGCTGTCCGATGTGGACACATGTTGGCAAGATGCATAGTAGACTCACACACATAGCAGCGGGTCTTGGACTGATAGGAGGACGCAGGGGTTGCACTCCTACGGTCCGTGTGAGGGCGACCTGAACCACGAGAAAATCGGCCCCGAGAGGATCGACCGCGGCCACGAGCCATTGAGCCATGATCTCGAGAGGCATATTGAGCCGAGGGTGGTGGAGTAGGAAGCAAACCTTGACTCGACGGAGAGATATCGTGATTCACAAAATCATGAGTAAGTGCATAATTGTGAAGCTCCTCATAAGATATTGGAGTTTCACGAGAATACACCATAGATTTGAGTGAGCGATACTCATCGTTCAAGCCACGCAAAATGTAGATGAGAAACTCCGCTTGGGAGGGTTGCTTGCCAATCGCAGCCAAGGCATCGTATGCAGACTTAGCCTTAGTGAGATAGGCCCCAATAGAGAGATTATTTTGCTTGATAGTAATGAGCTGATCTTGCAAGCACAATTGTGTCGAGAAAGACGGATTAGCAAGGGAAGTTTGAAGAGCACTCCAAATAGCATGAGAGGTCTTTTTGCCAACGGCAATGGGTAGAGTTTCTTCCGATAAAGAGGAGATGAGAAGACTCTTAATTAGACTATCTTGTTGGATCCAGAGAGCATACGCGGGATTCGGCACAAAAGTTCCAGTAGATGAAGGAAGAAAGGACGGAGGACAAGGGATAGTCCCGTCAACATAGCCAAAAATTTGATTACCGGTAAGAAAGGGCTCCATTTGAGTCATCCAATGAAGATGATTTGAGTTGGTGAGTTTAATCGAAATATAGTGGTGCGCATGAGTAAGGGGTGTAAGAGGTGGGGTAGGTGGTAGTGGAGGAGATGGGGACGTGAGTGGTGGAGGAGATGGATCATAGTAAGGGAAGTTATATGGCGACTGGAGAAGGGACGGGAGGGGGCTGGTTTGGTGCGAGGGGGGATATGGGGGTAGAGACGACGATAAAAAGGTTGGAGAAGGTGCAGCAGGGGGCTGATTTGGTGGTGTAGGCTGTGGTATGGTGGTGGATAAGGAGGGCAGGGGCGTGTTTGTAGGGTGAGAGAGAGGTGAGGTCGTGAGTGGTGAAACAGGGAGCATAGGCATGTGAGGTGATGTTGTAAGTGGTGAAGCAGGGAGCAGGGGCTGTGGTATAGTGGTGTGAGGTGTTTGAAGTGGGAAGGAGATTATATGAGATGGTGTCGACATAGGGACACTGTGAGATGTGGTGGCAGTATCGATGAAGGAAGAGGCTGCCGCGGAAAAATCGTCTGATACCATATTGAATCGGAACAACGATTAGTAACAAAGCACAATTAATCAAATGGACTCTCTTGATTATTGTAGAGGTCCTAGTGTGATATATATAGATGATATAATACAAGAGTTTACATATGATTACAACTCTACAATATCGCAACAACTACATCCTAAACTAACGTACAATAGTTATCCGGATCTAACCTAATATATCCAATATACCTCAATTTTTTTTAGTTGTCATTTTAGATTTTGACACAACAATTAATGATATCATATATTTACTTGTATACCCTTATTTAGTATAGCAATAAATAATACTATCTCAAGTTTTAAGACAAAAATATAATGCATGTTCATTTAATGACAAGGTTATAATAGGAAAACTAAACCAAAAAATACCTTGAAAACGGTAAGTAAATAATAACAATTTTTTTGCTACAACGACAACTAAAATAAACAGAGGGAGTATATGTTTTTAAAAATAAATTTATAAGAAAATTAATATTTGTGTTTAAATTGCAATATATTTGAGTGTTTTGAACACCCATTACAAAATATATGACATTTCGATTACCCATTTTATAATGCTCAGATCCACCATGATATACGACACATGCAAAATCTTTTGATTCATTCTACTTGCTGGTAAGTTTTCTTACATAAATAAAAGCAAAATCATTTTTTTTTTCATGATTGTTTAAATAAATCACACACACTATTACATTTAGGAATGAAAATTTAAATATCAGATATAATTACTCCTATTATCATTATAGTTAATACCGTATGTATAGGTATACCGTTTATTTTGAATGTTAATTTTGTTGAAGGCTAATGTGTATGTATATATTAAAGTTGCATGATTTTCCACTCAGTGTGGAACCTTCACTATCAAGAGCCTAATAATAAAGTTGCACGTTCTAATGTCTAATTCAGTTCTTCATGAGATCGACATTCAACCTAATAATATTAATGCCTCTGCCTTTAATTTGTTCAAGATATTATGTCATGTTTCTACTTTCTTGATGCAATTCATATATATTTCTACTTCGAATAAACAAACCGAACATTTATTGACTCATTTAATATTTTAACGCAATAAAGGCACAATATTAGTATATATACAACTGGTTTAACATCAATCTCTCTACAAAAATTGCCCCATCTATCTTACTTAAATGAGAATCATACATGTTATTAGCAAAATAACTTACTTTTAAAATGTATGAAATTGTCATCTTAACGGTCCTCAACATCCCTGTCTAATAATATCTAAGAGATAAAAATATGAGACTGCAGGTCAGTGGTGGAGGTGTGTTAAAGCACTTTTTATATAAAAAAAAGTTATAAATGTTTTATAAATAAATTAACATAAAAATTATATTTGTGTTTAATTTGTAATGTATTTGAATATTTCGAACACCCATTTCAAAATATATGACATTTCAAACAATCATTTTAAAATACGCAGACCCGCCACTACTGTAGGTACTTAACACTCTATCTCTTTACCAATTGCGATATGTCTCATAACAATAAATTTATGAGTCCGGCTCCTCTCCAATTCCAATCCCTCATGTTCTCTCATGTTCTCTTTCTTTCCATCACTTTCTCACCAATTTTTATATTATCAAAGGTGTTGATGAATAAAGCTAACCATATAGAAGACAACAAATGTTTTTAAGTAGACATTCCATCAACACTATATTAAAAATGCATGTCATGCATGTGGAAGACGATAAAATCACCTTAGAATGAAATATTCACCTTAGAAGCAAATTACTTGATTAAATGTTTACTTGAAAGCATTTGTTGTCTTCTACATGCCTAACTTTCTTCATCAATACCTTTGATAATATAAAAATTGATGAGAAAATGATGAAAATGAGGAGAACATGAGGGAACATGAGGGAATGGAATTGGAGAGGAGCTTGACTCTAAATTTACTTTACTAAAAAAGTGTAAAACCGTAACACTAATGGCCCCTAGAGTACATGGAGAAGGTAAATCATGAGATGTGCCTCACCTGATCAAGGGACTAGAGCTTCTTTGTTAACCACTCGAAACACAAAGTTAGCTCCCAATGGGAATCGAACCTGGATGGCGTAAAAAGGCGAGACTGCTGGTATTGCACTCTAGTTCTTTACCGGTTGAGCAATGTCTCGGGACAATAAACTTGCTTTACAATTAATAATAGTCGATTCGCATAATATTTTAATTTTTTTGTAATTTCAATTTTTTTCCGTCAAACTTTTGAAAACTTACACCATTAATTTTCGTTAGTCAATAATAAATATGAGTAATGTAGTTATGCGAGATCTTGTTAAATTAGTTCAAATATATATTTTTGATACATCAACTTTTTATAATTTTTACGACAATAAACTTAGAAATGTATTACATATCAAGATGGGAGACTACATCAACTTATGATTAAAATTAGATTAGTTTTTCAAATAATTAGTTACACAACTTCTTAGCTAAATGAAGCTAAAAGATGAATGCAGTATAATATTAGTTACCTCATTCAAATTGAACCGAGGAAGTAAATTATTTTGTTTGATTGAGTATACATGAAATAGTTCATAGGATATAATAATCCATCAAACAATCAAATATGTCACAATCTTTTCATTGCTCCTAAGTTTTTTTTTACTGTTGACCATTTTTAGTCCATGTCAACTTATCACCGTGACGTAAGTTATTGTTCAATGCAAATCGAAAGAAAGAGTACGTTGTCCAATAACCAATTAACCATATTACTATTATGAGACATTACTTGTCTTTATATATGGGAAAGTATCATTTATATCAATCAAATTTTCGACTCTTGGTACATAAAAAAGTTGTAAGGCATGGAGGTACCTCAAAGTAACGGCAAGAAACAGATTGAACCATCTCGTAAGTGGGAGAACGTTGCATTTTTTTATTATTATCGTATTAGTTATCGTTATTACTTCTTGCTAATATGATGTTATCGAACCATGTTGGTGAGTTTATTTTACGTATTTGAATGATCTAGTTGATTTTCTTGTTCCGACGTGATGAGCTAATACGACGTGTTTTGTTTAGACGAGGAGGTGAATGATTCACCAATTGAGCAAGTGAGGCTTACTGTGCCAATAACAGATGATCCAACGTTGCCATGCTTAACATTTAGGACATGGTTTTTGGGGATTATATCATGTGTCGTTTTGGCATTTTTCAACCAGTTTTTTGGATATCGCCAGAATGCTCTGTATATATCATCTGTTTCTGCACAGATTGCAGTTCTTCCTATTGGAAAGTTTATGGCAGCTTCATTACCAAAGAGATCCGTAACCATTCCGAAACTAGGATGGTCATTTTCTCTGAATCCTGGACCATTTAACTTGAAGGAACATGTTCTTATAACCATCTTTGCAAATTCAGGCTCCAACTCTGTGTATGCAGTGAACATTATCACCATCGTGAAGGCGTTTTATCACCGCGGTTTGAACCCCATTGTAGCTATGTTGTTAACTCAAACTACCCAGATGCTTGGATATGGATGGGCTGGGATTTTTAGGAAGTTTCTTGTTGACTCGCCTTATATGTGGTGGCCGTCTAATTTGGTTCAAGTTTCTCTCTTCAGGTAGTTTTAGCTCATTTTGTTTGTCCATTTAAGCTCTTATTTGTAGTTTTGTTGTTTAAGTTGAAGTTGGAATTTGTAATAGGGCTCTTCATGAGGTGGAGAATCGACAGAAAGGCGGTTTATCAAGACTTCAGTTCTTCATTATTGTCCTGATATCCAGCTTCTCTTATTATGTGGTTCCTAATTACTTGTTTCCATCTATAACTGCCCTCTCCTTTGTCTGTTGGTTCTGGAAGGACTCTGTCACTGCTCAACAGATTGGTTCGGGTCTTAAAGGCCTCGGAATAGGCTCATTTGCCCTGGATTGGTCTGCGGTTGCTGGTTTTTTGGGGAGTCCTTTGGCGACTCCTGGATTTGCCATCATGAACATATTAGTCGGTTTCATATTGACCGTCTATGTGTTGATTCCGATTTCTTATTGGAATAATTTTTATGAGGCAAAGCGATTCCCAATCTTCTCATCTCATGTGTTTGATGAGAATGGAGGAACTTATAACATATCAAATATACTAAATGAAGCCACATTTGAATTCGACCAGCAAGGATATGATAACTATAGCAAGATTTACTTGAGCATCTTTTTCGCCTTCATGTATGGTCTCAGCTTTGCAACTCTAGCTGCAACGATATCTCACGTAGGGCTCTTCTATGGACGGTATATCTCTTCTTATCTTTCCCCTTCTAGTCTTTTTTGTTATAGATTTGCTAGAAAGGAATCAGATAACATGAGGTTTTAAGCTGGATTGGTAATGTTGCAGAACCATTTGGCAGCAAACAAAGGCATCTTTTCAAGGGAAGTTTGGGGATGTGCACACTAGATTGATGAAAAAGAACTATGATCCAGTTCCTCAGTGGTGGTTCTACTCGATCCTACTCGTGGTAGCCGGATTAGCATTGCTAACTTGTGAAGGCTTTGGTAGACAATTGCAGTTGCCTTACTGGGGAGTCCTTTTGGCCATGGCCTTGGCTATGTCTTTCACCTTGCCTATTGGAGTTATCACAGCTACCACGAATCAGGTGGAGCAACTAATAAGCACTCATTTCCTTTTCGTTTTCCTTTTTCGCGAAACTGACCTACTAGTGAGAATTGAACATAGGATATTGTACAGTTGGTGACTGATTTTTTTTATGTGCAGCAACCTGGATTAAACGTCATCACGGAGCTAATAATCGGCTATATCTTACCTGGAAAACCTCTAGCTAATGTGGCTTTTAAAACATATGGCTACATAAGCATGTCACAGGCAATTATGTTTCTTTCAGATTTCAAACTAGGCCATTACATGAAGATCCCTCCAAAGTCTATGTTCGTGGTTCAGCTTGTTGGAACCGTTGTGGCGTCAACAACCTATTTCGGGACAGCCTGGTGGCTTCTAAACACAGTGGAACACATCTGTGATCCCTCAAAGTTGCCCGAAGGTAGTCCCTGGACTTGCCCTGGTGACGATGTGTTCTACAATGCCTCAATCATTTGGGGAGTAGTTGGTCCTCAACGCATGTTTGGCAATCTTGGGGTATATCCGAAGATGAACTACTTTTTCCTCTTTGGGTTCCTGGCGCCTTTCCCCATTTGGATATTGTCGCGGAAGTTCCCAGAAAAGGAATGGATTCGACTCATTAACATGCCGATCCTTATAGGGGGTGCAGGGGGTATGCCGCCAGCGAGGGCTGTAAACTACATGAGTTGGTTTGCAGTGGGGATTGTGTTCAACTTCATAGTGTACAGGAAATACAAGGGCTGGTGGGCTAGGCACAACTACATTCTGTCTGCAGGGCTCGACGCAGGGGTTGCGTTCATGGCGATCCTTTGCTATTTCACATTACAATATAAGGACATAAATGGAGCTAAATGGTGGGGGTTGGAGTTGAGTGATCATTGTCCATTAGCAAGTTGTCCTACTGCTCCAGGGATTAAGGTTCAAAATTGTCCAGTTTCTCATTGAGACAAAACTGCAATATATGTATGTCCAGCATACATATATAGTATGATAAATATGGGGAAATGCAAAATGAATTTTTATATGGATTTGTTCAAAAATTGTGAATACTCTATCAAAGTGATTATTAGTTCTTGAGTTCATCGAATAGCCTAGTGGAAAAGGCTCTTGCTAGTGACAAGAAGGTATTGGGCTCGAAACTCACTTCATGGCTAGTTTACAAAAAAAAAACTGATTATTAGTTCTTTGAATATGTCCATATGCTTCTTTCTTGATAAGACTACAACTTGTGTTATGAGTTTTAGACAAAATATTGGTAATTTTAAAGTTGGACATTCATATAAAACGAGAGATGTTTTTATTTTACAGAAATACATGTAAAATTTTTGAAGGTATAACTAATACTCCTAACTTTGTAATAAGTTCAATTGATATTCAAATCCGAGTAATTTAAATTTCAAGTCAAATTATTCAGTTACCGATGGCTATAAGTCTAGTGGTATCCGATCCGAGCATCTATTAGGAGATTTCAGGTTAAAATGTCAATAATAGAAAGTATTTGATTAAACATTTGAATTTGAAACTAATATGGAATATTTTTATAAAAAGAGTTGCCTTATATGCTTGCAATTACTTATACTCTTGAATCGCTATATTTCGTAATTGAAATTTTCGGCGCTAATCTTTTTTAAAGGTCAAATTATTCGGTTAAACTAAAACGAAATTAATATGGACAATATTTAGTAAAAATAAAACAAAAATAGTATTAATAGTATAGTCGGTAACATAATCATTCTTAGAAGGTAACATCATATTGACAAAACAGTAATAAATGTGGTCTAACGGATAATTTTAATAATAGTAAGTAACCATTTTGAATTTCAGACAGCGCCAAGACATTTGTCATCAAATCACACATCTTATAAACAAATGCATCCAGACTAAAATTTTCAAAAACATTCAAATTCATCAAAACCATTTTCAAATCTTGTTATAGCAATGGCTTCAAGATACTCCAGCTACATAACCGCCACCAATTCATCGTCCTTTGAATCGACGAAATCGAACCCCGCCTCCTCCACCGAGAGCCTCAACAATTACTCACAATCCATTATCAAATCAGACAAGAAATCATCAGTTTATGGTGCCAACAAGGCCAAAACATCGAATATCGGATCGATGATGAGGAAGTTGATTGAAACGAAGTCAAATGGTGGGGTTTCATCCAAGAACAGAGCAACCCATGATGCTAAAAAGCTGTATGTACCAGTGGATTTTATAGCTGAGGATTTGAAGAAGAATGGGGTGAATAAAACTGGGGGATTTGGGAATATTCAGAAGAAATTGTTGAAGGGGTTGAAGGGGAAGAAGGAAGGAGGGGGAGGGGGAGGGAGTAGTGGGAAGGAGAGGAAGGCGTTGATGGATGTCAAGAATCAAAATGCGAATACGAGGACTTTGGCTATGGTGTTGAGGAGTGAGAGGGAGTTGTTGAATGCAAATAAGGAGCAAGAAGAGAAGATTGTTGAGCTCCAATTGTTGCTGGAGGAGAAGAACATTGAGGTATTGTTATTGGGTTGAATTTAGTTTTACATTTTTCGATGAGATTTGGATCGAAGTTATGTGTGTCGATTAAGGTTGTACAGTTCGTTAATTTTGACCTCAGTTGGGGCAATAACTTGGACATTTTCCGCATATTTGGAGTAATTGATAGAATATACAATTCTCATCAATGAAATTACCTTAAGAAACAAATGTTGCTGCACTTTCAGTGATTTTCTGGAAGCAGAAACTGTTCGCGGATCAAATAGATTTCGATTGGATATATCATTGGCTATTCTCATTGTTTATCAATCTGCATTACAATTTACATCTAACATGTTTCTTGTTTCTAATGGTAATGTTATAGGCTGAAAAATTGAAGGATTTATGTTTAAAGCAGAGGGAAGAGATAAGGAATTTGAAGAATTCCATATTGTTCCCAGATGCGAATATCATGGATTCACACATTAAGGGACTTATGGAGAACCAAAGTTCGGAACTGAGTCAGGCGAAACAGCTTATTCCGAGCCTTCAAAGGCAGGTCACTTCCCTGACAGGACAGTTGCAATGCCTTGCCGAGGATCTTGCTGAGGTACATTCCATTTAGCAAGATGTTACATCTACCTTATCGTAAAATAACTTTCGATCCGAACTAATATTATCTTGTTTGTAAGACAAGAACATTGACATGCATGTGACTAGGAATGTTGTTTGAGGGGCTTTGAGATATTACTACTTGAGTCCTTTTATATGGATGATTCTTAGGATTTGGTGATGTGGACAACAATTGTTTTGGCATTTGAACTTGTCTCGTTAGATAGTAACTGGAACCGTTGCAAGATATTCGTGATATTTGCTTCATTTCAATGTGCATTTATATAGTATGCACTTTGGTGATAAAATCAGCCAAACTCGAACAGTTGAGTCTTGAGTCTTGTGATTCCAAGTACAATATGTGGACACTATAAAATTTCTGAATACGACAATTCGTTGGCTGCAGGTGAAGGCAGATAAGATATATAGTGCAAAATGTTCTTATGAGGCGAATCAAAGGTCTTCAATGCCACAAGGATATTATACGGAGGAAGCAGATAATTCACTGGTACACTTAAAAATGATGATCAAAACCTCATACATATCAGCCAACCTATAAAAAATAGTATTTGCTATAGTTATCTGTTTACTTTAGTGTTTTGATTAATTATTGACAATCTTCATCAGGAGTTCGACACTACCCCAGGTAGTCCAGACGACTTATTTCTCAAAGATCTTAACCCCTGCTTGACTCCTTACACTGCTAAGACTAAGTACAAGGTGAATCCAACTTTATGTACAGAATTATGTTTCTCCTTCAGTCTCCCTGTCCCGAACCCCCTGCCCCTAGCCTGCTTAGACGGGAACATCTTTGGAGGCATTGGAGATGTTGATGAATTATGATTAGATGTTGCAGAGTGTTACATAATACTAATGGACTATATATACATTCTTGTAGGACTTCAAGGTGTACGATTCAACAGAAGATGAATGGTTACCGAGTAAATACAATATGCGCATGGAAGAGGAAGGCGAAATTTCTTGCAATCAAGAAATATCAAAAAGCTCAGATAGTCGACACTGCACCGAAGCAATGAATAGTTCATTCAGAGCAGGTTGTAGATCTCATGAAAGCCAATACACAGACAGGAAGCAGTTGCATCATAAACTATTCTGAAAGTATTCTGGACAAAGTAGATTTAGGTAGAAGAGCAAAGTTTCTGAATAATCTTTTCTCTTCCCAAATTATGGTCCAACTTTTGCTCATATTATGTTGTTTCTATGTCATAAGATGCACTAAATACACGCACATTTTCATAGAATAATTGAAAAAATTCAGGAACACTTGTGTGTTTCTTGGTTTTATATATACTTTGCTTATATATAACATGTACCCTTGTCATGTCGAACTCAAAAAAAAAATTCATAATAATTTTGTGAAAAACTATACTTGCTACAAAATATGGTGTGAATTAAGATCGCAAAGATTATTAGTTATGGCGTGAATTAAGATTGCAAAGATTAATAGTTTGATCGCTAAAAATAAACCGCAATGGAGGTAGAAGTAAACTAACAACACACATAGGTACAATCACCTGAACATAACGTACACTTATATCTCAAGTACAAATGATTGTCTCGTATGTGCACATAACAAGTTTAAAGAAACAATTTATGAGAAGTTTATACAGAAGAAATACACATGTTACAAAAGCGTTACAAAAGCTTATGGAGTATATATTACACGAAAATTGAATGACTAACATTAAGTACCAATAACTTCATATTAGTTAATTCTTCGAGGTATCAAATTAGTCTTGTAGATAGAAAGTTTTTACAAACTTTGGGGTCTTGAATTTGATTCAACCAATGTAAAGGAGCGGATGAGGAGTATAAATCGAGCTCACATTGAAAAGAGAGGCGACCGCACGATGTTTCGAAGACTCTGCCATGTGCTCAGAAAAGAAGAATACAGGGAACAAAGATTTCAAAACAATAACCAATCATGAATACAACTATGAAATTTGTCTCCAAGATAAATATATTACATTTTCAATGGTAGACAATTGCAGTTGCCTTACTGGGGAGTCCTTCTGGCCATGGCCTTGGCTATGTCTTTCACCTTGCCTATCGGAGTTATCACAGCTACCACGAATCAGGTGCAGCAACTAATAAGCACTCCTTTCCTTTTCGTTTTCCTTTTTCGCGATACTGACCTATAAGTGAATTGAACAGAGGATATTGTACAGTTGGTGACTGATTTTTTTTATGTGCAGCAACCTGGATTAAACATCATCACGGAGCTGATAATCGGCTATATCTTACCTGGAAAACCTCTAGCTAATGTGGCTTTTAAAGCATATGGCTACATAAGCATGTCACAGGCAATTATGTTTCTTTCAGAGTTCAAACTAGGCCATTACATGAAGATACCTCCAAAGTCTATGTTGGTGGTTCAGCTTGTTGGAACCGTTGTGGCGTCAACAACCTATTTCGGGACAGCCTGGTGGCTTCTAAACACAGTGGAACACATCTGTGATCCCTCAAAGTTGCCCGAAGGTAGTCCCTGGACTTGCCCTGGCGACGATGTGTTCTACAATGCCTCAATCATTTGGGGAGTAGTTGGTACTCAATGCATGTTTGGCAATCTTGGGGTATATCCGAAGATGAACTACTTCTTCCTGTTTGGGTTCCTGGCGCCTTTCCCCATTTGGATATTGTCGCGGAAGTTCCCAGAAAAGGAATGGATTCGACTCATTAACATGCCGATCCTTATAGGGGGTGCAGGGGGTATGCCGCCAGCGAGGGCTGTAAACTACATGAGTTGGTTTGCAGTGGGGATTGTGTTCAACTTTATAGTGTACAGGAAATACAAGGACTGGTGGGCTAGGCACAACTACATTCTGTCTGCAGGGCTCGACGCAGGGGTTGCGTTCATGGGGATCCTTTGCTATTTCACATTACAATATAAGGACATAAATGGAGCTAAATGGTGGGGGTTGGAGTTGAGTGATCATTGTCCTTTAGCAAGTTGTCCTACTGCTCCAGGGATTCAGGTTCAAAATTGTCCAGTTTCTCATTGAGACAAAATGCAGACTGCAATATATGTATGTCCAGCATACATAAATACTATGCTATTTTACATTCTCACTGGTGTGAACTAAGATCGCAAAGATTATTAGTTATGGCGTGAATTAAGGTTGCAAGATTAATAGTTTGATCGCTAAAAATAAACTGCAATGGAGGTAGAAGTAAACTAACAACACACATAGGTATAATCACCTGAACATAACGTACACTTATATCTCAAGTACAAGTGATTGTCTCGTATGTGCACATAACAAGTTTATAGAAACAATTTATGAGAAGTTTATACAGAAGAAATACACATCTTACAAAAGCTTATATATATTAGACGAAAATTGAATGACTAACATTGAGTACTAATAACTTCACATTAGTTAATTCTTCGAGGTATCAAATTAGTCTAGTGGATAGAAAGTTTTTACAGACTTTGGGGTCTTGAATTCAATTCTACCAATGTAAAGGAGCGGATGAGGACTATAAATCGAGCGACATTGAAAAGAGAGGCGACCGCACGATGTTTCGAAGACTCTGCCATGTGTTCAGAAAAGAAGAATACAGGGAACAAAGATTTTAAAACAATAACCAATGATAAATACAACTATGAAATTTGTCTCCAAGATAAATATATTACATATTCAATGGTAGACCAATAATAAATAAGCGTTCGTCGCTTACATAAGGAAAATCAATAGTCTCGAGGAAAATAAATAGGGGTTAGATTGCTGAGGATCTCTTGCCACACATATCACCTAGAAATGATAGGATGGAGTCCTCAGGAGTAAAGATAACCACTTACCCTGAAAGAGATAAATGAGTTGTAAAGCCATGACGAACACAACATATAGTTACAGGATTGTAAATAGTTTAACAGGGTTAAATGAGAATATGTGAAACTGCACATATTGTACTCATATTGATTCCCCTCTTTGGTTCATACATAACTAAGCAAAGAGCGAGGATTGGGACACACTCAAGAAGGAAAGCTTGAACAAGTGCTGCAAGACTTTTTGGTTCCCTACACGAATGGGATGTTTTTTGAATCTTCTTGATGTAACAATTCTGGATTTTAATTATGACCATCTAATGTCTAGTTCTATTGCAAACTGTACCCCCTACCCTCATCCATGAACTCTTGATGTAAGGATCTTTGATCAATATTAATTGAATGCATTATTTATAAATAAATAAAAAAGCAATGAGGAAAACAAACCAACAATGTCACTCTAGCCTTCAGAAAACAAACAAATATGAGAAAAATTAATGGTAGGGTCACCGATAGCTTTAACACCAGACTAACATAGACAAACAAACAGACTCAACCTGCAGGAGAGCAATTGCGACTTAATAGATATAGATTGGCATATCACATCATCAACACAGACAAATCAGCTTTCAATGATAGTCAGAGTGTCGAGAGATATTACATTAAAATCAACAGTATAGACATTGCCCAATTTTAGGATATATTTACATGTGAAGTAGGTACTTACCTCAAATAATTCCAAAAACATTCAGGTAACAAGTTGAATCAACCAGCTTGTTCATTTTCATTGCCTAAATTACAGAAAGACATTTTATCAATCTGTCGACTTATTGTATCACAATCAAGCTGGTTGTGCCTTTATTATTACTTTTTCAGACATATTATCTTCTTTATTACTCCCTCCATCCCTAATTGATAGGGATACTTTCCTAAAATAGAAATCCCTTAATTGATTCCTATTTAATTCAAAAAAGTGGAGGGAAAATTAAGATTGTGAGTTGAATTTGAATTTTCCTAAAATTTTGTGCCAAATGAAATGTCTCCAACGAAAAGGGATGGAGGGAGTATGTAAATACTAATATCCATCATTGGGGCAAAAAATTAAAATCAACTTTTTGTAGTCACACCAAGGTTCTCTTCTTTGAAGGAACATAATAATATTCTTACTATCAAGGAAAAATCATATAACCTATGAGTACTATATATATAGAATAATTAAATCATAGTGAAACATCAGAATACTAGTGTAGATGCTTATACTATCAAACAAAAAATTAAGTACTATCCCCAGTAAGTATACATAGACACTTATACTATATCTAATAATATTAATTACGAAAATTAAGAGTAGAACATTGCATGTAACTAGATAGTTACCTCAATTTGGGAATTTTGTTGGGCTATAAAAAATACTTGTATAAGAACTGTAATGCATCCATTTCTATATAGATATGTGTACACAATTACACATGTGTTATACAAATATAAGCTAATGTTGGTTTCAAGATAGAAATGAAAGAGATGGGGTAAGAATTTCTGAGTCTCGGTATATGGTCTTGGCTGAGGAGGAAATATAGGGGTAGTTGGAGAAGGAATGAAAAAGAAAACAAGGTGAAAAATTGAGGTTGGGGACGTGTTGGACATCATTGGAGAAGAAACAACGGCTGCTGTTGCTAGCTCTACCCTTCTCTTTTTCTTTTTGCTTTATTACATGCATGATTCTGATCATCCCTCAAATTATAACTTGCATTAAATTAATGCGACTATTTCTGAGGACTCAAAACCACTTCTTCACTAAGAAGCCGTGAAAGAACTGATGTGTTTAATGATTTTATCCGATTTCTGCATGTTGCTGACAGAAATAAAAAACAATGGATTCAGTCACCTTTAGGTTCAAGAGCAGCAATCTCCTTCACGACTTGGGATTTATCTGCTTCAAACTGTTCATCCTCTGAAGCACAAGTAATCTGAAGTTAGAACAGTGACAAGACTAAAGAATAAGTAGAATCATTCTCATTGAATAGGTAATTTACCTTTATCAGTCTTGAAATCTGCAAAAAGGCGCAGAAGTTTGCTTCTATTTGTGATGAGAATGCTCACAATATCTGGTGGCTTATTCTGGTTGGCAACAAATAACTGCAAATTTTGAAATGTATGTATCAAGAAATATGTGCACCGTCGAATACAAAATTATCTCTACCATATAAGTCACAACACCTTAAAGACATGAAAAGCTTCAATCTGAATGCTCTTGCTTTGCTCCTGGAAAGAGAGATAATTAGAGCAACCATTAATAGACAAACAGATGAATGCAAAGGAAGGAGAACAAGTAAGAAGTTCCATGGGAGCTCTTGGGGAAAATGGAAGATAGTGGCAGTCAGTCAAATAGGATAGAGAAACAAAGCATCATACTCTGAGTAGATTCATGAGAATTCTCAAATTGTCCCTTGAGGTAACATATCGCGTCATCACGGCAGAGTTTGAACGATCTAACAGCATATCCCCCAAAAGCTACAATATAAGAAACATAATCAGTTCACAGTTAAGCTGCAAACTGATTTCAAGTTTGGTTTAATGAGCCATACAAGTAGTAATGCACCATAAACCCATCAGCAAAAGAGGTAAGTTTTCTTTATTGAAGTAATTGACTAGAAACTTTACTGTGCAAACAGAATCAATTAAAAATATGAGCACCAGTGAATGAAAATGTTGTGCTAACCTTTATCGCTTGCCGTCTAGTAATATAATTAGTTGATTCAAGTAGCTTCAAGTTATAATCTGCAAAAAACTGATTACAAGTGTAGATGGATAAGAAAAAATGTAAGCCAAAAAAGTTAGAGAAACAATTGATGATAGGACACTGTAAAAACAGAAATAAAAAATCCTTTTCTGAGGACCAAATGGAAGATCAAACTATTGTATTGGACGATTCAATTATACAATTAGCACATTTCCTCAACATCGCCATGGAAAAGGAACAGAAAGTAAAGATACAGAAGAAATTATCTCAAAGAAGGGAAAGAGGGGTAGCTAAAAAGAACATAAGCTTGGGATTCAGGTACAGTGCCTAACCAATAAGCCCCCAAAAAATCCTAGGGTATTATAGAGATGAATGCAAATATAATAATATACTTAGATCTCTTCTTTACAGAGGCACCTGATTAAGGGCAAGCATCTGAAGCTTCTTTTCTTTCTGTTCTTTTTTCAAATAAATAAAAGGAAAAAAGGGGTTGCTCATAATGAATAGGCTTAATAAAACAATTTCAGAATATAATCACCAGTAAAGTCAGAGACGATAAAGTGAAGAGGCTAAAACTAGAAACAAGCATGGTGACGTATTTTGGTCTGGTTTATGAATACCATTAAATAACAATATTTCGCTGAGAGCCTACCCAATCATAGTTCTTGGAAAGGAACTCAGCTACGGTTGATTTATGTCTCGTCAGAAGTTCCTGGAACATGGAGCAGTTAACTAAATCAAGTGTTAAACAGCAAGAACTTCGTCTAGAAAAAAAAGTTCATAAGAACATCTTGTAGCAGTTGCTTACAGTGCCCAGCCACTTTCTAAACTATTAGTCATCACCCTTACCTTGAAAGTTGCACCAGCATCAGCAGCAATATCGAAATTTGGTAGTTGTATGTAATCAAAAAACTTCTTCATATGCTCAGACTCTAATACATATCTGAAACCGGAAGAAGAAAAAAGATATTGTAGAAATTGAATTTGAAATTCTCATAAACAGTAGGAAGAACACGTCTAGGGAATAGCCTCTTTGCTTTGCTGCCTCTGCGGGTGAGCTATGAAGAAATTGCTAAAATATCGGGAGTAATCAAATGCAGGAATGGGAAAAAAGATCCCAATAAATTGAACAGGAAAATGGAAATATCATAGACATGAATCATATTCAAGCTATCACAAGAAGAAACCTTGACATTTTAAATATACAACACCTTATATTGAAGAAATATTATCATATGAAACTACATTGACAGAAACTCTTCTATTTTACCTACTAATTTTACTAGCAGATCATTGGGCCCTTAAGTACAATTGAAAGAGATAACACTAAAGCAGTAGCGACAGTTTTCTCAATTTATGTAAGTTGTCTTCTCCATAGACATAGAAGTAGATTTAGACAAAAATATAAAGAGGCTGCAAATTATACGAACTAAATTTGGCTTACCTTGCCACACTCTGATGGCGGATGCACTCTCTCAACATTGCACCATAATGCAATGCCATATCCGGGTCCTCATATCTTAATAAGCAAGTAACACAATGATGGAGTAATTTATTAGAGTTCATGACATATAAATAGATAAATAAATAAAGAGAACTGGAAGGACGAGAGACAAACTCCCTAGAGTAAGAAAGAGAAATTAATTGTGGAGGTTAATTTATCATGCAAATTTTGATAGATAGTGTTTGTACTTCAATCTCGGGTCAATTCAGAAATAGCCTCTCTGTTGTCACAGCGTAAGGTTGCATACTATTTGAGACCCCCTTCCCTGAATAGGCGGGAGCCTCTTCAAAGGCAATTGGGGCGCGTTGATGTTATTCTGACCATAAGCACAAAATGTTCCCCAGGTCGAACAGTTTCAAACTTAATATTTTGAAAATTTTAAAGAAAAAGGATTGGTCGAACACAAGGACCAGAAGAATGGTTGCATCAGGTTCAGTTGTGAAAAAGTCTGGTGCATTGACATTGGTGCTGGACAATATAAACAGCCCCAATCAGGACATGAAGTTAAAAAAAGAAAAAAGCAAGCTCACCCAGCAATCAGAATGTCCATTAGATCCATGTTTTTCTCTAAATACTCGCAAGAAATCAACTTGGATTGAACTTGTTGCCTTTGTAGATTAGCAACAACTTGAGTAGCATCCTTACGGGTCTGAAGAAGTCACATCAGACCATTTTATGGAAGATAAGAAACACAATAGACATGTAGCATCGAAGGGAATACCATAAAGGCACCAAATTATGGACATCAAAAAGGACACTCTGAACTGAACAATTATTATTACCTCTAAGTTCAACTTGGGAAGACAAACAATAAATAGACGTAGCGTATTCTCTCTAAAGAACTCCTGGGTCAATTGTGAGCACGCATCAGAAACTGGCTCAGCTTCACTACTCCCATAAAGAATCGACTTCAACTCACGGATGAGTTTACCCAGATCCGCCATCTACATTATATCAATAACACAATACAAAACTATAAATGTCATTTAAACGCATATCACAGTGAAGCAAAATCGCCCATCGCATAACCATATAGACAGGAAGTCTAAGAAACTGAATCGATTAAAACAAAAACATTAGCCTAATTACTTCTAATTATTCTAAATAACAAATCCAAGCAAAATAAAAAATTTACCATACATAATTATAAGCAATATCCACGTAAATTATTAACAAAAATAAAAACTAATCAGCGTAAAATCAAGCCATAATTAAATACTTACAACACCTAATTATCAAACCTACAACCAATAAAAAAACCAAAAAATCACAGTAAAATAAAATTGACCTTTTCATCACGTTTAGGTTCACGAGAAACGGAGACAGTCCGATCAACGTAGATGAGGAGATCCCTCGTTTGTCGGACAATGTCAGCTGGCGTCTTCGGTTTCGACTTAAACAACCCCTTCATTTTAGGATCCTCCGCTACTGCCGACACATTGCTGGCGGCGCCGCCGGATTTCGGTGCCGGAAGTGAAGGGAGTCTCCGAACCGCTGCCGGCGACGGCGATGATTTCAATCCGCCCGCCGCCTTGGCTCCACTTGACACGCACCCTCCTATTTTGATAATTTAAAAAACAATAACAATAAAAAATAAAAATTAAGAAAATAAAAATTAAGAATTTTTTTTTATTTGATTGAATTGAATAATTTTTGTGTTATTATAATAGTTGAATGAATTTGGGTGAGATTCCTAATGAGGTTTTTTCAGTTTAATACAACACTAACTGAAATAATCCTTTATCACGGGAATATATAATTTATCGCATTAAAATATTAAAATCTTTCCTTTATTAATGTTACGAAATATCATCCCTCACCTTTTATTACGGAAATAGAAGAAGAAAAAATACTTCTTTTTTTTTTTTTGATAATTAGCGATGAATTGTGATTACAATGATATTACAAACATGAATACAGAAATTGCTAACTAATAGAAAGTTAGAGTATAATATGAGACAAATATGTCTCCAACAAGGTTCGAACCCATGACCTCTTACATGAAAGGTTGAGCCGGATGCCACTAGGCTATTGAGCCATCGGCAAGAAAAAAAAAAAAAAAAAAAAAAAAAAAAAAAAAAAAAATACTTCTATGTTGCTTTATTCACGGGTACGGATCAAATTAAATCCCATCATGGTCAAATTTGATAGTTATCCGGTAAGTAGTTTGATTAGATCATTATACGGATAATAATTCAAACTGTAACTCATTACGATTTAACCTCCATTTCCTTAAATAGTTATTTAGATTGAGCTAACTCGTTACGATTTTACCACGATTTAACTCATTACGATGTAACTTTTACAGTACCAAAAACTCATTTTTAGTCAAAAGGACTACCAATTCCTCCAAATTGAAACGAAGTACATCCTTTTTTTCTTTTTTGTAAATTAGCGATGAGGTGAGTCTCGAACCCAAGATCTTCTCGTCACTAGCGCGAACATTTTCCACTAGACTATTCGATTAACCCGAAACGAAGTACATCCTTAAACAAAGACTATTGTATTTTGATATTACTCAAAAAAACACAAAATATATTTCAAGACATATTACATCATTAAAGTACATCTTACCATATCCCCGTATTCTTGCCCCAGACACCCCACAAAAGAACGAGATTTTTCTTTTTCTAAATTAACGGTGAATTATGAATATCAAGATATTACAAACAATGAATACAGAGATTCCTAATTAATAGATAATTAGAGTATAATATGAGACAAATTTGTCTCAAATAATGTTTGAATTCATTATTACATAAAAACTTGGTCAGATGTCACTAGACTATTGAATCATCGATCACAAAATAACGAGACTTGAGAGGTACATAGGGGGCAATCGCACATATTAGCAGTTACCAACTTACCATCACATAGTCACCATTCACCAACTTAATACCAACATTCTTGGTGATATTCTGAGATACAAAGGCAGCTTCAGATTCCATACGAATGGGTTCAAGAAGCTTGATACTATGGCTCCATGGTCTAGGTGATACGGGAGCTGCTAATGAACCCATCAAGACCCTCTTCACTTCTCCTCAATTCAACCTCACCAAATGGTCCTTCCCTTCTGCACCTTCCAACCCAGTCACTTGTAACTGTAACTAATTATTTACTCCATCTCTTTTCAAATTATTACTATTGTTATTTCGGTATTCAGACGAATCGAATATCTTTTTATATGTTTCCAATGATTTAATAGTTTAGTGGTATCTCATCATAACAGATTTAATACAATATCCCCAATGCCTTCGGGTCTCCTGCAGTCGTGCTACGCGGGGTCGGATAGTATGCAGTATTACTCTTGTGATAACAAGGAGGCTGTTTCCGAATTGATATAATAGTGAACACTATCTACTACTTAATTCAAAATAGATAAGAATGTAGTTAGTGCAATGAGCCTTTTCAAAATCGAATTTGGATGGTTGACGTTTTAAGGACTAAAATCGAATACTTTTTGTGTGTGTTGTGTAGTATTAAGTGAAATCGTCCTATCATGATAATTTTGATTCGAGTACAAGTTATGAGTGGGAGTGTCACTTGTAAATGTAAGTTATTGTCCAGATTGATTATAATTGATCAAAACTGTAATTGAAGTAAAGTATCATAAAAATCAAGTGATCTTATAGTTTACTGATGTTACATCTTCAACGAGTGTATTTGGTTTCCTGTGGATTGTGTTCCAGGTGATGGTGTGATGTCTATTTTATCCGTCTACAATTGTAATGTTTCGTGGCTTTTGCCTTTTTGTTGTCATCTGTTACCTTCTTCTTTTTTTACAGATGGAGCTGTAATGCCTTCGTGGTTTGACATTCATGAGATACCTGTGACTGCTGTATGTTCCTCCCTTCTCACTTTTTTTCCTTTTGGACGGAACATGCTTCACAGTTCAACTATGATAAACATCGTAATGACGTTTAATTCATATTAATTTGTCTTCACATAAAATAATTTAAAATGTACATTCCCCCCTAGTTTTTAATCATGGTTTCGTCCCAGCTTTGCTGCATCTGGTAATTTGTTAATTCTTCAATGTGTCAGCACTCCCCGAATGACGAACACAGCCTTTTGGAAGCCGTGAATTCTGTTCATGCAATGATAGACAAAGAGATTGCTGCTGGCACAAATCCTAATAATGTCTTTGTTTGCGGGTTTAGCCAAGGAGGTTCTTTTCATTCACGCACTCAATCCAGCACCCGTACACAAGATACTTCAATGCACACCAAAGAGGCTGTGCTATTTTTCTTCATGGCATGTGTATAGAATGTTACTAATCACGATTAATAAATCTAGGTGCACTAACCTTGGCAAGTGTCCTGCTGTATCCAAGAACTCTAGGAGGAGGTGCGGTGTTCAGTGGATGGGTTCCTTTTAGTTCATCTATATTGGGACGTGTGACTGCAGAAGCAAAACAGGTAGTTAACTTTTACTGTGAACATAATTCTACTTTAAAAAAAGTCACTTTGAATTAATCTCGTGTAGTGAAAAAATGTAGTCATGTATCAAATGTTTGTATTGAATATCAGATCATACATAGTTGTTGTAATCTACTTGTTAGGTATTCTGGAGAACAACAAGATCAGATAGGTTGTAGCAAGGCATTGGAGCATCATGAAGTGATACATTAATTTTTCAATACTTACTCTAGATTCTTTAAAGAATTTTGTTCGAACTATTGCAGACGCCTATATTGTGGTCCCATGGCTTGGTTGACAGCACTGTCCTGTTTGAAGCAGGACAAGCAGGTCCACCCTTCCTCGAAAAAGTTGCTATGAACTGTGAGTTCAAGGTATGGCGTATGCACTGCTTCCTTGCTCTTATTCTCGCTTTTCTGATAAATTTTACAATATATGCCAATGCTATGAATTTTCAGGCTTACCCTGGGCTTGGTCATTCAATAAATCTTGATGAGCTGAAGTACCTCGAATCGTGGATCAAGGCTCGTCTTCAAAGTTCGTCCTAAACAAATTGCCGTGTACACGCTTTCACCCAGTATTTCATTCAGGAAAGGTGTGGTGGTCGCGATGGGGGGGGGGGGGGGGGGTGATCCATTGTGTGAATCTGCTAATTTATGAACAAGTAAATTAGTAAATGCTGTATTGCTGGAGGAGAATCATTCGATTTGTCAACTAGTTAACTTGGAAAAGGAACATTGCAACTTTTTCAAACATATGATTTTGTTTTGTCCTATGTTATTCTTGTTTTATTTTCACTTCACATGTACATAATTCAAGTTCGGTACATGGCTTGTTGACTACTATGAAACATTTGATAGCAACAAATAGAATGGAGTAAGTTGTAGTATTAGTACAAAAAATAAACACAAAGAATATTTGAAAAGTGTAGATTATTGAGTACTTTTGAGGTCTAATTTGTTACTTCCTCCGTCCCTTAAAGATTGTCACATTTTAACTTTTGTTGATCAACAAAACACGATTTAAAACATAAATATCTATTATTCTACATGCGATAAGATTATAAAAATTTAATATTTCAAAAATATATATTGAGACGAATTTAACAAGGTCCCACAAGACTATACTATTTCTTATCGTTGAATGAGAATTCATGATCAAATTTTGTAATGTTTGACTAACAAAAGTCAAAATGTGACAATCACACCTGCTGACATTTAATTATGGATTAGTCTAATTTGATATAAATCACACCTGTTGAATGGGAGTATATTTTTATGCTATATTAGTCTAATTTGATATAAATCACACCTGCTGACATTTAATTATGGATTTAGAAATTATAAGAATATTGAAGCAACTATTTAGAGGCCATAAGCTGTTTTCATCAATCATTAGAGACAAGATGATGTCCAAATTCAGTTGAATGTCCACAAGCCTAAAAAATTCCCAATTATTTCAAACTTGTATTGTGATCCAATTCACTTAGTTTACTTCATTAATGTTTGTTATTTTTATATTTAGTGATTTATTTATGATCCAGGACTAAAATTTGTCTTCTAATCATTTCAACTTAAGATTTGCTCTTTGAAAAAGTCGAATTCACGCTATGTGAAGAGTTAAAGCTCCAAATACGTAACATGTTCTTTCTCAGTTAAGCTACCTGACGAGGCTGCTTCTATGTTATATTATTCCACACAAAGCGTCACCTACTGCAGCAGAAGTAGCAGTGTTGATCATCTGAGTTGACCATGTCTAAACACTCCCACCTCCATCTCTTCTCTCCTCTCCTCATCTTCTTCCTCTCCATCTCCTCATCAACACAGCAAAACATCAAGAAAATCAGCACCCAAGAACCCATTGATCATTTCAGAGCATACCTGCAAATCAACACAGCTCATCCTCAGCCAGACTACTCCTCAGCCATCACTTTCTTGACCAACTTGGCTTCTTCAATTCCAAATCTCAAAGCTCAAACACTCCATTTCACACCTCAAAAAACCAAGCCTCTCCTCCTCCTTACCCTTCCAGGCTCCAACTCGTCTCTCCCTTCAATACTCTTCAACTCACATATTGACTCTGTCCCTGCTGAGACCTCCAAATGGTCTCACCCCCCCTTCGCGGCCGAATATACTCCAGACGGGAAGATATTCGCTCGTGGAGCTCAGGATGACAAGTGTATTGGAATTCAGCACTTGGAAGCAATCAAGAACTTGGTTACAGATGAAGAGGATGGTTTTACACCTGTTAGAACGGTTCATGTTTCGTTTGTTCCGGAGGAGGAGATTGGTGGTTTAGATGGGATGGCGAAGTTTGTTGAGTCGAATGAGTTCAAGGAGTTGAATGTTGGGTTTGTTTTGGATGAAGGGCAGGCTTCTCCTTTGGAGGAGTATAGGGTGTTTTACGCTGATAGGTCACCTTGGCATATCGTGATCAAGGCGGTTGGGGAACCGGGGCATGGTTCGAGGATGTATGATAATAGTGCTCTGGAGAATTTGATGAAGAGTGTTGAAGTGATTAGTAAGTTTAGGGAGAGTCAATTTGATATGGTTAAGGCTGGATTAGCTGCTAATTCAGAAGTTATTTCTGTAAATCCAGTGTATTTGAAAGCTGGGATTGCTTCAACCGAAGTAAGTTCATGAAAGTACTACTATAACTTTTGTGTATCTGATGTAATTCTACACCAGTCCTTTGCTAGCCTTATGTTGTCGGAGCATAGGCTGATCGTTTTTTCATTTCCCGTCATTTAAGTAGATGTATTTAGTGTTTTAGTTTTTACTGTACAGGGATTTATAATGAATATGCAGCCATCAGAGGCAGAGGCTGGATTTGATGTTCGGATTCCACCAACTGCAGACCCGGAGTTTCTGAGGAGAAAAATTTCTGAAGAATGGGCACCGGCTTGGAGGAACATGTCATATCAGGTGATAGCAAGTAGTCATTTGATCCATACAACATTAAATTGCTAAAGGGCAAAAACAATTTATGTTCTTGCACTAGGCCTTTCGAATTGGGACGATGTGATTTCACTATTCTATAGTATAACTTTATTTCTCTTGCTCCCAATTCCATGCTTCAAACTTTAAGCAACGGATGCCACCCAAGTTTTAGTCAATACTATTAGAATGAGTCCAGTCACCGATTCACTCAGAGATTGTAGCCGGTGCCATTTTAACTTTTTATTGTTGTTTCCAATAAGAATACCATTCGTTGTAAGATCTTTTATCGCAGTCTTTGTAAAAATATATCCAGGTTTCTTTATGGTGCTACCTTATGGAAGACATTGTATGATAGCTAACCTGTCATTCACAATGTTTGACAGATAACAGAGAAAGGACCTTTGAGAGATTATATGGGAAGACCCTTATTGACACATCCTGACAAGTCTAACCCTTGGTGGTCTGTTCTTAAGCAAGCTATTGAAGCGGGTGGTGGAACGCTTAGTGAAAAAGCGGAGATTTTGGCTTCAACTACTGATGCTCGATTCATAAGACAGATGGGAATTCCTGCCTTCGGCTTCTCTCCTATGAAGAATACCCCGATATTACCTCATGATCATGACGAGGTCTTACAAATTGTCTCATGCCTACATGTCTAATTACTTAATTTTGCTTTGACAAGTTCTTGAAAAAATTGGGTTTCCTATCTTCTTGGCAGTTCCTTGTGGATACTGTCTTCATGGAGGGAATCAAAGTGTATGAATCAATAATCAAATCTTTGAGTTCGTTCGTTGGAGCCTGATGATGTTGCTGTACTGGTCACCATTAAATCTCATGTGTGACAGACGACGACTGGTATGGTTTCTTGATGATATCTCAAATACTTAGGATGTGATCTTTTCTTATTGTGGCATCTATCATCTGTCTTGTTAGTGCAGCCTCTATCTATGCATGCATAAGAAGTCCGATAAGCATATGTGTGATTCACTCTAAAACGAATAGGCAATAGAGGAAGTAGCCTAAGACATTATATATTGACCAGGAACTAGGATGGACACAATCTGCCGATGTGGACATGTCACATTAACAAAATTTGACTTGCCTTTTAGCAATGCCCTTATAAACTTTGTGGATATCTAATTATAAAGGCTTCTCTAATTTCGTATATACTCATAACAGTACTTTTTTTGCTGTAGGTTCCCTGTACAGATGCAGCAGGCCGAGCTAAAACCATCGGCATGCCTGCTTGTTGTTCGATCATTATGTGTGGCATGAAGCTAAAGATTGTTGTGTAATGGTCGAAATGTTGAATCATATCTCCTGTTTCACTAGCTAGGCAAATGTTTATGGGTTTTTGAATGTTTCTTTGTTTGTTGTGGCAAATTTTATTTCTACTACTCTTATTTCCATGGCTCACGTTCGATACCGGTACCAAACGGGTATTGTTTTTTCAAAAAAAAATAACCCAATGCATGTTTCATGCGTTCATAAACCGGTATAGGGGAAATATGCACACCCTTTATTGTATTGCTACTGTGCTGTACTTGAGAGCATTTTGCAGTAAAAACAAAGTGATTGTGGATGCAAGTCATGTACTTGAACTGATACGTGATGATGACCAACTATCAAGAAAAATCTCGTACGGTTTCATCATGAGTATTAAGGATCTAACGATGTCATTATTTTACATTATAGATTGACAAAATGCATAAGTCAAATGATTTGTATTGTACATCCAAATTAGGTGTTCAAATGCCCTTTATTGGTGAGTTTTTGAGGTTAACAAATTGCATTTTATAAGACAATACTCCGTATTTGATATACTTTGTTAAAATTATAATACATGTTTTATTTATTGTCAACGGTGGATAATTATCTATCTTTGGGCCAAAGGCCAATTAATCACCTAACTTTTAAAAGATTTCAGTTGATCACCTAACTAGTGCTGCAAACGAGCTGGGTTCGAGCGGGTAACGGGTTACCCGGCCGGGTAGTAATTTTACCGAGTCGGGTAATTACCCGGAATTAACGAGTCGAGTAGGAAACATGCTACTCGAACCCGACCCGGGTACGAGCCCGGGTAACCCGGCTCATTACCCGACTCGTTGTTATCGGGTTTTCGAGTCGGGTTTTACCCGACTCGATCGTTATACATTTTCTTTCTCTGTAGAAGGATCAATTCCTAAATCCAAAAGTTCGCCCTTCTCAAACTCACCAATAGTCTCATCATCATCAACATCATTTATTGAAAAATCGTTTCCAGAAGCCATGGCCGTAGCTGAAGAATCTTGAAATGAAATAAATGACATTTTAGTAATACAGACTTTTACAATTTAAAACTGAATTTAGTATTATTAGCATTCAAATTTGTTTAAAAAAACGTATTACAGATCAAACAACAAAAATGATGCTTTATTCACTATTTTCAAAGGACAACTATAATAATGAAACTGATAATTTAGTAATTTAGTACAACAAACATGTATAGATCAAAACAATATATTGGAGAGTGGAGAGTGGCGACAGCCGACAGGGAGAGGAAGGAGTGGACTAAGGAGTAAGGAGGCAAGAATGTTGTTTGATTGTTCAATGTTTCAGATTTAAGTTTATAATTAGGTATTTAGGTTTTCTTTTTGGGCTTTAGTACTTAGTAGTCAACAATATTGGACTAAGGAGTAAGGAGTAGCTCTATAATATTTAGCCCGGGTAAGTTACTACTTACTTTACTCCTTACTTAGTTATTTCCTTAATCCTTGGTAAGTTAGAGTAATTTAGAATATTAAAATATTAAATACTAAAAATAGTACCTATATATAAATATATAATAATAATATTATAAAAAATAAACGAGCGGGTAATCGAGCGGACCGGGTTTTTTGATTCGGGTAACGAGTAAAAAAAATTACTCGAGTATCGCTCGATAAAGATACGAGCGGGTAATGGACCCGAGTTTTCCGAGTCGAGTAACGAGCGGTTTACGGATTACCCGGTCCTTTAACAGCACTAACTTCTCAAATCGTTCCCACTAAGCACATTGGTCAATTATAATGTTAATTATCAACTAATTACATCACATGCCCATCACGTGGTCGCTAATCGGGGGAACTTAGTAATTTCACATATTAATTTTCTAGGGAAAAAATTAATTTCATTAAAATATGAAATTACTAAATTGAGGATTGAACTGGAGATTCAGGATTATTTTAATAGGATTAATTTCATTAAAAACAGTTGTAAACTTGTAATTAATTTGTTTGGTTTGAGATTAACTTAAGTGAAATCCACTTTTTTGTTATATTTTTTTGTGTTAACTAGGTCAATCGAGGTTAAAGGGTTAGCTTAAGTTCACTTCATTTTTATTGATATTGACAAGTAATGTATTTGATGACAATTGTAGTTATACTTCCCCTTAATAAATCATTTTGAGTTAATCCAATAGCTTAGTGAAATTTTTTTTTACGAGTGATTAATTATCACTCAAAATTCACATCATCGCTAGTTAACAAAAAATAAAAAACTTAAATCATATCGACAAATAAATTACTATTATTCAATAAAGTTTCAATTCACCACCCTCTAAAGTCAACCTATTGAAAGTTTGGAACGACCATAAATTTTGTATCACCTAATCATCAAACAAAAAAGAAACGAGCATAAGCTATGTCCATACGAGTGATGGTCGGAAGCTGCCGTATCTCCGCCGCAGCAGCAACCGCAAGACCGCCTCTGTCTCCATTCTATAGCAAACCCATTTCGAGAAGCGTCTTGTTTGCTCGTACATTGGCCTCTTCATCGGAATCTGTTTCAAAAAAACTGATCCTTTACTCAAAGCCTGGTTGCTGTTTGTGTGATGGTCTCAAAGAAAAACTATCTTCTGCTTTCTCACTTTCAACTCCAAATACACTTCTTCATGTGGAACTTCAGGTACCCATCTCCTTTTTTTTGTGTGCCAAACTATTATATAGTCCCTCTATCCCAAAAATAACAGAATATTCGACGTTTATTTTGCTGGAACGATTTTATAAATTGAATTTGACTATCAAAAATGATATTTTATTTAATAATAAAAGTCGATACAGTTGACATATGAATTATGATATATGCACTTAGAATAATAAGAGATATCCCCGCTTTAAGCAATTGTGGACATAAATTTGAGCATAAATGAAATTTTAGCAATTAAGTAAGAAAAAGTGGAAAATTTGGGGTATAATTTCAACAGATGATTCATTAAAGAATAAGTTTGTAATGTAGTCTCTCTACTTAACACAAATGAAACTGAATTTGATCAAAGACTTCAATTGAAATTCTACCATTCAGGCAAAATAGGAATGGAAGAGACCTAAGGAATTTCAGATAGGATATCGGGTTTTGAATTTTGATGGTTGACTATTAGTTAGGGAGGCGCTCGTATTAGTTAGTAATACAAACTTGTGGGAATGATATTAATCGTGATACTCATTTCCAAGTTGGTTGGAAAGGTTGCATCTTTTTTGAAGAAAAATCAATGAGACGAGTTAAAAGAATACAATTTTGATGATCGAAACAAAGGTAGATGTAGCTGTTATGGAGTAAAATATAATGTAGGTGACTCGAAGGGCATATAATAAGTACTTTGTGCTTGAATCATTTGCAAAATTATTTTTGATATGTCATATACTTTCTTCTATGACAATTCATTTGGTGTTTGGATTTTTAAGGTGAGAGATATAACTACTAATCCAGAATGGGAGAAGGCATATCAGTATGAGATACCAGTTTTGGCAAAAGTTCGGCCTGATGGGAGTGAGGTTGGTGTTCATTTCCCTTTGTTATCTGTGGCTCTAATTATCGAGCAATTCAAGCACGATTAGGTTGTAGTGTAGTATGGAGTATGTTGCATTTCTACTTAACATTTACCTGAATTTGTAACTTGAACAAGAACTACACAATCACATTCTTTTATATTTGTTTTGTACAAATTATGAAATTTCTCATAATTACGTCTTATTGGTGAGATTTTCACAGTTACGTCTTATTGGTGAAATTTTTGTGTTAAGTTCTTAAGGTAGGGTGATGATGGATGGTCGGTTAAAAGAGGGGTCGAATCATGAATGCACATCAACATCTTCAATGTTACTTTAAATTCACCATCATTGCATATAAAAACGTGACAAAAGGTTATATTAACAGTACAGCGAACATCTGCCTGCCTACCTCGTAGTAGTTAACTTGTTGCATTCCCACTTCTGTAAACAATATATGAGATTGATCGATGATAATTGAATTGTAAGTGAGATGGCTTAATGAATGTATCATATGGTTGAAACCAACCTTCCAGACTTAATTATGTGTTTTAAATGGTATCTTCTTAAACGGCTCGTTTAAGCCAAAACCATGTTTGTGAATGCAGGAGATACTTCCTAGGTTATCTCCTCGCCTTGGAGTTGAAATGATCCAGAAAAAGATCGTAGATGCATTGAGCTAGTTGGATGTCTTCTTCAACTTAGCAGCTTGGCAACAGATTGGTGGCTTATTCGCCTGTACATCTTCAATGAAATAGCAGAATCAGGAAATATGGCAGTTTTGCATTTGAGTATTTGTAACTTCGATCGTTGGAGGGAAAAAAAAGTTAGCATCTCGGCAACGGGTGTTTATGTCGAAGTCTTGACTTATCTATAGACTAAATCTTAGCTGAGTTGTATTCTTGTGTTTGATAAGCATAATGAACCTTTTAAATCACTTTGATTTTTACATATTTTACCCTTGGGCCATAGTCGGGGTAATTAATCTGGAAGGTAAGTTGTCCGCTTTGTGTAGGTTCCTTTGATCAACAATTATTTTTTACTTTCATAAATATAAATTTGATGTAATTCTTCATGATATAGTTAATAAGTAAATAATGGTCAATATGGTAGAGATGGAGAAGTTGGGACGAATTGTAACTAAAAATAATTCATGAACGCCGTTTGAGTTGATGATTAACATGATGGACTATGCTGGTCATGGCGTTGTCAAGATGATAAAATCTACACTAAGAGGAAAGACGCTTTCCCTGTGAACATTTAAAATAAAAAGGGTGGAACAAGAACATTTTTATCAATACTTGTCTAATAGCATATATTTGAACATGAAGAAGTGACTGAACAAATCTGGAGAATTTTTTATAAATTGAAGAATGAAATCATATTTTGACAACTAAACAGATATAAGTATATGATAAATGGGGAGGAATCTGAATGTAATTTTGTATCATTTTCTGAGTATAACTAAACCAGCATCTAAGTATATGATAAATCCTACCTAACCACAGGCACAACACTCTCCCTCAGAAGACCAAGCATTCACCTGCTCGGTTTTGAGGGAATAAATTCAATTCACCTCAGCCTCAAAGCTCACTGGGGTTGAATACAGAATCTTGTAATAGTTATGTACTTACTTGCTGAAGAATTGGAGAACAGTGACTCTATATCCCTTTGAAGGCACCTACAAAAAATTTCGGACAAGATATGATGGACTTCACTACTGGTGTCGTGGAAGGTATAACCCTCTGTGTGGCGTCCAACATGTGATAGAATATGGTTTATATATCAACCGAAGTGAGCTCGAGTAAATTGACTTTACAATTGTCAATCATCAGGGTCCATTTCCTCATCTTGTGCAGAAGACGGAACATCATTGTTACTATTTGATTCTGCTTCAAGTTGAGCTTCCGAATCAGAATCATCCTCTTGTGATTCGGCCTCATTTGCAATGCCATGTTGCGAAGTAGCTGTTTTAAGAGCCTGTTTTATCGATTCAGGGCACTCGTCTAGCCCTTTAAACAACAGTGGAAAATTGTGATCTTTCTCGGAATGAGCCATCTCTGCTGCACTAATAGTTGTGCATGAACAATCTTGGATTGGATGAGAAATGAATGATTTAGATTTTGCTAGGTGGGACTCCCGCAAAAGGCCCTCAACGGCCAGACTTTTGTTAAGATGCTCCCTCACAGAGAGGGTCCACTTACGTGGTGGATAATACAGATGATCTCTGGTGCTATTGAAGAGCTCAACAAGATATTTCCTGTTTTGATCATCACAAGATTAGTAAAATTAGCAACAAAGAGAAAGAAATGAAAGTTCAATAAATCATTAACATGCTAGACTTCATAAATCTTGGCAAAGAAAAACATTATCTACAAATATTGCGTGTTTACAACATTCAATTACATTCTAGCAGATCCTGTGCAAACTTTTGAAAGTGCACTAAAAACCTCTGAGATGTTAAAAAATCACTAAAAACAACCTCTACACCTTTAGTGCATTTCTGAATTTGTCGGTCATGGTCATATCCTTAACATTCCATTACCCATCAAACGACTGGTTGACAAACATTGAAAGAATATATTAGGGAATTCCTAACCTGTCTGGTCGATATGTTCTTGCAGATGCCGACTCATAAAGCCGATGTCCCATAACTAAACTGGAAAAGTCTGATGACCCACCATCATCATTCTCATAACCTGGCAAGAATGCATCAGCTTCCAATGAAACAATATAGTCGAGAGCATCCCATAGTAACCTATGTGCTTGATCCCTGAAATTAGCAGGTGAAGGATCTGGCTCAGAATCTCTCTCAGCTACCCAACCGTACCAGCCTTCCTTCTCATGTTGATAAAAAGGGCGATCAGGAGGTGGAGGAAGGGGCCTAGGTCTTGGACCAGCTTTATCCCAATCCTCTTTCAGCTGCTTATCACTTTTTGCAAGTGGAGCCGATTTTTGGTCTATAGGAAGTGGAGTTTCTGGTCCAATTAAATTGGCCAGTTCTTGTTTACTGCACAAAGAAGTACGATCCACTAAGTTGGTGTACATGGCATGTAAAGGGATTAGAACCCGCTGACCACCAAATACTTCAGAACCTGCGAGATAAATTCTCGTTCTAGGAGGATAACCCATTGCTCGTAGAAGAAGCCCTACCTACCAATGCGACATGTCAAACAAATCATCATTATCAATTTGGCATTGACTATGCACTCCAAATGAGGCAATGACCCACAGAGTTCAAAAGATCACATTGTCTGTAATTTAAAGTGTGCAGCAGACATGTATTTTGTTTCATCAGCCTTGTTCATATTTTGAGTAATTCGCATTGTTGCGAAAATTAAAATCCTAACATCAAAAGAAATTGACTTTGAAAGCATTAAAGATATAATGAGCAGAGGGTCAGTGATGCCTTAGAATGCAAGCAAAATGGCTAATAAACACTTAGCTCTTAAGTTAGGGGCATCAATAGAATTTTGATCATATTTGTCTAAAGAAACCTCAGATAAAGCAAAACACCAAATATTTCATCATTTGTCATTCAAATAAGCAATCTTCAAAACCTAGAAGAGACATAAAAACCAAATGATGAGTCACATCATCTTAGTGTCACAACGTTAATCCCATTGTCAATACTTAATAGTCTTTCATCTTGATGAGTTACAGAAACCAATACCCTGTTATCGCACTTTTTTCAAAAATCTACCATGCAGCTATATCTCAATGTTTGCTTTTAAGTTTGCTATTTTTAGGTGGAAAGTGAGTCGTGACTCCCACATTTATGCTTATGTGCATAGTTATGATAATTAAAAAAGAACAATAAATCTTTTCCTAAATAATTATCTATCTCGAGATGGAGGAGTAAATAATTACACTTTCATTGGGACGTTGATCATAAAACTATTGTAAATTGATTGCTCATGTTTGAATAGTTTTTATTTATCGACTGTAAAACACTTAACTGAGAGGAAGGAAATTAATTATAGTACAAATATTCTCGAATAAGAAGCCGCAGAAATCTGAAGTAAAATTAAGCACAGCCTTAAATAATTAGGTTAGAGCAGACTTACTTCTTCTGGCATAAGTGGGCAAGAGCCATTTTGCTTTCTAGCATGCGAGTCAACATTTAATTCTTCATTGATTGCTCCTTGCTTAATCATTTGTGCCCTCCGTGACTGGATCAATTCAGTATGAACATCCTAAAACAAAAAACGGGTCCATAGAATCACAATTAAGTGAAGATCTCACAAAAGACCCATCCAGTAACCAAAATGAAAGTTATCTTCTTATGCTTAATATTTGAAGAATAATAATATGAAACTATTTAGAGTTGAACAGGTACAATGATACAAGCATTACAGATGTACGCCTATACCCAACTACAAAGGGGGGGGGACAAGGTATCTTCTGTTAACAGGTAAAATAATTACAGGCTGCAATAATTCATTACCTGAAAAAGCTCAGCACAACCATGATATGCCAGGGTATCCCTTTTAAGCCCTGGATGATAAGCAAGATAAGGTTGACCTGCTACTCGTAACCTATGCATGTTTAAGGGAAACATTTACTTCCTAAAAAAATGAGTAACTGAACTTTGATAAAATGTGAAGCCTTAATTGACACAAAAGTATGGTTTTTAAACAAAATTGTCATATCAATACAACATTACGTTAAAAATTGTATGTTGATATATTTGACAATATTTTTTACAGAATATAAACAACATTTACATTCAAATTTTAGATGCTCAACTACTAAAGGTCAAAACTTCATGGGGAGATGGAATCGCATAAAATTATACTACACAATTCTTTGTGAGCAAATGCTACACCTTATTTTAGTAACTTTCCTCTTTAGATATTAATACTTGACAAATTCAGCTAGATGTAATGCTAAAAGAGCAATGGCCAATGGGATATATGATTGTTGAGAATAATTATACAATTTAGGTGCACGTGACCACACAGGTATATGCAGTCATGATTAATTAGCAAATAAACTTATCCATTTAAGCTTTTATTATCACGTCTCTGCAACTTACAAAGGGTTAGAAGATTGCTGAATTGTCTACAACAAGTAAGTACATATATCAAATAGTCAGCTTACCTATCAACCATCAGACGACCAAGATCTACGATTTCTGGTCGAAAATGAAGAGCATGGAAAGCTACTCGACATCTGAGCCTTTGGTATTCAGCAAAGCTTGGTGGAAGTATAGACTGTCAAATGAGAAACCTTGTTCTCAGAATGTAATCCCATACTTCAATTTTGACAGAAAATTTTTAGTATCGTGATAAAAACTAGTCAAATACCTAGTATAACACTATACGACTATAACAACATGAAATGCATTTCCAGTATTCCAATCTTCATAATAACTTAGTCAAACAAATAATACAGCCATCTCTCCGTAATCAGGATGATATATACTCATATATCACCCAAGTATGATATGTTTCAGCACTCAGTTAAACTAAGATTACTTCCCACTGAATAATATTTTCCTAACAAGCAAGACATGACAATACATTTAGGCGTAAGATTGTTGGTTTACACAAAACAGGACAAACAACATCAGAAACAAAGGTACCTGCAAGCATCCTCCATCACCAAGTACTAATCCAACAACCTTTAGTTTCATCAGTTTTGGGAGAACTTCAGTAATATAGAAATTTGGTTCAGCTGAACTTTTGGGCTTAAAAATTGGATACTGTTTTCCTTTTCGAGCTTCCCTAAATTCCGGAGGTAAAACCTTCAATATAACTACATCATTTGCTAGTGCTGCTATGAAATGATCCTCGTCATAAATATATGAAAAGCTCTTGAACCATGAGCTGAGGCCCAATTAAGGAGAGATGTCAATGATAAGTTGAAAGCAGATAAATAGATAAATAATATGTATTGCATTGATCTGCAAAGCAAGATTATAACCTGATGCCTTTTGAATGAAGGCTTTCTTGAATCTCAGGAACTATAAGAGTTGCGTTTAGAAGTCTTGCTACGCTAACAAGGTCACATATCTAGAAAATTGGAGGTGAGTTGTTATTGACGTAAAAAATATTGAACAGAACAAGCATAAAGGCTTAAAAGCAGATCTAGACGTACCGCATTTCTGATCTTCTCAAAATCACCAAAAACTTTGGCAAAAATATAACCATTGTTTTGTTCCGTCACAACTGAAACATGCTATGAAAGTCAGTAAATTGGAGTTGCTGACAACAATTACAAGTTTGAGTATAGTAGCCAGTGCATGCATAATACACTTCAAGATCAGATAGAAAGGGTTAATACCCCCATTACCAGGATAGGTACTTCTAGGAGATGCATACGGCTGAAGGGTCTCCAATACTTTCACACGTCCCCACAACTTCCTAGTCCAAGCACCCTTAGGAAAATCAAGGTATAGAGAGATAGCATAAGTTAAAGATTATAAAAGGTTTTTTCGATAAAAGGAACTATAATTTTAATCATATTGATACTAATGTTATATCGTAAATGCATCAAATTGACCCCATCAATAGTCCATTATCCTTACTATGTATCAAAATCTAGTTCCAATTTCATGAATTCTACATGTACATCGAAATTCTTAAGCAAAAAGTACAGTTATTTAGCTCAAACACAAACATATACAATAATCCAAATATATGAATAATTCAAAAAATCATCACACAGTACTACAAACCACAATAGCACAGAAAACTACTACAGTAAATTCTACTCACTTCATTCAAAAAAGATTGTCTATTTGGATTTTCAGCGATTAAAATAACAAACTTCTTAGTGTTATTCGATACACCCAACTTTCATCTGAATCAAATGTATCACATCAATAGTAAGTCCCATAAAAATACATTCTTTTGATATATTTTCACCCAATACCATACAATGTCAAGATTCATAAAACTTAGTAGCCTTAATTGATACACACAACTTCAATTTGAATCAATCATATCACATTAACAATAATGTCCCATAAAAATACAATATTTAGATATATTTTCACAAATTCCATAAAAAAATATATCATAACCCATCACAATTCAAATAAATGAAAAATCTTTTGAAACACATGAACTAATACTCAATTGATTAACATAAAAAAACTCACCGTTACTCCAGCAGTATTGATATAATTCAAATCCTCAGTGAAAGAATCAATTGCAGAATAGTGAACTAGATCAGCACTGGTCTTTGCTAAAAACAAATGAACAATTATCGATAAAAATGATAAAACTAATCCTCCTAATGCAGCCCATTTGACCTTCGACTTCATCATCGTCCACAAAAAGACCAAACTGGACAATCTTTTTGGGACAGAGGGAGTTGAATCCAAGTAATTAGTTTACCATCACAAAAAAAATATACCAAGATTTAAGTACTGGACAATCTTTTCGGTACTAAGGTGAATAGGTGATAGTATCCATCCACATTAACTACTTTATCATGGTAGATGACAAATACCAAGATTCAGAAACTGGACAATCTTTTTGGGACGAAGGTAATGATATTAAATTAATTATTTAATCATCACCGACAATAAAATAACAAGAAATTGAATTCAATAAAATCATAACATGATCAGATTGAATCCAAATAAGGTAGTGTTGGGCAATTGAGTATGATCAAATGTGATGAAGAAGAGGGGAGGGGGGGTGGTGGGTGTGAAGTGAGGTTGAAGGAAGTGAAGAGGAAGACTGAAGGACAGTTCGCGAGCTGATATTTCCACTTCCACGATCTCGTATACCGTAACTATAGGGGGAACTCAAAAAGACATGTCTTAAAATAATTGACCACCTTTAAATTTTAGGATTGATTTATATTTTCCTCTCGATTACTTTTATTAGCTTCAATTTATTGCTGCAAAGTGTAAACGAGCTTGGTATGAGCGGATACCTGATTATCAGAACGGATTTGAGTTTTACCGAACCTTGTAATTATTTGATTATATCGAGCCAGGTGGCAAACATGTTATTCAAGTATCACTCTACGAGAATACAAACATGTAATCAAATCGGATCTTTCAAATGAGGCGCAAGCGGGTGTCGGTGACCGGTTCCATCACTAGTTTAGGTTGACAGGAAGGAGAATTAATTTAGAATACTAGTTTAAGTAATGGATTGCTATTATATTAGATATTTATTTAGGCTGAGAAAATTAGTTATGGTCTAAGTCTGAAATATTTAATAAAAAGATAATATTTTTATCGAGTCATATATCAAGTCATCCAAAATTTTCTCAATAAACTATCGATTCGAGTATCGCATGATAAAGATATAGGCGGATAACTGAGTCGAATTTTTTAATCGATGAATGGGTTAGAATTATCCGGTCACTAACAGTATTTGTTCAATCGTTCAAGACTTGAAGTGTTCAACTGAACTTAAGGCTAAGGCTCAGTCCGTTTGAAATTGTACTGTAGTCTGGAAAGACTAGGCAGCTGCCCAACTCATTAGTATTCAATCCATTTAAACTATCTCACTCTTAGCCATGATATAAATAGCAACTCATTAGTATTTATTTTAATAGTATTAGGTAAGGTAAAATATTAAATGTTCTTAAACTTTAATAAAATGTTTTTTCGCTAAACAGTTAAATATTGTGAAACGGAAGGAGAACCACATTATAATGGTAAAAAAATCAAAATAGGCAAAAAAATTAATCGATTTCGATTTTAGCATAAAACGAACCTAATCGAGTATATATATAAACATTTTAAAATATTTATATTTATAATATTTTTTAAATGTTCATCTAATTTTAGTTTTCTAATAAATTATACACAATTTGTTGGATTAAAAACAACCAAAACGATTAAAAGTTCAAATCAAAATTTGCCACTCCAAACAAATAACTTGATGCCTAATAATACATGCTTTTACGCCAAAGCTTATTTATTATTTAATTCTTTTACTTTTCGCCTTTATAGATTGTGTAGAAGGTAGTGAAATCAATGATTAGTATTCCCAAGTAATCTATTTTTGTTTTGGAAGCAAACAGTAAATTTGGGGTTCTCATAATAAGTTATTTTGTCATGGAATGTATTTCTATTTTATTTTCTACTTCATGTACTTAAAATCATGTATACTTTAGTTCATTATGTTGTTATTTGTTAAAAAAATTAAAAACCGACCAAATCGAACCGACTAAGTATAACAAACGATAATTCAAACAAAAGTAATTTTTAATTGAATCGGTCCATGTATCTAAAAAGGCACATGATCGATTTTACATTAAAAAAAACTCGAGAAAAGCCAATCGAACGGAACCACAAACATGGATCACTCATAATGAATTCATTTTGCAACTTGCAACTCTATATTCGATTGATAACTACGGTCGAACCATAAATTGAGTTCAATTAGAAGATATCAAATCTTGGAGAACAATGACAGAGCAGATCATAATGGTAGCAAGTAGCAAGCTAGCTAGTGTGGTCAAGTAGTCCTTTGGGGCTCCAGTTTCGCAAATTGCACAAACACATCTCCTCAAATTTGGACTTTAATTTCCTTAAGTTAGTAATCTGTCTTATTCTTAAAATTCGTACTTGTGATTGGAAGAACTCGAACACAAAATTTAATTTCATGTATGTAATATTCGTGATAATTAGGCTAATTCTAGTGGTCGCCTTCATTTTTGTGGTATTTCTAAATGTGATGAAAATGAAGGTCCATCAATAAAAACTCTAGCCCTTATGTGGTGTTCGCCATCAAATATTAAATTTGTCTTCAATCCCAACATATATACCAACACAATATTTTGCAGAGTAGTGGACAACGAGATAGGATGATGTCTGATTATCTTGGATATTTATACCGTCATAAAATCATGCATGCGAGAGTGAAAGAATAGTATATATAAATGATACGTCTATTTAGGGCGATTCCGTTTAGCTAGTCCATCGCCCAACAGGGAGGTGAATTCGGGATATACCTACTTTAGCGGTTCGTTACTCCACCTCAAGAGTGTTCAGAGAGGTTGGGTATGTAACCACCCACAAGCAGATCCTCCCTTGAACAAATGCAAAGTTACTCATGCACCTGTCGTGGATCGAACCCACACACTCTTATAGTGAAGCTTCTTACCATTTAAACTATGTCCGTGGATGAAAGAATAGTATATATGTATATATTACAACTACGTATAACGTAAGCAAGCAGCAAGCAAGAGTGTCTATATCCTAAACTCCTAATCATATGGGTGTGGGGGGGCTCCACTTAAATTTGGATTTTGCACAAAGACATTTCAAAATGAAGTTGTATTCACCCACCTAGTCATAATCGTCCATGTGATGAAAATGAAATCTCAACCGATACTGCCCTCAACGCCTTACGTTGTGATATTGTGTATGTTTGTTTATCTGGTGATGAGAGTGGTAATAAGGGGGAAAACCAAACTCATCAAATGCATTGTTTCTGGGGGGCACTTGCCCATGGTCCCTTTCTCATAATTATTTTCGTCATTTCATAAAGATTGTTTAATTTTAAATTTGATGACGGTCTATAAATTTTGACATTATTAACAATATCAGAGTTAATAGTCGTAGCAATCATCTATATTTACTAGATGTTTTCATTTCATCACATGTATTAAGATTGCTTCAAATGAGCCCAAATTATTACATGTGAAAGTCTCACATTGAAAATATAGGAGAGAGTTCATCACTTAATAAACTACTCCACTTATCACCAATTGATTTTTAGTTGGTGTCTTCTAGGTTATGAAGTGTGCTCTCTCTCCTCTTATGGGTGTGGCCCAGACCCGATTAATGAAAATTCTACAACATGTGTTTCAAAACTGTCATTAGATATAACACCCGTGAGGGACATGTGAGTTTTTGATAAGGGTATATCGTCATTTCATTAAATATATTTGGAGAGGGAAAACAAAATCTAATATGATCCACTCCAAATTCGAATTCACCACGTGTTATACTTAACGATATATTGACAAAAAGGACAATTGTATGGAAATTTTTGCACGTTAAGTAATCGACAAGTACATTTTGAAACATAGAGGATGAACTGAAAATGTTTTGTAAACATAAGCGATTGTTATATCTATTAACCCAAATATATTAATACATTTTAGTATTAAGATATATGATAATTTAGTAGAAGTTAAACCATATTATAAAAGTTAAATTTGATTTACTAACAATCAAAATTGAAATATATATATTTATATATATATATATTATAGCTCCGTCCATGATTAGGCATCATATATTTGTACATATATAAAAAGACATATTTCCTACATTTCTATCCTTGCGGCTGGCTACTAGCCTACTATTCTATTTCCATGGTTGTTTGCATACACAACCTTGAATAATCCCCATTTTCTTTAAGGCTGCTATCAAATAAAATCCAATAAGCGACTACCGACTACCGACTAGGGTGTTTGATTTTTTTCATGATTTTTTTAGCATTGCTGCCAATCTGCCATCATTATATTAAGGATATATTTGGTTAGGTTACCATGATGAGGTAAAAATCTTATTGTGTGTTTGTTTTGGGGAAATTAGAGGGAATCGAGTGAAATTTTGAAAAATTGTGTTTGGAATTAAATTAGTTTTTAGGTATGACAATTTTTTACCATTAATCCACTCCCATTACTACTGAGTCACCCCATTATCATTAATTTCCCTCAAAATTACTTCCTTCCGAATCGAGAATTATATATTTAATTAGATTTTCCTTCATTCCGCATGATTTCCCTAGTTTACAATTATAGTACCCAAACAATAATAAAATATATTCACCATGGTTCTTACTAATTCCCTTCTCCTGTGATAATTTCTAAAAATCCTTCTTCCTCTCATTTATCCCAATCAAAACATATCATTAATGTGTTAATTCTCAATGTTTCTATTTGTATATATAGGTTAACACAAAAAACCTAAACAGCAAAGAAACTTGGGCCAATCTTGAAAACACCTGTGTGCTGGCTTGAAATGCTCGATCGAAACTTACATGTCTAGATGTCAAGTCTCGATCGATCAGTCCCGGACTTTTGAAATGCAAAACATGGTTCAATAATCCTTAATTTTCGGATGTTCGATCTTAACATTCAAGTCTCCATCGACAACGCGAATTTTAATTAATCAATGCAATATATTCAACACATAATTGAATAAAGTCAAATCAATTAAACATAAATGGACAAAGTCGTACTAATACAATTTTGTGAATATAAATGAAGTCATGAGAATAGAGAAGGTGGAATTGCAATAGCAAGAGTCGTGAAGACTTTTCTCGTGCCACTGTGCCACTGGACCATTCACCTATCTCTTTCATTATGTGACTCATTGTGTTACAACTTACAACTTATACTAATATCGAATAATTACAATCTGTACAGATATATATCACGTGAATATTTATCATAATAAACAATTGCAGTTTTTTTATATAAACCACACGTGTTAATATTCTCTCTCCCTTCTTTCATCCATACCCTCTTCGATTCACTTATTTGGTTGAACCCAACTTCTTTCTAAGTATTGTGATTATATTGCTTTTTATATAATGAGTTGATTGCAAATATAGCATTGATAAATATAGCTTTTTTGTATGTTAATTGAGATAATTGATTAAATGATTTCAATAAATGGGTTATTATTACACTTTGGTCCATGTAAATGACAATGACAAGTAAATAATTTCTTCAAGTGTATATCGTGTGCTCTCGAATGGTCCTTAAATTAATACCTCATTAAATGTTAGCGAAGAAAGAAAATTTAAGTCTATTTTATGAAACTTTTACACACACAAATCACAATTACATGAACCATTTGCTCTCATGTTTTATCAGAATTGTTAAAATGAACCAAACATAGTTATAACCGTTAAATTTTAATATAGGTGTAAGTTTATGGGTCATTTGCACTCACGATACACAATTAAAAAGCCATTCGAAAATGTTGTCATTTGTAGGGACCAAAGTACAACAATCATCCATTTACTGTCATTTATTTATGCAATTACCTCTATTTAGTCTATGTAATCACCGTATAACACATTTATTGCAGATGAGTATATGAAACCAGTATCAATCACTATAAGTGACAAATAATACATATCCATTCTTATTTTATTGCATAAAAGTGTATGAATGAGTATCGATCACTACAAGTGACAAATAATACATATTCATTCTTATTTTAGACATTGAAAATTTGAACTAATGCACGACATTTGTTAACAATTAACTAATACAGTTATTTAATACTGGGACCCGCAACCACTACTTGTAGAATATGTATTGGGTAGATTTCGTACTGACGCAATAGCCTCTGAACCACCTCAGCCAGATAAAATATGCTAGGTAAAGCCATGTGTGAGTTAGTATGAGAAATTGAATAATGATCTTATAATGACAAGGTCACCTACTCCACCAACGATTTGGTGTTGATGACATGTGCACATTCTTACATTACTAATTGTGTAGGCACAGTTTAAGCAGCTAATTGGGAAAAAAGAAGAACATATCTTTTCAACTGTTTAATTTCCAACTCTTCTCAATGCTTGCATCATCATTTAGACAATTATATAGCATACATGATCCTATCCTCCAAATAATCTTCAAATCATTTCCATACTCTTCCATACAAAAATTATAGACACCATGAAACTTACTATTCTCTACTTTCTAATTCTTGAAATCTTTTCTTTAGCCACACCATCCAATCATCATGACTTTTCATGCAAATATGATTTAAGAACACCATCTATATGTTTCAATATTAATCCACTAGACCATAATCATATGATGGTCATGAATCTTTCATCATCATCATCATCATCATCATCATCATCCATGTTGGAGTGCTCTAATGATTGGAGTAAGAAATGTTATGAAGAAATAATGAGGATAGCAAAGGAAACAGAGAACATAGAGTGGATGAAGTCTATAAGGAGAAGAATACATGAGAAGCCTGAGCTTGCTTTTCAAGAAATTGAAACAAGTAAACTTATAAGGCAAGAATTGGACAAAATGGACATCACCTACAAATACCCTTTGGCTCAAACTGGAATTAGAGCTATTATTGGAACTGGCAAACCACCTTTTGTTGCTCTTAGGGCTGATATGGATGCTCTGCCTATCCAGGTATAACTCATTCGATCACTTTCGGGTGGTCGATTTTAAACATCATTCACGTTTTAAATATAATTAACTTCGATCACATTTATATCATTCATATAATTATGAAATATGATTAAAAGAGCCACATGTTTTGAATCTTAATGTTTAAATAAAGTTATGTAAAATTACATACTCCCCCTACCAAATATCATGTGTGTTCTTATTTGGTATACATGAAACTCGATGTAGTCAGTATTCATTCTTCAAAGATAGAGTTGGATCTTGCCTGAACCACCTCATCAAGTAATACTCACACTTTCTTAACATGTCACATTCATCATACTTCATACATGATAAAAACAAATGAAATTATTCCTATTTTCAATTATATATATATATGAAAAGTAGTTGGAAAAACTCAAATAAATTATATGTAAATCATCAATACAGGTTATTAGTTACTAAAAAAAGGATAACAACCCAGTAAAAATTACTTATTTTTCGAGACTCTTTTATTAGTTTGTATTCATAAATGGTTGTTCGTGGATGGCACGGATCCCATGAGTTGATTAAAAGTTGGTTATCACCTTAATTGTCTTATCTGACACAACATTTTTTACCTGAATTAAAATCATTTTTTGTATATAGGACAAGCACAATTATGTTATTAGATATTTTAATATTAAAAATAATAACATATTATTATTGGGACATTTATAACATGACGACAAACATATATTTGTACATTTATTGATGAATTGTTATTTAAAATATTTAATTATTGTACATATAATAAGAGGGCAAAAAGGTATATAGAGGCTAGTAAGGCTATATAAAACGTGACAAATAGATACGCAAAACAAGAAATAAATTAATTTATGCAACTTCTGTTGCTTGGACATTTATGTGTTCTTCTATAGGGCCACTCAGAATCAATGGTCTAGGGTTGTGCACTCGATTGACTTTTCCTTCCTACTATATTAGTATTCCATATGATGAGCCTTCTTTTTTACTCCATTAAGAAACATTTTTCTATACAAATTCGATTAAAAGAAATCCTTTATTTAAACTAAGTGTCTAATTTTGGATTGTTATAATTTTAATTGCTAATCTAGATCTTTGTTTTACGGTATATAGTTGATGAAAAATGAATTAAAATATAATGTTTATTTGAATATATTTAATTATAAACATGAACATGTTAATTTAAATAAAAATTATTTAATTATAAACATGAACATGTTAATTTAAATAAAAATTAATTAAGTATGACAGTTACAATTCTATAATTTCGTTAGTTTTTTTTTTTTTTTTGTAAATTAGCGATGAGGTGAGTTTCGAACCCAATACCTTCTGGTCACTAGCAAGAGCTTTTTCACTAGGTTATTCCATTAATTCTACAATTTTGTTAGTTTTGGTAATTAAAGTATAACCAAATACTCCCTCCGTCCCTAAAAGATTGTCATATTTTGACTTTTGGTGGTCAAACATTACAAAATTTGATCATAAATTCTCATCAAACGATAGAAAATAATATAGTCTTGTAGGATCTTGTTAGATTCTTCTCAATATATATTTTCGAAATATCAAATTTTTATAATTTTTTTGCATGTAGAATAAGAGATATTTATGTTTCAATTCTTGTTTTGTTGACCATGAAAAGTCAAAATGTGACAATCATTTAGGGACGGAGGGAGTACTAATATTTAGGAATGAAGCCATGAAGATGGAGGCAATAATAGTTTTTTTTTGTATTAATGTGGATAATATTAATTTGGATGGTTGTAGGAAGCGGTGGAATGGGAGCATAAAAGTAGAATTGATGGAAAGATGCATGCATGTGGTCACGATGCTCATGTAGCTATGCTCATTGGTGCTGCCAAAATTTTGAAAACTCGTGAATCATACCTAAAGGTTAGCCCAAATTAGCCAAGTAAACATTTAAGTTTGATTTGGTTTGAAAAATTAAATTTTTTGGTGTAGTTTGAATCCAATTCGAGCAACATTTTTAGGTTTCATTATGTTCGAATTGCATATATTTACAAATTTCTTAAAAAATCAACTTTCTTATTATTTTATAAGAAAATATTTAATTTTTGTTTGAAATGAACCTAACACCTCGAACTTTAGACAAAATTGAACCTCATATTATATTTAATGTTCATTCGAACTCTAATGTAATTGAACGTTTGACTATTTACATTCGCACTCAATCGAGCCCTATAAAATTCGATATAGTTTGATTTACGCTATATTAACATCATTACAAGAGTCTTGTTTTGGTTGTAAAATTAATTTAAGAAATTAAAAATATGTCAATCAAGATGGAAGTAATAGTATATTTTTTTTAAATGATCTCACGAAGTTCAGTGAACTATGCCTTCATAATTGGAGTGTTGCATAATGAACGAACTTCAATTATTCGAGACTATTTTAAAAAGCTCAAGTTGTGAGAAACGACATTCAACTAAAATAAAATATGCAAATATTAATACTATACGAATATTTTCGATTTAGCATATGCTATATAGACGATGCATAATTAAAGGTACATATAAATATATAATCCCACATTTTATTAAATCATAGAATCGTATTCACTCTTGTATGTAATATCCTACTCCATCTCTCTCTTAATCATTCATTATAGGGTGAATATTTATATATGGAGTATTTAATTTTAATGGACACTAAATATGTACACTTACAAGAGCCTTGAATAATTAGTTGTTTTTCCATTATACATGCCTAATTTTTAAAAAATTCTTGAAAATTCATCCATCAATTTAAGAAAGAAAAGTAAAAGATATTTCTAGGAGAATAGTCTAGTATGTCTGGTAATTGACGAAGAGATTGGAGTGGATACAAATATGTGTGAAAATAAACTTTGCTTAGATACTACTGTAGGAATTACTTCTCGTCCCTTAACTAATCTGTTAAAGTACAATCCGTTTGATAGAAAAATCTTAATGTAAAAAAGTTAAATTTATTATAATAAAAACAAAGTATTACTCCCTCCGTTTCTTTTTATTTGATTATTTAGGGGAAAAGTACTTTATTAAGAGATTGTGAAAAATTACATTGGGATTGTAAAAAGGTGTATTGGAATTGTAAAAAGGTGCATTGAAATTGTAAACAATCAAATATTTTGAAACAAGAAAAAAAGCTCCAAACAATCAAATAAAAAGAAACGGAGGGAGTATAAGTTTTGGTTAATTTTAGATTCACTCAGTTTTGTATGCTGGGAACTGAAATGAGACATGTGAGAAATAAAGGAAAGAGGCTATAGCCTGTAGGGTATCAAGTACAACATTGACAAGACTTGCACCTAATTGGGGCTAGCTCCCTGCCATCCGGGGTCCTTCATTACTTAATGTCTAATCACTTTGGTGCATTACTCTGTTTCTCTATCTTTTATTTCAAAAACTTATTTTTCGGGTGTCTCATTATTTAATCGAATAATCTAATGAAAAATATTTTTGCTATTGACCAAAAGGTCTTGGATTCGAAACTCACCTGATTGCTAATTTACAAAGAAAAAAAGGATCCTTTCTTTTTTTGTAAATTAGTAATGGAGTAAGTTTCGAACCCAAGATTTTCTGATCATTAGCAAGAACTTTTTCCACTAGCCTATTCGATTAATTCATTTAAGAACCATATTCCAAAAATAGAAATTTATTTTAAGTATTTATTTTTCTCAATTAAATAAAAAATTTAAAGGAAAAATTAAATTTGTGAAAGAAATTTAAATTTTACTTAAACTTTATATAAAAGTAAATAAATATTAGATAAAGGGATGAAGGGACTAATTTGTATGGATCATTTTAAATACTATAGACTATAGTTAAGATGAAATTGTGGTATAGTATGGCTTCCTTTTTAAATTGGAGGGCCCTTAAAGATCACAAATTTTGGTTAACCTAATTAGTATCTAATCATTATGCGAAGACAAAATGTTTTAAATTATTAATCTCTCAATTTCAAATTATTTGATCAAATTTTATTTTAGGAGTTAACTTTTGATAATTTTGAATACGAATTTTGAAATCCATTATACACACTCAAATAGTGGTTTACTATAGCTATAAATGACTATTTTGCCCCCTATTTAACTTCCTCATCTATTACACTTTCAAATAAAGGAGGCATAATTGTCATTTAATACTACAAGAACTCACTATTTGGGTGTGTGTATAACAGATCAGACGAATTTTCATCAGTCACTAAGAAATAATATAATGAAACAAACTTGGAGAAAATATTAGTCCGTATTTTTGATAAGTTGGGGTTTTTTAATGTAGGGAAGTGTGGTGCTATTGTTTCAACCAGCAGAAGAAGCAGGGAATGGAGCAAAAAGGATGATAAATGATGGAGCTCTTGAGAATGTTGAAGCCATTTTTGCAGCACATGTCTCACACCATTTCCCTTCTTCCGTCGTTGCGTCGAGAACTGGTCCATTGCTTGCTGGTTGTGGCTTCTTCAAGGCTGTCATCACTTCATCCATTACTGCCTCCTCCACTTCTCCTGATCCTGTCTTGGCTGCCTCAGCTGCAGTTATTAGTTTGCAAGGCATTGTCTCCAGAGAATCCAACCCCATGGACTCTCAGGTACCTCCAATACATACACATTGTCACTTTTCGATATATTATTTTACCGCGAATAACTGTAATAAATTTATCCACTTAGGCCCTTCGTTCTGTTACAATATTCGATATTCTTAGTCAAGTTATCGCGGTATACCTTTCCTGATTACGAATGCTTGCCATGCATTGTTTGATGTGTTACAAATTCAAAATGCATTTTGACATGTTCTCATAAAAATAACCTTCCTGATGTTGCTGCTAGGTGGTCTCTGTGACTTCTTTTAATAGTGAAGAGGAAGAGTTAAATGTGTTACCAGGCAAGGTTGTTCTTACAGGAACCATAAGGGCTTTCTCTAAAGCCAACTTGCTTCAGTTGATTACACGAATAAAAGAGGTTTGTCATGCTTCTCGTCTTCTCGAGACCACCTTCAATCGAACACCCAAAAAAATCCGGAGAAATTTTGAATTCTGTTGATATTTATTTCGTATCTTCTATTCAGGTAATTTCAGACCAAGTAGGTGTGTTCAGATGCGAAGCAGAAATCGACTTCTTTGAGAACGAGGAGGACAGAATCTACCCGCCAACAGTCAACGACGACGAGGCATATGAACATGTGAAGAAGGTTGCTTCCGACTTGTTAGGCCAACAAAACTTCAAAGTTGTCGAACCAGTAATGGGAGCTGAAGACTTCTCATTCTATTCTGAACTCATTCCTTCGGCATTTTATTACGTTGGGATAAGGAACGAAACATTAGGATATGTTCACACAGCACATTCTCCATATTTCATGATCGACGAGGATGCTCTCCCCACCGGGGCAGCGACTCATGCTGCCATTGCAGAGAGGTACCTCAATGATCGCGCCTCTTCGATAATAAAATAGTTGATCATGCAGTTTTATGTATGAATTGAGAAGCAATGATTACTGAAGTATGATTTTATTATACTGAAGTATGATATTATTAGACTACTCAGGAGTATATTTCTATAACGGAACCATATAGAGGTTATTAGTTCAGATTTTTTTTAGGAAACAGATGTATATTGAGCTGATAATGGATAATAATAAAGATCAAGTAATTAATTTATTGTTTGTTATGGTAAAATTGCACGCCAATCAATTTATCACACGTGATTCTTGTTTCGATAAGATTTTAATAGACGTGAACCCGAAAAGATAAATTTAGTTTACATAAACTTTGATTGTAAGACCAATGTCCTCAAACTTAATTGCATCCAAGGTCAATCTGCAGCTCATGTAAAAATGAAGTATTCTGTTCTATGTTAAAACAGAAACATATATTTACCAGATTTAGAGCTCATCTTTCGTACCAGAATCATTCAAAGCCACTGTGTACTGATTTTTATGAATGAAATCGATAATATCTTCTTTGGTATTATCCCCACTGTATGGTAATACTCTTCCACTTGCCGACACAAAGTACAGCGTTGCAAAAGGACTAGTTTCGAAATTTTCAGTTGGTATATCATTTTTATCAGTATCCTGCACATGTAGTAGATGTAATTAGATGTCAAATTGACTATACTATATCACAGTTGTTTTAAATTATCAGGCTGAAACTCGTTAGTAAACTTGGATTAATCGAAAGCCCTCAACATTATCTAGGTCTAAAGTGAAACATGTAAAATTCTGGTATTTTTTACTATTACGTCCTCACGAGGTATTACAAATAATTGGTATACCAAGTTATTTGTTCCCTTGATTGTTACCGTATTAGTATATATCGTACGATGCAGCATATGATGGTCATATATGTGGAGTGTCTAATAAAGTCCAGGTGAATCTTACAAGTCTAGCAATTATAATCTCGTCATCACCATCATGTCGCAATGAAGCAGCAATATCTTCCAGATTTGGTCCATAATTCTTCCTCTTATCCGACCTCGATGATGTGAACTCCAGTAAGACTGCATGTGTTTGAACATCGCAAAGTATATATGATATATCAGGTGTAATAGTTTGTGTAGTTAATCACAATGGAAAGGGAAGAAAAGATCTAAAGTTGCTGCAATATATACACACCATTCTTGTCAGAGTTGAAAACAACGTCCTGGAAGTTGTCGCGGACTACTACTTTGATGAGTCCATGGTTGAGTTCAGGAATAGGTTCTGATTTCCAATATGGTTGCAATATCTCATTCTGCAAAATTTGCACTCATGCAATATTAGTATATTACTACCGCTATCTCACTTCACGGATTGATAATCTAATCTACCTTAACCATGTAATACAGTAATAGAAAACAGCAATTACAAACTCTGACATTTCTTACCTTAAAATCGTTGACGAATGACAAAATCTGTTCAGGTAATACTTTTGGTTTTAGGTACTTTCTTCTATCATAGTTTTTCTCTTCAATGACCAAAAGAGGCACTTGGTCCACTTTAACTTGAAGAGACTGCATTTTATTACAATGAAAGAAATTAGTGTTAAATAGGTGATAATACTTACTTTTATGAAATATGCATTAGTTATACACTAATCAATAAGAGAATTTAATCATAAAAATAAGAAAACGAGGGAGGATAAAGAACTTAAGCATTATGCGAGCTGACCTCGAACATTCTTTCTCCAGCTTCGACATCCCCCATGAAGAAACTTACACCCTTTAGTTTATATTGTTTAGCAACATCATAATATGTTGCTTTTAAAGCATCATAATTGTCGCTTGTATAATTTACATAGAGCAGAGCCTGAATATGAAAGCAGAGCAACCATTATTGTTAATAATGATAAATAATGTCAATATATCGATTACAATGGATTACGTTCCCAAGTTAAAAGCTTTTGGAATGTTGTTAAATCATTTTTCTTGTTTAATGAGTTGTGTACCGCCTAAATCACCTTAGCATTTTGGCTCTGGAAGAACTTCCTGGTGTAATAACGGCCCCAGTCCGCAAAAGTGACAAGAGGGGCACTTGATACTTCAATTAGCTTCTCTAGAACATCAACATCGAATTCCTAAATCGTCCATTGAATTATTTATGAACATTTATGGAGCACTATAACACAGTAAGCAATTCAGTATTGTACTGTAAAATAATACCACCGTAGTGTATTAACCTGGAAATCCTCAAAAAGTTCATCGAAAGGTTTGTACAACCTAACGAAAGACCCTTCGATGTTGTTAGCTGATGAAGATGAGTCTCCAACAATTGGCAAGAGTTTAGAATCTTTGGTGTGCCCGAAGTCAATACCAGAACGCAACCTTTCGGCCAGAACTGTGAAATTGTCATACTCCTCTCCACTAAACTCTGGAAATATGCCCATCTGAAATAACATCAGAATTTCCAATATATCAATTTTACTTCCCATTCCTAATTCAATCAGTTATTAAACAACGGCAAACAACTTTCTCATACTATCAGTTATTATACAATGGCGAACAACTTTCACATTTCTAGTGTCCCGTCCCTTACAGGATCATGTCGCCTTTTATGTGCCCGTGTCATGTTTCTGGTTTGATTGATTGTAAACCAATATTCAATGCATGATATTCAATTTGTAACAGAAGAAGTATGAACATTGCATAAAAGCAGCTTGACGATTATTTCAGTTAAATCCACAAAAATATACTGAAAGTAGGGAGAGATATCGTTACTATTGCGAAACCATAATCTTCAATAAGAGCACTGGCATCTTGAGTTGAAGTTATTTCAAGAGACGGAGGACCAGTTTGTTTGATCACATAGGCAACGATACCATCCGAATCACGGGGTCCGTTGTAATCCCCGATAACATTTCCACCATCTTTCAAGATTTTGATCGTCGGGAAGCCACTTAGGCCATGCTTAGTTGCCAACTCCATGTTCTGAGGATCATGAGCATTCACTTTGGCTAGCACAATTGGAGGCTCATTTTGGCTCAAAATCTTCCCTGCTTTTTCCCACTGCAATATTTAGTTAGAAATCGAACAGATAATAAATTCTAATAACTATTATGATTGTTCTTGTAACATATAGTTTATTTGTCATGATAATAGGAAATGTCTATTTGCATTTATAATGTTTAACTAGGATTAATGCTCTTAGTTGTTATGATTTACTTGTTATGATAATAGGAAAATATCATTTTAATTGTCGCATTCATGCCGACTCTTCAGGCACTGCAGATTGGACTCTCATAAGAAATGCAACTTGTGTTAAGTTATTGATTAAAAAAAAAGTACTAGTTGTTGATCAGATGAGACACGTCCACGATTAACTACTCATCGATAATTCAAAACGGAACAAACCTCAGGAGCTAGCTGTTTGCATGCACCACACCTGGTTGCATTTACAAAACAAAAGATAAACAAATGAGCTTGTGAAAGTCGAACATTCATCATATAAAAAAAAATTACTACGATAAAATACCAAGAAGCGTAGAATTCGACTACAATGAAGTTGTGTTGGGACACAAATTGAGTAAAATTGGAGGTGTCCAATGTAACAACATACTCCCTTGATTTTTCTTCAATTTCAAAGCCAACAATAGTTGATATTGATATTGTCAAGTTATTGAGAAACAAGAAATTCAAGTACACAAACAATTTTTGCAAGCCCATTTCTTCCGAGGGGGTGGGGGGTGCTAGTGTAATTAATTAAAATCGAGCAATAAAGAGAAAAATACACCTGGAAATTATTGGGATTATTGGGAAATCCGTCAAAACACTTCCAACGACGGACTTTGCAATAAATAAAAGGGTGAAAAACAGGATTAGTTTTTATTTAGGGCTAATGGCAAGAATCATCGCCTATGTTTAATAAATATTTTCGGTCCATCACATGTGTTTTAAAGCTACCTAGTTCATCACTCGTGTTTAAAATTTTTCTAGATCATCACCCAATCTGTTACGTTGATGTTAAGCGTTGCACGTGTAAGTCACATGATGCAATTTTGGGAGCCGTTGTCACTGATTATGGAGTCCCCAAGGGATTTTCGTTGATTGACGAAGCCGATTTTTTGTCTTTTACACAAATCGCCTCAATTTTAAGTGGAATCGCTGGTTTTGAGGGTCTTTGAGAGGGGAGGAGTTGGGAAATTAGCACATGTTCGACTCTTCTATGCTACATCTAACAAAATAGAAGACTCAAATGAAAAATTACATAACTACCCTTGAAAATTTGGCACATGTTCATCGCGTGAGGGAAAGTTAACAGAAAATTTTAACAGTGTCACCAAATTTGAAGAAATTTTAAATACAAGTGATGGACTAGGTAGCTTTAAAACACAAGTGATGGACTGAAAATATTTACTAAACATAGGTAATGGTTCCGACCATTAGCCTTTGTTTTATAAATTATTATTATTTTAATTCAATTCCTTAATCTAAAAAAACCTTTTGTGTTGTCAGATACTATTAAATTTTGAAGGTAAATTATACATAATTAAATTAAATATAAAGTTTCTTCGGGGCATAGCTCAACTGGTAAAGAGCTAGAGTGCAAAGTGAAAAGCAGTCTGACCTCTTCATGCAACCCAGGTTCGATTCCCACTGGGAACTAAAAACCTTGTGTTTCGAAGTGGTTAACGGGCAACCTTTAGTCCCCTGATCAGACGAAGGCACATCCCTAGCCAACCTCTGACATCATACCCAGGGTAGGGAGCTGTCAGGGTCCTTAGTTTGAAGGTCTCAAATTTTTTAGATTAAATATAAAGTTGAGACGTTTTCAATCAATTTTCAAATAAATTTAAAATGTAAACTAATTTAAAAAAACGTGCTAAGAAACTAAGAATTAAGATTGCAACAAGCCTACAATAAGACTAACATTACCACATGTGAAGCCTTAGATTGAAAAATAAAAGAGTGGGCTTACAATTATAGTCAAGGGAGTTACTCAACCTAATAACAATTAATTTTAGAATGGTATCTCTTTTGAACCTAATAACAATTAATTTTAGAATGATATTTCTTTCAATTATGAAGTGTGATCTAGTTTCTTTTATGAACATGGTCATACCAATTTAGTAAATTTTGGACAAAGTGAACAATAAACTTGAGAAAATACAAAAATAAGATACGTGGCTGGGAAGTCTGAGATCGGTCCACATTCGGTTTTGTCATGCCCGGACTGGACCAGCCAAATCAAACTGAAAAATGGTTCAAGCCCAATTTAGAACAAGTCCTAAACAGAAGTAACGTTTAGACCATTTGTGAACTGATAAAATTGAGTGAAAACAATCTACACACAAAGTAATACTACGGACTACGGTATAAATTAGCTTCCAAAGAACTCCCCCAGGGATTCAACAATATTTCGATCACATTCGAAGTTAAACATTAGTCGAGCTGAAAACATTTTTGGTAAATTTTTGCCTCAGCTCGATAACCACTCAAGCCAACTTGGTCAGGCGCAACCACATCAATACAACGCTAAGTTCTGTATATTGGATTTTTCTAAGCTTGCAAGACCATTTATATTGCTATTTTTCTTCTGGGGATTTATTACAATAAGCATGCTGAAACATTGATAGTCGCAAGACAAACAACAAATGGTTTTTTCCTAGGTTGTTTATACCAAGGAACAACACATGCACCCTCATAGACCTCAGTCTCCAGTGTCAAGTGTCCCCCTAACTTCTCAATATGGCAACATCCCCATGAACATGTCCTGCAGCGGCGGCAACACCTGATCAAACTGGTCATTCATGAAGAACCCCCCATTCCCTTGTTGCCCTCCTCCTATTGCACCGCTTTCAGGCGTCTGAGAAATCGCGCTGCTGTCCATGTAATTAAAGGGATAGTAATAGCCGTTCTTGTCGAAGTCATCACCAAACAATTTAGGCTGGCTCTGGACTTCACTGGTGAACTCGGGCGAGACAGCATGATCCGAAGAGCTCGAGTCAGTGTGCAGCTTCGGGATGGACTCTGAGGTATCGAAATGCATCAGTTCACTAGTGAATACATCCTGCTCCTCCTGTTGATGATGCATTGGGGGAATTTGCAATGAAGCCATAGTAACATCTGGCTTCTTATCTTCTTCTTCTTGAATTGGGAAGAGATTGGTCGAATTTGCCTTCTTCTCAATTGTACCTTTCTTATTGTAAATTCGACATAGCACCCAATCATCCAACTGCAAGCATAAATGATTTACAACTGTTCCATCAGTACAAGGCAATCAATATTATATATACCAACTCGTTTACTTCGACATATCGACATATGAGACGGGTGGTCTAGCCCAAACACCCTTAACTTTGGAGTTCTAGAGTTCTGATGGGATCCAATGAGTTAAGTGTTTGGTATGATCGCACCCAATGTCCAATGCAAGTTTGATGGACATATGCAACGTTCGATAGATTTAGATTATGTTAGCTTACCCTTAAATTGTTCTTGTGCTTGCGAGCAGAACGGTCAACGCCAGCGAGTCTATACTCGTGCATAATCCAATTAGTCTTCTCCCCTTTGGGAGCTTTCCCGGCATAAAACACCAAAGCCTTCTTAATCCCCATCGCTTTCGGCTGCCCGATCGGCTTATCCGCCCCCGTTGCCTTCCAGTAACCACTCCCCGCCGCTCGATTCGGCCTTGAACCGTTAGGGTATTTTCGGTCCCTAGGGGAAAAGAAATACCATTCTTTCTCACCATACAAAGCCATATCTAAACAAAAAGATTAATCAAGTTAATTGACCAAAAAATTATGGTTTCAAAAACAACAAAATCGAAGGTAAACCAACAATAACACGCCCCAATCAATAGAAAAATCTTTTTCTCTTCATATTAACAATTTTTTTGAATAAAATATGATGCATAAAGAATTAAAATATAAGATTATATAATTGCTATTAATAATTTTTTTTTTTAGTAAAATAGTACATATTACCTAAAATGCCCAAAAGGAAAATGGTAAACTTCCATTTTTTTATCAACTACAAACGGTAGACTCAATATATAGATACTAAATTTTCGATTTGCCGTGTTTGAATTTTTTGTTTTATATTTCGTCTAATTGAACTTCTACTTGAACCGATTTATCACAATTGACCCTATTATCACACAAAATCCCAAATTACAATATAACTCGGAATGATTGCGTAGTCTTGACATTTCTCCAAATACATTAATTTCACAAATTAATTAATAGATTTAGAGAAAGCTTAATAGAACAAATCTTAGGAGAACCATAACTTTCGACCCAAAACTAGGCTCCTGTCTACGCCATATTCGAATAAAGAAATTACCTGGAAGTTCCCATGGATTGTATTTGTACAAATCAATTTCAGCTATGATTGGAACATCAATATGCTGAGATGCACATTTCTTAAGCAAGTAATGCATCACTAGCTCTTCATCAGTTGGGTGAAATCTAAACCCTGGAGGCAACTTCAATTCACTTCCCATTAATCAATTTTTTTTAAATCTTTATTACAATTTTTTTTGTTTTTTGTAAATAAAACAGTAGAAATGGTGTAGGTGCTGAAAATTAAAACTTCAGACATGAGTGAAGGAGGAAGGTATATATAGGGGTAGGAAGATGACACGTGGAGGACATTGGACGCGGGTTTCTAGAAACAACGTGGGGATAACGATGATGATTGTTAGAGGACACGTGTCGAGATCTGAAGAAGGGTGGTGTACGTGTGGAGTTGAGCTGATTTTGTCACTGCTTACGTCTTTGGATTTGGACTCATGTGGCGTGGCTGGCTCACTCTAGTGGACTCGGCTTGGCTTATGTTGACTCATGCAATTAATTTTGTATTTTCAAAACCAATCTACGGTTTAAAATTTTTCTGCTTAGTCAGATGTTAATCCCTCCGCTCCAAAAAATAATAATATTTGACTTTTATTAAGTTGGTTTCTTTTTTTTCATCTCAAATTTTCATAAAAAATATGTATCCTAAACCTAGTTTATGATATGTAGAACACTATTTTATACCATTTCAGAGAAATCATAAATAAATAAATATGAATCACTAGAGTTTAAATCTAAATAAGTGAATTCGAGTGTCCTTAGTTTGAGACTCTTAAATTAAGGGTTCTGACAGCTCTATTTCTTGAATATGATGTCAGAGGTTATTGTGGGATGTACTTCGTCTGATCTGGAGCTTAGAGCTTGTCCGTTAACTACTTCGAAACACAATATTCATTCACTTTTAGTTGGAATTAAACATGTTCAATGGTTAGTGAGGGAGTTAATAATTGTACTCCATGTAATATTATTCCCTTTGTTGTGAAAAAAGTCGTAGATTCTTCTAATTTTAATATATTCAATTCTTAAACTTTGATTTTTAAGATTTTTTAATATGTTGTACAATATTTTACTAGTAACATTACAAATGAGTCAACTTAAGATAACAAACTTTATTAAAGAAAATAATCGAACTGTTTTTCAGGAATATACAGAGACATTATTTAATAATATATCATGTGTGGGTTTGAGGGGCGAAACCAGGATGAAAATCAAGGGGGGGCGAATTTTGGGGAAAAAATTAAGGGGGGGCGAAAATAAATAAAAAATACTCCCTCCGTTTCTTTTTATTTGATTGTTTGAGCATTTTTTCCATGTTTCTTTTTATTTGATTGTTTACAATTTCAATGCAACCTATTACAATTCCAATGCACCTTTTTACAATTTCAATGCACCTTTTTACAATTCCAATACACCTTTTTAAAATCCCAATGTAATTTTTCACAATCTCTTAATAAAGTACTTTTCCTCCAAACAATCAAATAAAAAGAAACGGAGGGAGTAGTTAAAAGTACCGAAAAATTGTTAAAAATGAAGCTAACAAGGCTTGAACCCATGACCTCTACCTTTGGGAGGAAGGAACTAACCAACTAAGCTACACTTACACTTGGTTTGTTAACATTTTTTATTATATATATCACAAAAATTCAAAAAAATCGTATATAAAATAAACGATACCGAAAAACTTAGGGGGACGAGCGCCCCCTCTCGTCCCCCCTAGTTTCGCCAACATATTATATAACTTTAATGAAATTGACCTGTTGGGGGCTTTAGGTGGCTGATTTTAGTGTAGTAAAATATTTGAGTAACGAAGTAAGTGTTAATGCTAAATATTACAAAATTACTAGTCTATTAAAGGTAATTGTAGATGGATCAATCAATTATAATATAATTTAATTGATAACGAATTAGAATATTATTTCTCTTCACTTAATTTGAGTTCAACTAGGGACATTTCATAATTTGTCTTCCTTAAACTTTGAGACCCTTAAAGTAAGGGCCGACAACTTTCTTGCTCTGCGAATTGATGTCGGAGCTTAGCGTGAAATATGTTTCAGTGGTCAGGGGTATCTTAACATTCTTGCACACTACTTCATTTTGAGAATCTATTCCAGAGGAAATTAAAACTACACTAAACAAAGAGACAAGAAAATCATCACAGTACTAAGACTTTTGACTACTAAGCTATGGTTCGAAGACAACATATATATAGTTATATGGGCATGAGTATGGTCGTTAGTGTAATCATTTCAAATATTTTATGAAGTAACAGAATTTGAACATGATTGGCTTAGAGATTGAAGAAGGTATTGAGCCTTTGAGCTCACCTAGTAACTACTAGTAGTAGTAGTACCAAGTCAAAAAGGTGCAGAGAGAATTATAGTAATAGTAATATACTAATATGTAAGTGGTGGACTTGGTTTTAGCTGCCTTAGAAAGGTATAGAAAGGTGTCTACATGAATTGAATCCGAATAATAGATGGATACTTATTATTATTACCAGAAAGTGAAAAGAGAAAGTGATGAGGAGCTTCATAACCGAATTCTGAATAGGGGCGGCTATAATATCGATACCACTCCATCACTACCGATTTCACCTACACCAGAACAATCAATCTACGACCTTTAATGATTAGTCCATTTTCGAACACTACTTTTAATGTATTTTATTATTGTCCGACTTTGCTTTTTCGTCATCATCTTTTATGAATTCCAAGTATAGATAACCATATTTACTATTGATTCGGTTAAGATATAAATCTATATCAAAAAGTTTTTTCGGATTAATATATAAAATTTAGGACTACTCCTTCTATTGTCAATTGATTTTAAAGCGGAATTTCATAAACTCTTAACATGGTATCATGAGTCAAACCTGAGTTAATGAGGGTACGTGTAACCCCGCCGATATTGTTCCGACAATTAATTTCGACTAGAAAATTTTTACCGACGATTGGGTTACACGTGAGGGGAGTGTTAAGATACACATCCCATATTCTCTGTCATGGTCAATATATATGAGGAGGTAAATCGTGATATTGTGTGAGGACTAAAAAACTTTCTTTTTTTATCTTTTTATTATTTTAACACGAATGCCCTGATCATCGGAGGAAATCACGGAATTGTGTTTTAAAAGGTCAGACATGATTTTGTCATTACACAACTCTAACGCAAGATTCTGCCTTTTACAAAACTCAAACACATTTAAAAATTTTACCAACTAAACTCACCAAGACCATTTGGTTTAATTATCGAGCCTACAAATTTCGAGCAATGCTGATAAGTTGATAAGGCCTTGAAACAGAAAATGGATTCGAAAGACACGTTAAAGAAGTAAGATGAGTTAGTGGCTTTAGTTGATTCTGCCGACGAACACTGAAAGACAAGTTGATGATCTGTAGAAGCAGGACCAATAGAAGATAAAGTCATGAAAAAGGCGGTGGAATTTGGAGCCAACACCACCAACCAACTCCACTAGCTACCTCGACTCCCTATTCATTTTTTGTCTACTACAGTCTACAGTATATCAAATTCAATTCGATCGAGCTTTACATCATTTTGTCTTGAATTGATGAGTAATTAGTGTAACGCTCTCTTCCAAATTGTTATACTAAATAGAGCTAATTTCCAAATATATTTTAATTGGTAAAAAATTTAAGTATAAAATACTAGAGGTGAAGCACATTTTATTTCATGATTTAACTCATTCGTATATTCTATAATAACGATATATAAAAATTGTCAATATAAAGATTTCACAATATTTAGAAGATCTAATATAACATAATTTACCTAATTATTGTAACATTTGTAATATGTGATCTAATGCACATTACGTTATAATAAAATTTATAAATGACATAATTTCACTTCTTTTTTTAAAATTTACAAACTTGTATATGAATGATAATGCATGATTATAATTAATGTGTCATGAAGAAAAAGATAAAATTGTCATCCTAACTGTCTTCACATACTTTGCTTGAAGTACAGATTAAAGAAGAGGTAAATTATAAAATATGACTGATCATAAATCAGGACCTTGTCTTTCAATTACTTCAATACAAGGTTTATTTCTTAACAAAGAAAGTCGAGTCTACAACATGATACTTAATGTTAGGAATCTGTACCCGTTGTAAGATTAATTAAAGCGTCCCAAAACTAATCTATCAACTAGATCCCGCCCAGGATGACGCCCCACTATTCAGACTATAATAAACAGAAGAAATAACTTGCGGAAACAAGAAACGACACAAGGATTTTATACAGGTTCCCCCACAACGTGTAAGGTACGTCCTGTTGCTGCTGCAGATTCACTAATAATCACCGGAAGAATTGTTACAAGGACTCCTGACCTATTCCTATATCTCTCTATTAGGTGTTCTTCTTATACAATGAAGAACCCTAATGACAAGCCTCACAAATCTCTCTCTAGACTCTTTGTTTATGATTCTCTATTTGAGCACGCAATACAACAATGAACTAGAGACCTATTTATAGGCTACAATGAGATACTAGACCTAATGCTATTAGGAAATAACTTCTCCGTCTGCACTCCAATTATTTCCTAAAAGCCCGTCCGAAACCTATTTTTGCCAGCTGCCATAATTATGCCCCCATTGGCCCAACTCAGCAAATATGGCTTCACAACTCAACACTTAAGGAAATAACAATTAGCCTTTTAATTCTTTAGTAAATGATGAATTATATCCACATGAGCAGAAAATAACGTGTATGTGATAGGATATGTGTAGGGGTTGATTCTATCCAAAAACGTTGTGAATTGATAAGATTGCAATTATACGTAGCCAAAGATCTCAAGTGTGAAAGTGTTGGAAGAGGAATTGAAGAAGCTTCGAAGCAAGATAGAAGATTAGAAGTAGACTGTAGACCCCAACAATGAAATCGAGGATACACTGAACTGAGTGCAAGTGGAGATGGAGAGGATGATATGACTCAAGAATGTCCTCAACTTAATATTGCGGCTCCTACACGTGATTTAATTCAAAGGTTGAATCATCGTTCAAATTTCATTTTCCTGGGGAAAATAATACGGAGTATAATATTGCAACTAGTTTAATAAGACAAATTATCAAGAATACTCATGTCGAGTATCATAATTTTATTCACATACAATATACTTTGCTACTTGTAAGCCAATTTTGCGGGGAACATCGACCGTTCGTCAATCTTCCTATTTTATTCATATCAAAATGTCATTTACTAAAATTTGTTCAAGGCAACTATCCCTCTTAATTCTCAAAGATTTAAAATCTACCTAACATGTTAGTTTACTCAAAATATAATACTCCCTCCGTCCCTAAAAGATTGTCACATTTTGACTTTTGTTAGTCAAACATTACAAAATTTGATCATAAATTCCCATTAAATGATAAGAAATAATATAGTCTTGTGGGACCTTGTTAGATTCGTCTCAATATATATTTTTGAAATATTAATTTTTTATAATTTTTTTGCATGTAGAATAATAGATATTTATGTTTTAAATTGTGTTTTGTTGACCACCAAAAGTCAAAATGTGACAATCTTTTAGGGACGGAGGGAGTATTTGATTTGATTCTTCTCAATAATACAATATTTTATTTGAATAGTTGTAATAATTTAATTTTAGTTGTCCACAACGAAAATTCTAGTGTGAATGTGTTTCGAGAGTAAGCAGCTTTCAAGCAACATAGAAGTCGACCCCAACAATATATCCCAATAATTTGACTCGTACATCGAATTGTGTGCAAGTGGAGAGGACAAACAAATACTCATATCAACTATACATTGCGGCTCATACACGTGATCGAATTTCAACACTTATCATTCAAAAATCATAGTTGCAACTTGTTCAATATGAAACCTACCGAATGTATATTTGATGAGTAGCGACAGTGAATTCCTATAATAAAAGAATTCGAATGGTATTGTAAAGGAAAAAATTTGTGTTACGGCTTTTTGTAATTGACCTATTCATTAGTTGCTTTACTAAAATGTATGATGATTATTATTAGGAGTATACGAGATTCCATTTTAAAATTAAATTTATATTGATTCGAAAGAGTCCGACTTAAAATGTACATCTCAACCGTCATTTAAATTCGATTTATCATTTCAAAATAAAACTCCAGGCATGAAACAACTGGAAGAATGAAAAAGAGGCATAAAGGGGAGAAAAGAATTTGACTAATAAATAATAATATGATAAGAATTGAGAAGATATTTAGAGCCATCGTGGAATCAGCATCTTTAAGATAAGATGGAATTATGTCCATTCAATTAGCTTCATGTCACTAATTTATCATAATTCAACTCATTATAACCAATTAACATAAACTATAGGCATTAAGTCATAAACTATGATTAATAAGATAATTAAGTGTCTAAATACAACCAACGCTAGCCGCCCTATCAGACAATAATGCTCAAAGACCAATAGGCACCTAAGTAAATTAGAAAGAACGGACTATAAAGGTGTGAAACCGCCTAACGGCCTCTATGCACCCTTGCGCTGAAGTATATGGGTTTAAATTACATATCAATAAATATTAATGAAGTATTTCAGAAGTGGTTAAATTTAGGCTAACCTATTGAATGAATCTCATTATATCGCAACAACGATGGAGTCTCTGACAACTGTAAGCGTGAATAAGACCAGCAATTTTCTCAGAATCGTGATGACCATACCCCAAGTTTCGAAGAACATCTTGCATTCGAAAATGACTGTCGAACAGTCCCAACATTGGCTCTGGCGGAAGCAAAGGTCGGCCTCTTACATCTTCTCCAATATCGCCCTTTTTACCTTCTTCTTTTTTCCTTCCTTTTGAGTTACAAGGGCATCCACAGCACTGGTTTTACTTGGGGAGGGCAATACTGCTTTTTGGGAAGGTAAGTCAGCAATGAAAAGAAGAGTTTGCGCCCATCCAGCATATTGCCCATATTTGCTCACAAAAGCATCGGACACACGGCTATAGAGCTTAGGTGTTAGACTGGTGCCTGCTAGCTCGGGAATGAGATGACGTGTTGCAATCTTGAATACCACAAGAAGAAGAAAACAGCTAGAAATTAGTAAATGTATCATGAAGATACAACATCATAAACCAAAAGTACGTGCAAATATGATATGTTTATTTTAACCACCTCCAGACAAGTAAGAAACAAAAAGATTAATCAAGTCCATCGAGGCTCTTCCATCACCAATGTAGTCACATATATCGGTTAAGCTTTCCTCAAAGAATTGTTCAGTCACATTTAAGCTGAACCTAATGATAAATATAGTTCTGCCGAACATGACACAAGAGCCCATATCATTGTTGTCATTATACATCAACGATTAGATAGTAATCCCCCCTTCCCCCGACACACACACACCAATGTAATCATAAATCTTATCCATCCAGGAGTCTCTATGTATAATTTTCTATTAGAAACATGAATTCAGTATGAACATATGATGCAGTTGGACTTATTGATGCTCATAAAGAAAAAAAGATACAAGTTGACACATCTTTGTTCATGGCATAAGCTGGTCTTCCACAAATTTAATCTTGCTTGCCTCCAGTATGAACAAAATCTCTAAGGCAAGTTTACTGAAGTGTAGTAATAAGACAAGTATCACATAAATCATCCATATATATAAACCAAAAACCTCAGAATTAACTGCTGGTCGCTGGAGAAAGGTCTAGCACTTTTTCTTTTTCTTTTTCCGGGCATCCAAATTTAACAGTTTCCTCTAATCGTGTACAGGAGTTATGGCCATCAATCTCACCTGCCAAACATGAGTATCAACTGGAATTGCGTGATGTTGATCTAGAGAGAACAGGGCAACGCACGCTGCTACCTTTGGACCAACGCCAGGTAAAGTACAAAGAGCAACAACAGCATCTTCAAGACTTGACTTCCTAAGAGCAGTAAGCCACTCCACACCTCCACCAGGTTTTGATTGTAAAGCTTTCACAGTACCAATAATGTATTTGGCCCTGATAAATATTAACATAAAAATCATAAAAGAACGCCTTTTATAATATCTGGCCAACAACTTGATCGAGTTCAGAAAGAGATCATTCATGTTACGAAGTGCATTCTTCACTTATACCATATGCGTCTATATTATGTTGACGGAACTCAGTATGCAATTGACTAGTACATATTTAGTAGTATAATATAACTTCATATGCAAGCAGATTTCATAGTTCTCTTCTATACACAATACAAATCTTGAAACTCTTTCAGCCTAATTACCTAACCAATGGTACTGCCTCCTGCATATGCCAATTCAAGAAAGCAATTCAATACTATTACATATCCTTGATATGCTAGATTGCTAGTCTACATTCACTATGATCAAACCTCAAGTCTACATTCACTATGATCAAACCTCAATATCCCCAGCTCTTCAGCTTATAATGGAATCTTTAGGCATCACAACATATAAACACATATACTAAACTAAAATGTAGAATAATAGTAATACTATGTATATACAGTCCTAAGAACTTACCTATAGCCAAAACCAGAATCCCTCAGCTCAGCTTCAGAAACCATAGCTAACCTATCCAAAGATGGGAATGCATAAAAATCGAACTCCCCAACAGAACCCAGTTTCCTCCCTAGAGCTGAAATGTAGTCGACCATCTTAGTAATCCTAGAAATATTATTGTTAGACGAACAAATAAACTGAATCAAACACTCCAAAGGGTCCTGCCTCAACACCCTAACCCCTGGAAAACATGCCGCAAGCGCAGCAAACCTCTCGTCATTCGCCTTAAATTCTCCCCATAATCCGGACAACGAAATCCCCATATTGAGAAAATCAAACAGAGATTTTTCCAACAATTCAGCACCATCGTCACCATTTTTATCAAATAATGCCTTCTCCAACATTCCATGATCACCATTGTTATCAAGAGTTGATTTTTCCAACAACTCACCACCACCATTCTTACCAAGAGTCGATTTTTCCATCAATTTAGCTCCATTCTTATCAGGATTTGATTTTTCCAACAATCGACCACTACCATTCTTAACAAGATTTGATTTTTCCAACGACTCAGCACCATAATAATCATCATTACCAAACTCATGTACACAATACCAAATATTCCCATCTACGCATTCTTTCAACGAAACAACATACGAGCCAGCAACAACCCCAGTGTACTGAAGGGGTCCAGTTTGTCTCCACCTGAAGGTTTGGCCAGTGGGGAGAGTGAGGGACAAGTTGAGTTCTGAGTTGGGTATGTTGAGAGGTGTCCAATTAGGGCTGAAACTGGTGACGGTTGTTTTTGTTAATGATGTTTTTGAGGATGTAATAAAAGGGGGTTTGAAGTGGGAAATGTGTTGAGGAGTGGGAGGTGTTGAAGGAGGGAGGGAGAGGGGAGATGGAGATGGAGATCTTCTCTTCATGCTCTGGAGGTGTCGAAGTGACATTGAACTTCAACGGCTTCAAAGGCTTGTAAAACTCAGATTTTTGGGGTAATTTGTTTTTTTTTTTCATTTTTTCTTTTGTAAGGGCGAAGTTGTTACTCGTTGATTGCAAACTCAATGAATTTCGTGCTGATGCAATAGTTAGCATTTAGCAAACTATGTAACATATTCATAATTCCGTAATATATTGTTCGTTTCTACGTTTGTTCTTTTATTTGTTTGATATTCACCTCCATGTGAAGGACTAAATATCGTTTTATTGCTTGACTTGACATTAATAATAAGTAGTACGGAGTAGCTTCCAATGAGAAGATGGCCCAAGATGATTATTTGTCTCGTTAAAATTACGATAATGGGGTTTTTACTACTCCATCTGTGTGGTAAGGTTAAAATCATACAAAGATGACTATGTTTTAGATCCGAACACTTATAAACTTTTTTATAAATGTAGTGGAAGGGATGTCATTCTCCCACTATAATTACATATTTCTATCTATCAAAAAGAAAAAATTAAATTGTTATTTTTCCGATGTTTTATCACATTTTCAATAAACCCCTTCGGATAAGAGGATTTTAAAAATACTTTCCGTAATATTAATACTCCCTCCATCCCAATTTGTTTGTCCACTTTCTATTTTGGGAGTCAAACTTTAAAAAATTTGACCATGAATTTCTATTAGTCTAAAAGAAATAAAATAGTCATATGAGATGTTGTTAGCTTCGTTTCAATGTATATTTTTCAAATATCAAACTTTTATAATTTTTGCATATGTAGAATTCGAGATATTTACGTTTTAAATCGTGTCTCGACTACCGTAAAAGTCAAAACAACCCAAACAAAATGGGAAGGAGGGAGTAGATCATATTCGCACCACTCTTTTCTACCCATGTCAGCACTTCGGAGTGTTTTTTTCTCATATGTGACGAAGGAAAAGATCGTGGTTCTTTGGGAACTCGATTATATGAATTAGCAGAAGCCATCTTACAACGTAAGACTAGATTGTAGTAAGCTTTGTTGGCAAATGAGAGACTAATATGCAAGAATTTTCGATCTGTAGCTTGATCAAGAGTGTCAAACTAGTTCAAATACATTTGTAGCCGAATATCGCATATCGATTTGCTAACAATCAATTTCAGTAACATAAGAAAGAACAATGTAAAAAATATGTTAGGACAAACAATAGTAACAAAATTGAATAATGCAAGAGTCGAATTAACAAAATTTTGTCGCTCTTCAAGAAAGTATATAGAGTACAAGTCTTTTAACTGACATGATGGAAGGAATGTTACGTTGTAAATCAAGAAAGTAACAATGGAGTAAACAAAACATGTCTTTAACTAACATTTGCTGGACGAAATCTTCCACAACAGATGTACTCAAATTGCATGACTACATGATTTCGAGAAGGAAAAGAAAATCTATTAAGAGCTTGAACTAGGAGGTGCGCCAAAACCTCCAGCTCCCCGTCCAAAAGGTGCTCTTCCACCAGCGCCCTGAACAATTAAAGCTAATAAGATTCACCGAAAATTTAACTTACAAGTACAACTCCAGCAAAAAATCAGAATAGCAATAAAAGCGGTCCTATTGCAGAACTATAGTTAAAAACATAATAACATCGGGGTTCACAATATAAAAAGCCATTCGAGCCTTCTTTCTTCTCGGCATAAGTAATACCAACGTTTTGAGAGCAAGATAATGGATGGTCATATCACGCTTCAGTTAGTCTATCAAGGACATGAATTGAAAAATGAACGATCAATTAGATAATGTGAAACACTAAAAGCAGGTTTCATAATTTAACTGTACTCCATATAACTTGGAAATCATAAAATACATTAACTAAAAAGGTTGTATTACCCTAAAAGCAGGTTGATAATCAGCAGGAGCACCGCCCTTGTCAGCACCAGAATCACCACCAGGTGCTCCACCACGGCGGTAACCCTCTCTATCTCCGAACCTGGGTCGGTCTCCATCGAATCTTGGGGGTCCACTGCAAAAAATAAACAGATACAAATGAAAACCAAAAGCATTCTCAACTCCAAATCAATAACACAACCCATTGAGAACATAAGATCAAACACAAACTTGGGCTGTGATGATCATACACATACAAATTTCAACAATATCACAAACTGATCATACCGTGGGCGATCACCAGGTGGGCCGCTTCCAAAGGGGCGGCCAAGGGGCTTAGCAGACTTCTTCAATGTAGCAGGAACAATTTCTGATGGCAGATTGAGGTAAGTCCTCAAGAATTCAATGCCATCATTAGTCAAAAACCAGTAGTAATGCATCCAAGCAAAGGTCTCCCTAACATATTCCTTCGACTTGAAGCTCTGCATCAGCTTAATCACCTGCAAATTAGGTACATCGATCTCCGGGTGTTTCGCCAAATTATAGTCCTTTTTGGCAAAGCAAACCCCCTCTGAACATATATACAAAAATGTTAAAAAGGATTAAACAATTATCACTTACTAAATCTCAAAAAGATCATCAATTTTGAATTTCAATTATTAAATGAACAAATTGCATCAGCTTAAGATACGCATAACTTGAATTTAACCACAATTAACAAGTTAAGAGTAAATTACAATACAAAAGACCTTTTTGCATATACTTCTACTGTTCTACAAATGAGTACATAACCTAGAGTACAAAAAGTTCAAAATAAAAACACAAACCAAAAATAAAAACTTCATCATTATTGGCATGGTCTAATTAGCGGAAACTGGTATTTAACACACACAATAAATATTGAACTCTAAAATAAATAAATGAACAATCATCAAAAATTAAAACTTGGCATCATTTATGGGATGAATTACAACAAATGAGTATACATATATCAGAGAAACAATTCTTTGATACTATACAGACCTTGAAAGATATATTTGCTGATCTCTCTACGGTTCTTCTCAGGGATAAGCTGGAGACAAAAAAATGTTCAATTGTGAAAATGTACAAACAAAATATGAAAAATTACATATTTGACGCATTAAGGAGTTGTACCATGGTTATGGTGGTGGTTCTGCTGTTGAAACTTGAAACCCTAGGTTGAGATAGGAAGGAGGAGGAGGCTCAACGCTGGAGACTTGATAATCTATTTATTTGTTGAATATATCATATATTGATTTGGGCTCCATACAAGCCCATGTAATTATTTTGGGAGTTTGTAGTTACTTTAGAGATGTTACCAAGTCGAGTCGAGTCGGGCGATATCAAATAAATCGATACTACATATATTATATTATATTGAATCATTGTTGTTTCGACTATAATGTAAATTAACATCAGTCTCGCCTTTTTACGCATAGTTTCGTCTCTCATAAGGAGCGAATCTTGTGTTAATGAAGTGGTTAACATGCAAGTCTAGTCACCTGATCGATTAAGGCACATCCCACAATTAACCTCCTTGATGTACTCTAGGGCAAGAGTCCGTGCATTAGTGTAACGGTTTCACTCCTTAATATTGTTTCGACTATCGAGTAATTTGTTATACTAGAATTTGACATGGTTTCTCAATCATAGATGTATTGTATTGAGTCAAGTTTCCATCAACAAATGCATACTTCCTAGTTAACAAAAAAGAAAATGGACAAGGTGGGAGGACTTTGTTGGGGGAAGATCATATATACTACTACAAACGGAAAACAGTAAAACTAGATATATCAAAAATGGCTAATGGAAATGGTGCATCACATATTCACATCAGCAACCAAAGCACCAGTAATCCATTAGACCATTACTATAGTAAATGTCCCCAATATACTCGAATCGGGGCTTTATTCGTACTCCTAACACAAAGTTAACTAATGCGGAGTATTAGTTAACACACAAATACAACTCCTTCGCGAATTACACAGGTGAACACATTGGCATTCAATACAAGTACCATCTGTAACGCTTATTTTTCATCAGTGAGAACATTGTATATTTTCACGTTCTCCTTGCAACACAGATGTTGAATCCATGTAGCCACGACCATCACCTCTATATAGCTCGGGGCTTATATTAAGCCAGTGGCAATCCTCAAAGTCGCACAGCAGTCCATTAGGCCAAAATGCATCCTTAGGATCTATGAACATGGGGCCCCAAGCAGGAGTGCCATCCTCGTACGAATTATGAGTCAGTCTTTGAATTCCTGAACCATCGGCTCTCATAACAAAGATGTCTCCGTAAGGTTGGTAATGATGAGGATTTGAGATTGGCTCAGCTGATACCCCAGCATAATCCGACGTAAACACTATGTACTTGCTATCAGGGCTAAACCATGGATGATTAGTCCTCCCTCCTGACCCACTCTGGATCACCTTCTGAAGTCCTGTTCCATTCGGATGGATCTTGTACAACGCAAAACTACCTGCACCGGGGTTTTCCCTATCCGATGCAAATGCAATCCAATCCCCATCTGGAGACCAGTTACACATGGTGTCACTCCATGGCCCTTCTGTTAGCTGATGCAAACTACCTCCCTCCCCCTCTCCATTCACAGCATCCATAATATATAAATTCTTAAAACCAGAACGCCCTGATCTAAAAACAACCCATTTGCCATCAGGTGAAGGCGAGGGGAATGCGTTGTTCTCCCCACCTTGTGTCAATTTTTTGTAACTTCTAGCATCCTCATCGTCCACATTAACAGAAACTATATCAACCTTTGTGCTTTCACTTGCAAATGTAGGTCCGACACTTGTGTAAACCACCCCTTTCCTCTTATAATCCCATGATGTAGTGAAGGCAGTGTCTGACAACACCTCCCTCATACCCGACCCATCAGTGTTTACAACGAATAAACCCGGAAATTGCACGTACGCAACCCTGTCTCCCTCCGGAGAGAAAGAAGGAAATGATCCACCTACCCGAAACAGAGAAATCTTATCAGATAACGGATTTTTCAAACTTTCAAGAATCAAAGTACCACTATCCACATCGTTTCCTGCCCCTCTACATTTATGATAACCAACCATTGTCCCATCGGGCGAGAAAAACGGGTTATAATGATGCGTATCAGGTGAACCGAGCTTCGTTAGATCATTAAACTTCTTCATGAAAATATCATACATTTCAATATGCCGAAACTGTGAAGCAGCTCTCCTAGTTGCCACCACAATATATCTCTTATTGGCAATACAAGCTGATGGAGTGAAGGCATGAAGACCAGGGGGAGTAACTCTCTCAGTGACCACAGAGTCGACGCTTATTTCCCCATTCTCGGGCAATATGGCCTTGAACACACTCCACCATCCATCATCACACCTCCTGTGGAAGTAAAGAGTAGACTCATCAGCCCAACTAGGCCACCCACCATGGTCAACGATTTTGACTCGATTCGACCCGTCTTGAGTCAAGAACACATATATATCCGTACCAAGTTCATCAACTTCCCCAGTCCACCCCCTCTCTCCCAGAGACGCCACAGCTGTCCAGACACCGGAAGGCGAAACTGCGGGGCTGAAATCCACCACCCCTTTTGGAGTCAACCGAGAAGTCAACCCGGTCCGCCACTTGGTCAAGTAAACCGCTGCCCAACTAGCACGAGGAACACCAGGGTCTTCATGAGTAGACACGTATATCAAATCATCACCCACCACATTTGGCCTATCTTTCATCGAAATCTTCCCATTTGATTGTTCAATACCAGCAAGCGTAACTTGAACTCTTCTGCTCACTCTTTTCCTTGCCACCTTCGACTCTCTGTGGGATCGACCCTTGCTCGAATTCGACCCAACCAATCCATTGTCTTGAACTCTGGACTCCAATCCAGAGTTCATCTCCAATTCAGACACCCCTGGTTTCATAGTCAACTCTCTGTGTGATCGACCCTTGCTCGAACTCGACTTTAACTCATCAACCTTATGTTCTTGAACTTGGCACTTTAACTCAGAGTGCTCAACTTCATCATCATCATAGTAAATAACATCCAATATCAAAGTCGATGTTCCATTACGTTCTGTAACATAAACAACATGTATAGGTGCTGTAAGAACGAACTGGCCATTGAAGTTAATGCTGTTTCCATCAGTTAATTTGAGCTCGTTGGCTTTGGTTGGTGTTTCAGTCAACGGTAAAGCGAAGATGTCGAAGGCATAAGTTGACCTCCCTAGTGTAGTAAAAGCTATACTGCTGCGTGTGGTTGGATTAACATGGTCTGAATTCACATGGGATAATTGTAATAAGAGTGATGATAATAAAAAAAGGGAAAAAATGAGAGAAAATGTTTGGATTGGTTTCATAGCTACTGGATAATGCTTATGGTCCTTACTCCTTTCGGGTTGGACTTTTAACACAAAGTTGTCTTAACCGATAATTTGTGAGACGTGGCCTAACAACACACACAAGGAATAGTCGTACCGTAGTCCGTATGTTATACTCCGAATAGATTGATACATTTTGACTTTATATGATCCAATTTTAAAAAATTTAATCAATAATTCTCATTAATCAATAAGAAAACATATACTGATATGATATGTTGTTAGCTTCGTCTCAATATATATTTTTGAACTATCAAATTTTTATAATTTTTGCATATGTAGAATAGGAGATATTTATGTTTGAAATCGTGTTTTGTTGATCATGAAAAGTCAAAATGCACCAATCATTTAGGGACGGAGGGAGTAACTTAATAATAAGGTGACTTTCGAACGACGACCTTGTGTGATTCTGTCAGTAGCAAGAAACTTTGTCACAAGGCTATTCGATTAATGTCACAGGCTATAAAATCTTGAAAACTGAAATCTTTTATTTTTAAAAGAAATTTGTCAATATTTATTTGTATCAAAATATGTGTTCGCTTCTTTACTTTTTACTTATTTGATGTTATTTTATTTATTAGATATATAAAATTTATGATTCCATTACCATCATATTATAGATTATACTTAAGGTATGCGACGTCGTGAACAATAACTCAACAGTTTGATAGTATCTGACTTAAATTCAACTCGAATGTCTTAAGTTTCATTCTTTGAGAACAAATTTGCTCATATATGTAATTACAATGACTAACTCTTGCTAACTTAAACAACCTACCTCTGTATCGGTGACTTAATGTCCTAATGGTATCTTGTTAGAACCTCTAATCGAGAGGTCCATTATACGTCCTGCATTGTACTTATGTTTGAATTAGAGTCATATCTAAAAGGAAGTCATTGATGTAGTAGTCAGGGAGATCTCTCGCAAACTCAGACGCCCATGATTAAGTTAGAACTTATTATTTTTGTAATTTGTAATTCATGTCGTTGAAAAACAACAGCCTAACTATGTTACCTTTATTTATATTACGATAAACTTAAAAAGTATTATGACCATGTTTTAAAAGAATAATAATCCTATAATTAATTGATAATCAAATATTGATATGAAAATGAAAACGTCAATCAAAATAAACTATGGAATTTGAGGAATATGGGCCAAAATGAGCAACTGAGTGTGGAGTTATGCCGATCTGTTAATTTTCCCTGGGCTCATCAAAACAAAACATTTCTCCTCCTCCCTAAAACCCTATTCCCTGAAGAACACTCTTCATCATAAACATCTCTTAAAGTGTTAAGCTTTAAGCTCCTGAATCTAAAAAATATTTAGTGGACAAAATGTGGAGGCCAATAAATCTAGCAAGAAGAACAGCTTCACTAAGCAAAATCAAAGGAACAACAAATTTCGATACACTCCAAAACCCTTCTTTTTCATCTAAGGTATTTCTTGATTCTAACAACCAAATCGTGTGTTTACATTCTCCTGAATTATCTAAGCACTTTCCCAAATGGGGTTTTAATAAAGCTCCGATCTTTACAATTTGTAAGCCCTTTTCGTCTGATTCGTCAGTAGTTGAAAATGTTCAAGAATCTGATTTGGATTTGAATTCGGGTTTAGATTTGAATGGTGGTGAGAACCCAGATGGAGTTTTGTCTGGATTGGTTGAGAATGAGGGGTGTGTGGAAGAAAATGGGATGAGTTTAGATGTAAATGAAGAGGGAGTTGAGGAAATAGTGGAGAATGATGTAGAAATTATGGAGTCGTTGTTTTCGTTGTTACAGAGTAGTGGAGGAGATGTGAGTGAGTCATTGGGGGATAGGCTGGATGAAATGAAATTGGTTTTGAGTGAGGAGTTTGTGATTAGAGTTATTGAGACACCACTTGTTACTGCTGAGAATTTGATCTTGTTTTATAGTTGGTGTTTAAGGAAAAAAGGGTTCTCTGCGACGAAGCAGACTCTTGGTATGCTTGTTAGAGTGGTATGTAGTGAGTTGAATAAGAAGAATGGTTACAAGCTGTGGGATTTGCTGAAGGAAGTTGGGAAGGAGGACGGAAAGTTGAGTACGGAGATTCTGAATCAGTTGATATCTTTGTTCGCGAGGATCAGTAAAGGGAAGGTGGCTTTTGAGGTTTTTGAGAAGTTGGAGGAATTTGGATGTGTGCCAGATGCAGAAACGTTTTATTATACTACTGAGGCTCTGTGCAAGAGGTCCATGTTTGAAGTTGCTGCTTCTGTTTCTCAGAAGATGGTGAATATGGGAATGTTGCCAGATGATAAAAAGATCGGGAATCTTATTTATTATTTATGCAAAGGGAAGAAGTCGAGAGATGCCCATTCTGTTTATGTGTTAGCAAAAGAGAAGAACAAGTGTCCACCCAGCTCTTCAGTTAATTTATTGATCAGCTCGCTTAGCTTCCTACCCAAGAAGGATAAAACTGCAACTCGAGACGACACTGACAAGTTGTACCATGAGAATATATACTCGGCTTTGAAGATGTTGGACAGTTTCTCGGACAAAGACCGAAGCTCAGCCGCTGTTCAGCCATTTTCAACAGTCTGTCAGGCATTGTGTAAGATTGGAGATGTTGACAATGCAAAAGCGTTGCTCTTTTCAATGATTAAGGCAGGGCCTCCGCCTGGTAATGCAATGTTCAATGCAACTATTAATGGCTTGTCGAAGGCTGGAGAACTTGAAGAAGCAATGAGGCTTCTGAATGTTATGGAAGATAGGGGTCTGAAACCTGATGTTTATGCCTACACTGTCATTATGAGTGGCTATGTAAAGGGAGGTGCAATGGCCGATGCTCTCCGAGTTCTTGAAGAAGCCAAAAAGAGGCATGCAAAGCTAACTCCTGTTACTTATCACACTCTGATTAGAGGATACTGCAAGCTTGGACAATTTGATGAAGCCGTTAAGTTAGTGGCTGAGATGAAAGATCATGGGGTTCAGACTAATGCTGATGAGTACAACAAGTTGATTCAAACACTTTGCATAAAGGTTTTAGATTGGGGAACGGCAGAAAAGTTACTAGAAGAAATGGAAGAGAAAGGATTATATCTTAACGGACACACTAGAGGTCTGATAAGCGCTGTTAAGGAATTAGAAGAGGAAGGAAAGGATACCCCAGAAGTACATGTCGGATTGTAGCTTCTTTACTGGATCAAATTTGTACCTCAAGAAATCAATGCATGTCTTTAAAAATGGACAAGTGATTGCAGTTTTCATGATTATTGCAACGTTTACTTAGGACTGAGATAGATAAAGATGATTACTGCTTAAAAGGTTATTGTTTGTCCTGTAAATTTTCGTCAGGATGATTTTATTATTGTGCTGTTCCTTCTTTTGAAAATGCACCAGGGTTGCTTGAGCAACGGTCTGGCATATCTTTAATAAATTTCATTTCCCTTGTTATATTTGTTGTTACATTCCAATTTCCATGACCATGTTTCATGTTGTTTCCTTTATATTTTTAGCTGCTGAAGTTTGTTGTGTTCGATGCATACAATTCGAACCCCCTCCCCCACCTTGCTTTGACGGGAACTTATTTCGTACCACAGGGGCATGTCTTCTGGTGGGTTTTCTGTTAAACCTATCTTGTTCATCTCAGCTCCAAAAAATCATATTTAAAGAACTTCGAAAGAGATAAAGAAACAATAAAATCAATTGATATTTGATAGTACATTCTCAAATAGAAGTGAATAATACAAGTTTAATTAATTTATACACACCAATTTGTAGGAGACTTGGGAGTAAACATATTTAGACCAATGTTGAAGAAAAGTACAAACGTGCATGTATCGAATGGTATAAATAGACTAGAAGACAATTAAAGTACACTATTCACTCGTCTCTAATAGCTTCTTGAATCTTAGGTAAAATTCAAGTCTATATACCATGTGTGTATATATAATATACACTAGTCGTCCTTGCACAGTGTTACCTATGCGAATAAATATGAGGCAAATTAATTTTTATATAATAGGTTAGCCAAAAACTCTTCTACTAATATTTTTTTAAAATAACTCATTTTAACAAAATTTAGTATAAATTCATTAGAGACCTCGATTCTAATTATTCTAGAAAGTAAATGATAAGAAATAAAATAAATGAAATAATCAAATTTAGTTAAAAATAAATAATGGGAAGTTAATTACAAAATTATAGTAATTTTTAAAATTAAACAAGTGCCTATTAGTGATTGGTTATAAGAGACCATGGGGTTTCAAGGAAAAAACTATAATTTCCCCCTTCCGTATTATATGTAGTGTAGACATATTAATATATGTTAATTAATTCAATAAAGCAAATTAGGTTAATCGAGATAAAATGATTCACCCATATATATTACGTTTTTTTAATGTTTAAATTAAGGAAGAAATATAGATGGATAATATTTGTAATCATATTTTATCATAATTTCCCTACATATAAAAATCGTATCCAAATAACATTTTACAATCGTAACATCGACCTACCCCAACTTTCGATCTATCATCTCCCAAATGAATTTATAAATTAAAGCCTCACATAGATTCACCTCGATCCAAAATCGAAAGGGACCATAAGAGAGGCATCTTTGTTCCCCTTGCACCTCTCCTTCCCTCCGTTTACTTCCAACGCCACCAAAACACAACATCTTAGTTCTTATTCTATCTCAATAATTAACTTACATAAATAAATTTCATTAGTTTATTTAATCCAATCCAATTTCATTTTTATCCAATTTTGTTAAATTCAACTTTATTTATTCATCGACTCAATTTATATACGACTTCAACAAAGGAGAAAAAGAACCCAATCTTTTCACATTAGTTCTTCTGAAGGTATGATCTTCAATTTTGAATCTTGTCCCAATTCAATTGTCCACTTTCCTTTTTTGTTTCCTTTTGTATTTCCTACATTTTATATTTAATTTTATGTTAATATATCTCTCTGCATTGGTTTATAATTATTTTCTAGGGTTAGAAATTTTGCGCTTTTAATTTCAAGGTTATTTTTATTGTTCCAGTAATTAATTATTATATATATACTTACTTCGGTGTATAAAGATCATATTTTTACTATGAATTGAGTTTCAATTTGTTTGTTTGTAGCTACCATTTTTGTTTTTTTGTTGATAATTACTTGAATAGCGCTTGATTACTGAAATTATCCCAAAAAGATTCTCCAGTTTGATATTCTATGATCACAATTAAGAAATTTAGTTGGATTAATTGATGCACATGACTTCGATTTGGATCGAAATTAGCACGTCAACATTAAAATACGAAAAAGTACTTTATTGTCATAGGTTTTTCACTGAATACGAGTTCAACCATCAAAATTCGAAACTAGACAATCTTTTAGATGGAGGGAGCATTTCGTATCACCAATACCTTTACCCATATAATTTGATGTTGGAGCTGAGAAATTTGATGTTTGAGCTTGATTTATGAATAGAACTTGACGAAGTGTCAGCGTTTGGTGGTTCAGTAAGTTTAAAATTAATGCATCCGATTGGCATCATAATTTGCAACTAGGTCGCTTTTGGTGTTTCATTCAGTATGAAATCTTGTATTACTGTCAGATATTTAACATTACCTTTTCCAACGCTAGAGTTCTATTAAAAAATTATAGTTTAAAGTAATTCAATTGTTGACTGTTTATCTTTTAACTTTGTCAATGGTTGATTGTTGTTTTGAAATTTTTCTGTTTTCTTAGTATGAGATAACTTGCAATCAATAAAAAATTTGAATTCTAAATCCTTGTTGTACGCTAAATACAATGATCGTCATTATTTTCAGGTTTTAGTGCCTTCTGGATACGAAGGCTACTGGAACTTGATGACGCCTAATGTTTCTGTTAGTTTGAGCTAGTATGGTCCTTGCCATCTCTGTGAATTTTTTTTAAAGGAAATATGCTCACTGAGGTACACTTAGGAGAAAATGTTTTCAACGAAGGTTCATCTGGCATGAACTGTAATAGTCCTATCCCGGAGTTACTAGAGTCAGACCAAGCAGGTGGACTTTGTGACTTGATGAATGATGGATGCACAAAGAGTATGGATGTCGTGGACTTTTCAGGAGAGCCTGTTATGGAAGAGTCATGTGGCATACAGCTAAGCTCGAGACTTAAGGATTTATCAGTCTCCCAGAAGCATCCCCATCTCACTTGTATTGGAGATCATGATATGCAGAAGAATGTGAATCAACAGGATCTTCCCGAGGCTGATTGTCGCGAACATTTATTTTCTATGGGTCATCATTTGCCCCAAACATTATCAGGCTCTGGGAATTTGTTTGATCTAGCCGCCATGAACAATGATGATTTGTCTTATAATGTGACTAGTAAACATTGTTCTGGTGACTATCTAAGGGGTCATTTTACGCCTGTTGAAAACTTATCAGCCCCTGAGCAGTTTCCTGGAATCTTGTGTTCTCAGAATGATTATTTGGCACAGCATCTGGATACTCACGATTGTTTTGTTGTGGATAGTTTGAATGGATCATCTATGATGAATCAAACTAGTGCTGCTCAAAAGTTTTCAGTCTTTAGTGAACTGTCTGAACCTTCTTCTGCTAAAAACTATGACTTGTCAGACAGCATGAGGGGACAAAATTATTCACAAAGCGGTTCTCCATTAGCCACCCTTGGCGCTCTCAGCATAGAAGATAATTTTGAACAAAATCAGACTGAGAGAACAGATCCTGCAGATCTTGATCGTGATCAAACAACTTTGCCAGATGTCATTAGTCCATCCCAGCAACGATGGAGTTTCCGTAAAACTAAATCGAGGCAGGATGCTGAAACTGAAAAATGTAGGAGTAATGGACTGCGTGAAGGCAAAATATCATTTAATTTGGATCAATTGCAGATCAAGAGAAGGAGGAGGAGTTGTTCCAGAAAAAGGCCCTGTGCTTCATCATGGGGATTACATTCTAATCTTGAACTAGATGAAAGACCATCTAGATCAAGAGGTCAATCCTCAGGGAAGCAAGTGAAGAATCATCATAAAAGTCACCTGGAAAAAGTTAGGAGGAAAAGAAGCCATAAAACTGGCCACATCTTTGTTAAGCTTAAAGTTGGGGGTGGAGTTGGCTCAAATTCAATTGATGTGAGTAAGGAAGGACCTTTTGAAGTTATGGGGAAGACTACTGGCCTGTGCGAGGTGGAAGACCCAACTAAGAGCATGGCATCTTTGGGTTTTCAAGTAGATCTGAAGAGGATGGCGCATTTGTCTGATGATACCACAGATGATGCTGCGAAGAATTTTGTGGAGAACATTTCAAGTGTAGGATCAGACCTAGGAACTTCTCCTGACTCAGAAGTCATCAATCTTAACCCAGATACTGGTTTATGGGGCAACAGCGAGGAAGAGTTTCACAATATACCAGGTTCTTCCGACATATGTTTGGCTTCTGATGATGCTACATGTTTGGTTTCAAAGAACACCGAGAAAGTGCAGAAACGAATTTTCATGAGTGGGTGTAGTGCAGGAGATAAACCCATGGAATCTGACATTGTCGACAATGACAGACAATCTGCTGAGCAGGGGGACATTGCTGATGATGTACCTTACTTTATTAATGCTTCTGCTTCAGGTAGCTCTCTATTTGTTGCTGAAAAGATATGCAGCACTGGACAAAAATCTGAGGAACAATCGTCATCTACTGTAGCTGATATTGGATCCACTTGTGTACCTTCTGCAGACATTGGCACAGAAGTTACTCTAAGAGTCGACCTCGATCTCCAATCGCCAGTGTTGGAGGTCTCTGCAAAAGTGCATTCTCATAGTAAGGGACAGAAAACTTCAAAAGGGAAAAAAAAAGACGAAGTGAGAAAGAGCAGGTCGGAAAGTCATGTTTCAGCAAATAAGGGCCAACGTAAATCTAAAAAGAAGGTTAACCAAGACAAGTTAGCCAGCAAGCATAAGCTTAAGGTGAAGCTCAGGGATGGGAAGGCCTCCTCTGAAGCGGAAAGTCAGGCAGGAACAGGTGGATATCTATACTTATGAGCTTCCTGTATGAGTAGACTAGTTAGAACTGTGTAAAGACAAAACCTCCAAAATGTCCTCAGTTGTCTGTTCTGTTTTTAATTGTTGGTGACGTGTACAGCTGACTGATCCCTGTAGTCCTCTTTAACATAGTGCCCTCAGCATGAATACAACATTTGTTTTTGCTGTAGGAAACTCAAAGCCAGCTGATTTTGGAGAATCTGGAAATCCAAACTCAAGTTTAGCAGGAGACGCGTCAACATTGAATGTTGTACCCAAAGGATGTGCAGAAAAATTGGAGAAACCTCGTAATGCCTGGGTGCTTTGTGACGATTGCCAAAAGTGGAGGCGTATTCCTGTTATACTTGCAGATCATATTGAAGAAGCAAATTGTTCGTGGTGAGTAATATTATGCCTCTTGCTTCAGAGCATTCTGCTATGGGTCTGACTTCAAATGTGGACCTTGTGACATTTTCTAATGCAGTTGATGACAGAGAGCTGAATATTGTTTAAGATCACAGCAGTCTCAAAACTCTTTTTAGAATTGAATTTTTAACTGTAAGATCAATGTAATTTACTTGTTGAGGGCTAACTATAGATTTCTTTCCTTGTTCACATCCAGGACTTGTAAGGATAATGTGGATAAGAACTTCGGAAATTGCTCAATTCCACAAGAGAAGCCCGATGCTGAGATAAACGCAGAACTTGAAATTTCTGATGACGAGGGTGTTCGGGACACAAGGCTGAATTCAAATAATTTGGGGGAAAACAAGTTGAGAGGTAATTAATAATAATGTATCTGAGTGACACATGCTATGATCATATTCTCTATGTTTCCTTGTTCTTATGTTAATTCTCTAATACTTCGCAATGCAGCGACTCAGCAATCGACATGGAAACTTATCAAGTCTAACCAGTTCTTGCATCGCAAAAAGCAAACTCAGACCATTGATGAGGTGATGGCCACTTCTTGGACCATATGTTACTCTATAACTAGTTTTACCCGTTCTTTTTATATATTTCCCTTCTACATCATTTGGACTACTTATGTGAATCTTAAGATTGAAAAATTCGCAGCATTGCTTATAACTATGTGGGTTGCATTCCCTGCTTATCTTCTTGTATAGAGGGCCTCAAAATTCACATTATGATTTTGAATGTAAACTAACATGAATCTTTATTTCATTTTCTGCCTTATTTGGATCGGACTTCATTATGATGTTGACATCATTGTGACAAGTGTGCTTATGAGTAGATGTTAAGAAGTTCCATCTAGTTGCTGCATCTTTAATTGGTCTTGCCATGGTAAAGGTGATACATTTGGGATCTGTCACTCTATTGATGTCGTGCCATGTATTATATTATCCGATTGATCTTTGTTTGAGGTTCTGTAAGGACCTGCTACACTCCATGTTAACCCGTTACATAACTACCCACCGATACATAATAGTATTTAGTTGGGTAATAAAAATTACACATCATTTTTGTAATTTATGAAAACTGCACACCTGTTTAAGTCATACGGGTGTAAGCACCAAGCATTGTAACAGAGTTTCTAGCCAAGTAGCAGAAACAGTTGCATCTAAGTTTTTGTAGTTCATGAACATATAGGTCTGTTTACATATAAGTTTTTTTTGGTAGATTCTGAACATGTCCAAGGAAATTTCCATGAGTTATCTCATCATATAGGTAATAGTTGACAATATATGTGTAAATACCCTGTACATTTAAACTGAAAAAAAATACTAATTCCAGTTATCTTTCATCTCTCTGATTGATACCAGATCATGGTGTGCCATTGCAAACCGCCATCTGATGGTGGAATGGGTTGTGGAGATGGATGCTTGAATAGAATGCTGAACATAGAATGTGTTCAAGGAACCTGTCCATGTGGCGAACTCTGTTCAAATCAACAGGTATCTGAAATTTTCATAATTTGTAATTTCTTGTTTTTGATTTTCTTTTACCTGCCTTGTTTGATTAAGCGTCTTGGGTTAAAGATTACTGTTACCTTTTTCTGCATTCAAGTGATATCCTCTACATTACATTATTGCAGTTCCAGAATCGTAACTATGCAAGGTTGGAAATGTTTAAATGTGGGAAGAAGGGTTATGGTCTTCAGGTGCTTGAAAATATTTCTGAAGGCCAGTTTCTTATTGAGTATGTTGGAGAGGTACAATCAGACCATTCTAATTGTCTTTATGAGTTAATATATGTGGCATTATATCGATATCCTTATTGATCATATAATTTATGTTTAAGTGTTTTCTATCCATTGCATCAAGGTGATACATTCTCATGTTTTGGTCTTAATTTCCTGTAGGTTCTTGACATGCATAGCTATGAGGCACGCCAAAGAGATTATGCTATGCAGGGTCATAAACATTTTTACTTCATGACACTGAATGGCAGCGAGGTTGGACCACATGGACATTGTTATGTTGTTTTATATCCTCTTGTTCCCTTATTTGTGAATACAAACTGAATAGTGGAGTCCATGTGTAGTGAAATCTTAATAATATCATTGTTACGTAGTAAGCAGTTCCTATATATTTGATGATATTGTCTTTTCCGGTATAATGTCTTAAATTCCTTATCAACATGCTTTATGGTGTGTATTCATCACCATGTGAAAACATTGTGGGATTTCGATCCTATTACAATTTTTATTGTCTTAAGTTTTTCTCATAATGCAATTTTGTTGAGTTGAAGTGATTCTACTCATGTTGCTATTAGCTTCTCTTAGATCATTTGTCACTTCTTATTTTCATTTTGACTTCACTCTTCCAGGTAATAGATGCATGTGCCAAAGGAAATTTAGGACGCTTTATCAATCACAGCTGTGATCCTAATTGCCGTACTGAGAAGGTGGTTTTTTGAGAGCTCTCTACTGCCTTATCTATAGAAAATGGGGTTTTCATGGTTCATAATACGTATACACCATACAGCTACGTCTTTTCTCTTCCTTGTTTGTCAACTGGTAGTTGCATGTTGAGTTAATACTTGTCATTTTTTAAGGGACGTGATTTTTTTTTTTTTAAAGTCCCTAGTACATATACTGTAAGGGGTCTTGATAGTAGTTGGCATCTATATTAGAACATATTTGCTTCACCAATATATATGTTTGGCTTATCAATATTCTTCCTCATCTTTTCAATAGAACCCAGTGCAATCATTCCAAATTCGATTCTCTGAGGAAAAATCATCTTGTGATCTGCACAGTTCACATATTAATAATGGTTCTCTCATTTATTTTCGACTGCAATCATGTCCAATGGATTTCTTACTTGTATTAAAAAATATTGTGCGTTGGAGTTGTGTGTATCCAAGCATTTAATGAGGTATAATTAAAGGAATCTGAGCTTATTTTGCTAAATTTTGCAATTAAGGTGCCACTAGCTGATTTTATGTAACTTTTTTGATGCAGTGGATGGTCAATGGAGAAGTATGTGTTGGGCTATTTGCACTAAGGAATATAAAAAAGGTAGTTAATTTTTAACATGTCTAATTATGGTGTTTGTCTAGATATTCTCATGGTTTTTATTGCTTTACGGGTTTCCATGAATTTATAAGCGGAGTGACCAGTGTTAAGGTCCAAAGGACTGACATTCTAAAAAAGGAGAATCAACTGAAGTTTGAACATGTACAAAATAATGGATTATCAGATCCCACAGGTTGTGAGGCTTGGTTAAGAACAATTAAGTCATGGCTTTCTCCTTTCAAAACTATGACACAGTCAACCTTATACTTCCTTTTTATCTTCGAATTGAAGTTTTTAATGTGTCGCGTTGTTTGCATTAATATCTTTTTATCAAAGATCATCAATTGTATATGCATTTCCTGGGTTTGCGAAGAAAGTTACCTTCATATTAGCTCTTGTGCTTATATTAGCTGTATTGGGAACTATTAAATCTACCAAGTCCCACATTGGTTGAATATGACCTTCCGAGTGTATTAATGAAGTCCTGGGCTTTATCCATCTGTAACCAATTGGTAGTATTGACCCCACGGATTCCTAAGACGTTATCAGAGCCAACCTCAGTAAAGGTCACGTGTAAAACCGACCAGGTTACACGTGTATGTGAGTATCGAGAACTCATTGCCACATTGGTTAATACGACCTTTTGGGTGTATTAATGTGTGACTTGTTCCCGTGGGCATCAAACTTTTTTATGTTAGCCAAAAACAATAAAACCAATAACGGTACCTTGGTTGACCGATTAAACCCCCTTGAATATACAACAAATGACCAGTAGTTCTTCATTTCCTTGGTATTTACTCACTTACTCCCTGCTCCAGCGCAGTATAGCTCACTGTGTATCTTTGTCTGTATAATTTATATATCAGTGCCTTAGAGTTTCTTCTTGTTTCCCAGGGTGAAGAGCTAACTTTTGATTACAACTATGTTCGGGTTTTTGGAGCCGCTGCAAAAAAATGTGTATGTGGGTCTTCTCAATGTCGGGGCTACATCGGCGGTAATCCTCAAAATACTGAAACAGTTGAAGATGATTCAGAGGATGATTATCCAGAACCTGTTATGGTCTGCAAAGATGGTGCAGTTGATGAAAGTTACCTTAATATGACATCACTGCTAAGCACATTTGATGGTATTGAAGCTATCAATGAAGAGGAACCACAGGAGGCTGTAGATGTCTTAACACCTCAAGATTTTGCTACAAGTTTACAGGCTGTTAAGACTGGGACTGAGAAAGTTAATAGCAAATTGACATCTGTTGTAGATCATGATAATGTTATGGAGGAAAGATTGGATCCCTTGATTACATATCTGTCTACCGATGTGAAAGCCGATACACCTAAGAAGACAGAGGATCTCTCTGAAACACTGAATGTAGCTAAGCCTGTCTTGAAACAAGATGATATATCAGGTGAAACACTGATTACAGGTAAGCCTGTGTTCGCTGAAGAGGTGGAGAAGATGATTCAGTCGCGTTGTTCAACACTGGACGAGAACTCTGTTAGCGTAGCATTCAACCAAATGCTGCCAGATGTACTAGACAATAAAAGGAAGCCAAAATCCGGATTGGGGAAACGAAGTATCAAATTTCCTGTCCCAAAAGCTTCCAAGTTGGCATCTTTGGTTAAGAACGCTAAGTTTAAGAGTACCCCTGTAAATGTTCATAAAGGGCAAGAAACACAAGGCAAGAACGATCTGCTCTTTTGCAAGCCTAAAAAGGAGGTTGAAGTTTCGACTACTGATCGTTTTGAAGCTGGTAAGATTCCATCTTTAGTTTGTTTATTTTTATTCTAATGATAGTTATTGCTATAAGTTGTGTATTTGTCGCAGTTCAAGAGAAGCTTAATGAGTTGCTTAATCCTGATGGCGGAATTAGTAAACGGAAAGTAAGTACATCGCCTTTTTCTTTTGCTTTCCTGGAATTTGATTCTGGTCGTGGGCCATATATGATAGTCAACTCTCATGAAACTTGCTTTTAAAGTTTGAAGTTTGATTATGTTATAGTAAACTTGTATTTGTTTAGAAGCTGGATTAGTAATTATTCTTTAACATGAGGTTCCTTTTTTAGTAACTATGCCTTTATTTTGCACGTCCTGGTCTGGTTTTAGCTGGATCTTATAAAATATAGAAGATTTCTCTTGTTTGCTACCAGACCACCTTAATTAGTGCTTCTGTTCTTATTTACCTGGAATTTCTTGCCGTTCTCCTTTCAACTTGAATATTGGCATGTCTTGGTGCAGGATGCATCCAGGGGCTATTTGAAACTACTTTTACTTACTGCTGCTTCAGGTGATAGTTGCAATGGTGAAGCAATTCAGAGGTAAATTTGGTTCTGTCCGTAATATATTTGTTGAACCTTTGTAGAACTGTAAGTACATTTGTTTCTTTTTATTAATTATTGATTGATGTTATGTGTCTGTTCCAGCAACCGATATCTTTCAATGATCCTTGGCGCTTTGTTAGAGACAAAATCACGGACTGTGTTGGTTGATATAATTAACAAGAATGGTAGGTACTGTAGCATCTAGTCTTTTGAAACAAATGTTAGTCTTTTTATTAGCACTACCCTGTTGACTTTCTTGTTTCCAATGGAAGGCTTGCAAATGTTACACAACATGCTGAAGCGATCCAGAAAGGAATTCAATAAGATTCCTATTCTACGGAAGCTTCTGAAGGTGAATGCTTGACTACTCGTGAAGTTCCTTGAACTTTCTTAGTCTTCCTGATCAACCACTGTGCTCTTTTACATGTTATATTCTTGCATCTTATAATTGTTGTATATAGGAAGAGCTCATATAATCTCTGGCGTAATACGGTAAATTGGATTTGAGAGACAATGACCATCTTTTGAAACTGTTCCTATTCTACGGATGTCAATCGTTGATTTAGGAATTCAGTGTCTCCATTAGATACATAAAAGAGTGGTGTTTAGCATGTTCAGTTATCGGGACATCAAAAGTTGTCGTTTATATAAGTTCCAAAATTAGAAATTGCGAGGTAAAAGATAGACACTAGTTCCTCCACTCAGAGGTTCTCTGGATGAAAATTTGATAGGATTGTATGGATGAACATAAAATTAGAAGTCCCTGTCATTCGAGATTACCCCTTTAAATCGCGTATATTGATTTTGGATTTTAGTGCTCTCAAACGGAGATGTATCCACCCCATCAGATATCTGGCCTGCATTTCAGTTTTGAGTCACTAATAAGAAACTATTTAGGTATTACCTTACTCCCTTTTCTAGCATATCGCCTCTTTTACTCAGTCTTGTAGATGCACACATTTTGTTTTTCTTTTTTGATATGCTTGTGGAAGATAACATTTTGAACCAGCCAATTAAGAAGATTGTGTTATTTTTTATATGGGTCAACTATTTGATGGAGGTAATCAGAAATAACATGATTTCATGTTCTCTGTGCAGGTGTTTGAATATCTTGCCTCAAGGGAGATCCTTACACCGGAGCACATCAGTGGTGGCCCTACTTGTCCTGGAGTTGAGAGGTTAGGACAAAACCTTCACTGTTTTCTATGACAAGCTCCACACCTTAAATTAATTCCTCATACTTCGAAGAACGACTACGTGTCAATATAATGGGGATGAATTATTGGAAAACTATGAAAAGTATTGCTATATGTTCTGTGATATTCAAGTACTCCCTTCCAATTCGAATAGTCCCTCAATCTAGTACAAAAACGCTTCTTCCAGATTGTTCACCTTTAATCCAGATTCTCCAGTCTATAATTTCGCGTTGGTTGTTTATACTGATGAATATTTAAAGTCAGCTTTCCAGGGTCTCCCTGACTTGAACTCATAAAAATTAAAAAGTTGTCTAATGTGACTGTCTCTACATCACATATTTTAAGGGGGTGTACAATCAAAGGGTGTAATGACTCTGTTTGTCAGTCTTCAGATAACTTAAAGCCGTGTCCTTCTATTCCTGTTGAGCACCCCTCCCCCCCCCCCCCCCCCACCCAACCCACCCACACCACACACACCACAACTCCTCCCCTCAATACACACACCCTGACATCTTAATAATGGTTTAGCCCAGGAAAATGGGAGACATATACCTCACAGCGATTGATTCATCTATTTGAAGATATTAATTTTCACTGTACTTGGAATGTGATTACTTGTACTGTTGAGTCTCGTTTAGGCTCAAGTTAAATTGTTGTCGGTGCTAATAAGTTTCTTTGTTTATCTACTTTGCAGCTTTAGGGAGTCCATTTTGGCATTGACGGAGCACATTGACAAAACAGGTAACTTATTGAACAACTTTTACTATACAAAACATTGGGTTATATGCTCCGTAGTACAAATAGTTCAAGGGTAGCAATTATAGCTGTTTCATCTACCTTTCCACCCTTGATGCCACAATTTTAATTAGTGATACTTCTTTTTTTGTTTAGTTCATAATTTAATTTGTTTGTTTTAGCGATACAATCTCTTTTGTATTTTCTCAAATATATGTTACATAATTTCAAAGTATTTAATTAATTATACAAAAATTTAGTTGTATAAGGAGAACGAGTTCGCACAGGCTGGACTGTGCACAAACGGCTAGTTTCGTTGAAATCTAAGCATGTTGCTGGTGAAGAGTATGATTTTGTTTCCTGGTTGCTAGTTACTCTTCCTATGTCAGTCGATAACTATGTTTAAGCTTCTTATTAGTGAATCTCAATGCATCCCGGAAGATTGTCGTCAAGTAGAAATACAGTTTTCAACCTATCATGAGCGGTTCTCATGTTTATTAGAAGAAGTTATACACCACCATCTAATTTTGATATGATAGACATGCATATTAAGGTGTTCTAATTCTGGACGAAGGCTATGGATAGTGCCTGCACTAAACAGAAAGGCTTTACTTTGTCGTCTTGATGTTGTAATGTGAGAAGTGGATTTGTTGCATTTGATCAGGGTGAAAATCAGTTACAAGCATTTCATCGATCTGGTAGTCTCTCATAATGAACATCAATCATCCCACTATGATGGTCTGTAAAAAGGTTGATAAGCAGAGAGGCAGACTGATTATGTTGTGCAAGTGTTTATTTTGGGAAGAAGTCCTAACGAGGGTTTGGCTTTGAGATGCATTTGTTTCTCTTGTTCTTTATATTGCCTTTTTCACTGTTCATCAGCTTTTGCTACTATTAACATGCAAAATAGTAGCACACAGATTTTCAAATTGTCTTTGCTTTGATGGTATCCAGGTTCATCAAATTGCACGCAATTTCAGAGATAGGTGGATTCCTCGATTTGCCAGAAGGCATCAGGGGAGGAGTGCAAAAAAGTTATCTCTAGCAGTTCAGAGTACAGTAGATATTCTATACACAATCAACCGGTTAATCGAACTGAAAAGTATATAGAAACTTCAGAGTACCTCAATAAACCTGTGGTGACTCCGACTGCATGCATGCTGGTATTGCTGAGGGCTCCTGTCATTCCAACGGTAGTGCAGAAATACACGCAAGCGTAAAAGTCGATGGGATCAGCCTGGGGATCTCACTCAAGTTGACAATCATATGGCAGATGATGTTACAAATGGCATTGATGATGATCGCCCCCCTGGATTTGGTGCTCCTTGTAACACAACTGTGGTTTCATCTGAAGTGTGCTCATATTCTAGTCAACAGTCTACAACTACTAATCTTGATCATACTTCCGAAGTTGTGTCTGGACAACCTCAGTTGAGATTCAGATCGTTCTTACCTGTTCATATGGAGTTCCATTAGGTCTAGTGAAGCAAGTTGGTATGCAGCCTGCAACTTTTGAAGGTTTGTCAGTTGTTCCAGGCATGCCATTTCATCCTTTCCCTCCATTGCCACCGTATCCCAATAATACACAAAACTCTGTACCTAATACTGTTGACAGTACAGTATTGGGTCAGCCTGCATATGATCAGAATCGGTCTATTGCTCCAAACCCAAGTCCAAATCCTCCAATCTCTAGAGGAGCAAGCACGCCAGCTTTGGAAATGCCATGTACAGACAACAAACTCGATTTTCGCCCAATCGAGGGGCCCTAACACATCCGGGAGAAAATATTTCAATTCGCAAAAGTGGAATAGTTCAAAACTTGGACCACCATGGACAAGGAATAGGAACAACTGGGGTTTTACTGGAAATAATTCGCGAAAATGGGATGAACGGTGCAGGTTTCGAAATTCCAGGTGACGAATTCAGGGATTTGGCACCGGGAGAGAAAGCGATATGTATCACCAACCGCATTAAATACTCACTCAGTTATTGTAACAAATATTCTCAGTAGAACTTAGGTCATTCATTTTATATATAGACCTGATTATATGTTTTCA
>CM016562.1:45448390-45748390 GCA_003412495.2 Echium plantagineum
AAACTTCCGATCAGAAGAGAGCAATGTTATTTGCATAGAAGAATATATATTTTACGAAATAATGAGCATCACCGATATACATGAACCATTTATGAAACTTTTTGGTCCAGATGACATGAACATGCAACAAAAGAATGAGACTACAGCATGGAACTTATGTCCAGCATACCAGAGTATTCAATCATCAAGAACATTACATCTTCACATCATGTATCTTTATTTCTTTGAGAAAAATTTCCATGATGAGGAACATCAAAGCACGTTCTTATGCAAGAGTAAAATCGAAGGGAGTAAAGAGAGATGAATACTGATGTTCTCAAAATTTGTTCAAAAGTTAATATTCTAAATGGAGAAAGTACTTGTCTCCTTAAGCAAACCGAAATTGAATACCATGTCATTGGCTCACATGCATAACTCACACTAAACCTTATGTGTACTTACGACTCTTACCGTCGGGCGAAATCTCTTTCCCTCGACCCCTACCTTGAAGAATACTCAGCAGCTGAAGCAAGCTTAGGGACCTGCACGGGACCATAATGATTAATTATTTCACTTTTCTTGTGGTGATAAATCAGGTAATTCAAGACGACAATCAGCCTACAGGATATTTTTATACCTCCGCAACTACCATTGACCTCAGCCTATTACCAATAAGTGACAACTCATCCGCAACAAGCGAAAATGGATCTAATTGTTCCTGGAAATTGGTAATTATGAAAATCAGAAGATTTCTCAAAACAAAAGAGCAATTAGCATATAGAAGCAAAACTGAACCTTGGAGGGTTTTCTTTTACAATATTAATATTCTAATACTAGTATTAAATGATTCAACATCCAACAACATCAGCATATGCCATAAAAAATAAAGAAAAGAACAAATCCAGATACATTTTGGTCCTTACGGCATCAAAAGAACTTCGAACTAAGTCGTAAGCAGATCATCTTTACAAGTACTTTCGCTAATACTGGAACTAGTAATGATACCATACAAAGATAACAAATTGTTAAGTAAATTATAAGTATCATAGTAGTTTTATTTGATTCCATAAGTTCCTAGTTAGGAGATCATTGATAGTGTTCTAATTGCCAATGTGAATAAATCTCCACAGAAGTGGCAGCAAGGAAGTGCATTTGAATAACCATTAAGTCTATGAGACTATGCCCGTATATATGTCATGTAATAACTAGCACTCTTTCAGGTGCATTAGATAGAATTCATGACAATTAACCAATAATTTTAAATCAAAGAAATGTGGACTATGTTGTCTACTTCAACACATCATAATCAAAGAGTTACTTATCTAAGGTTATGGGTTTTATAGCCCCCTAAAAAAATACGAATTATAAAGATCATGGTGAATCACACAAACCTCGACAGCATAAGTGCTGTGATGATGAAGTTGCTGTCCAATACCACCAAGTGATCTTGAACCCCATGAATGTAATACTCTGCAACCTAACACCTACTGATCATGAGAAACGAAGAAACACAGTTAAATGCATCCTTAAAAACAGCCTGTCAAACGTTAAAACAAAAAATCAACCAAAGAAGAATACAGTTAAGTGAAAACACTAATTACTTACAAAATGAATACTAAATATTCAACTTTTTCCTCAAAATAAGCCACGAAATGAACATCTTGACACAAAACTCAAAGCAAAATTCTCAGCGAACATCAATTAGGCAAGAACACCACAAATAAATTCACCAAAGAACTTCGAAATGTACCAACATATACACAATCGACTACTGTCTACCATAACCAAAATGTGCCCCATTGCCTCTAAATATGCTCCCATCTAAGCGGGGTAAGGGCGTGGGATTTGAACACAGCCTTACCCATACAATAATAGGGAGGTTGTTTCCATGCTGACCCAACTATCGCCCACTGTATAAAAAAACAACATTTAACCAAAATACCATCTTTAATTTACTTCTAAATAGTTGAATTACAAACTAACTTCAAAAATTACAAAACATTAGCCAATAAACATAAATATCATCCGCTAGACGGCTTACTTAATACAATAACCAAGTGAAGGAGAAAGATGCCATTTTAACTTTACATAACTAAACTACAAACTAGCTTCACAAACCACAAGACATTAAGCAAAAAACATATACATCATCAGCTACTGAATACAATAACCAAATTACCTGATAAGAATACAATCTTCAATTTTAATTTTACATAATTAAATCACAAACTAGCTTCGATAATTACAAAACATTAACCAACAAGTAAGAAATGAATTTTTTCCCACCTGTTGATAAAAATAGTAACAATAATTGTCACATATCAGCTACTGTATATATACATAAAACCAAAACTAACTGAGGAAGAAATACCATCTTTAATTTCATTTGACATATAGCTTGAACAAATACAAAACATTAACCAATTAAAAAGAATGGATTTTTCCACCTGTTGATTACAAGGGTAACACTGATTGTGATATATCAGCTGCATACCATCATTTTTCCACCTATTGGGATTCTTGTTCAACCCAACACGATATATCAATTTTAATCCCCGAAAAAATACCATTTTTATGTGATCAAATATTTCTTGATAAAGAAGAAATAAATTTAAGGGTAGGTTTGGAGAGGTGAAATATGAATGAAATTACGGAAATTTCACAACAAGAAACTTGGTCAAGCGGTAATAGAAATTGTAGCTGAAATGGTTGTGAGAGTAGTCTGCCGACTTCTTTGAATAAAATTTGCAAAATATGGAGAATTGCACATGTTTTTAGTTGTTTGCTAAATTGGGATTGAAACTCACGTGCTATAACGATAATGCACCATTGTTCGAAAATTAAATTTTGATTTGACTCAATTAATAAATTCCGAGTCCGGATTTTCTCTACCACTTTTTGCTACACTCTCTGTTACATTTCTATTATTTGTCTATTTTTTTGAATTTTCAAGCACCACATTTTTTTAAGAGCAAATGAATTCATTGGTCACTCATGTTTGTTAAAAAACACCAGTCGATCACCCTACTACCCTTGTATGACTTTGTATACTATCGATCACTCGTGTTGGGTATTATGTATACTTTGGGTCACTCGCATAATTTGTAGGTACAACTCGCAATTTTTAGAAATTTGTAACATTTTGGTAGGGGTAGTTTTGTCATTCTCCCATAATGTTGGTAGTGTAATGGAAGTTAATGAAAAAGATGATGAGTGTTAGTTGATGTTAATGACAAATTATGGGAGAATGACAAAAATACTCGTACCAAAATGTTAAAAATCTTGAAAATCGCGAGTTGTACCTAAAAAAACACGTGAGTGACCGAAAATATACATAATACCCAACATGAATGATCGAAAGTATACAAAGTCATGCTAGGGTGATCGACTTGTGTTTTTTAACAAACGTGAGTGATCAATGAAGCCATTATTTTTTTTGTTTAATCATGTTATTTTAGACATATACTAGTATATGTGATTCAAAATAATTCTTATTTATATTTGTAGAAAAAAATATTTGACTATTCGTAACTTTTATCGTAAAAATGTAAAATTGTCATAAAAAGCAAAAATAACCAAATTTTTTTAATTGGAGGTGGTAGTAAAGAACGTTATAAAGATCTTATGTTATCGTATGATTGAAAGATTGAAAAAATAACCAAACAATAAAAGTGGAAACAGAAAAAATCGCATAAAAGTGTTACATGCCGAAAGTATACTTACACCAATTATTTACGAGTTGAAATAAGTGGACTCGGGCCTGCTCACATGCCGCATTATACTAAATCTAGTTCGAATTGACTCATTAACGACCCCATAACTTGGATCTCAAAATGTAAAGTCGACTTGATTATTAACTTGACAGTAGACCAGTAGCCCTAATACACTCTATACTGAATATTTTCCGAGTCGTTTTAGCTTCTATAATAAAGATTGATTTTTTATTAGCAACACTTTCAAATTGGATGAGCAAACTTGTTTCTTCTTCAATTGAAAAACAAACGATAACCATTATCAGGTATACTCTCAGAATCTGATAATTACTTGTCGTCAATATTATTATTATATTTTTTTCACTTGATTAAAGAAGAAAAGATTGTTTCTTTTGAGATATATTTTAGCAAAAATAACGATTAAATTATGTAATATAGTTATGTGAGTTGAATTATTTGACATATGCAGAAGTTGAAGAGGGATATTGAAATGGCTTATGGAGGATCAATAAAGAAGGTGAAATTGGACAAAGAATGTGAGCTGAGAATTGAAGTAGCTCTTGATGGGCCTTTGCGTTTGAGGCTTCTGAGTGGCACTGCTGAGATTTTTGGCACTGAACTTCCCCCTGAAATCTGGCTCACTTTTCCTCCTGGCCTTAAATTTGCTGTATGTTTTTTCTTTTTTTCAAGAATTCGAACCTGAGACCTTGTTGTAGCGAGTAACATGCGGTGGCCACTAGGGTCTAGTGGTTTGCTGTATGGTGTTCTGTTCTGACTAGTTATTGATATTCGAGGCATTTGGGCATGTTGGGTTGTTTGTTATGTGGATATTGTATGTTGTGAATGGCATGCTTTTTTGTTGGGACATGCCAAGAGTATTGTTTTTCGATAAAGTGGAACAAATTTCATTCTTGGGTCAATGCGGAAACAACTTTCATGTTATCACAAGAGTAAGGTTGTATATTATCCGAACCCCCTTATCCCGCTTATGATGGAGGATCTTCAAAGGCATTGGGGCATTGATGTTGTTCTGTAATGGAATAGATCAGAGTGGCTCGTTACACTACCTACTCTTATTATCTATGGTGAAGTAGTAGATAATCTTTGCACTTCACTCTTGTGTCAATACATGGATATTATGTTTTTATTGGGATGAGTTTTGGTACTCAGACCGATTTTGAGTCTGTTCTCTAACTCAAGTGAATGATGGTGCCTGAAGGATATGTTTAGGAGGAGAAATTTCTTGAAAATTAGTGTTTCTTTGTTTGTTCATCATTCACTGGAATATAAGTAAAGCTGAAACGTCATCTCTACTATCTGTACTGTTGAGTATATGAAATATCATTTTGCATATGTAGTACAATGAATCTAAAAATATTGATTTTTTATATGAGAAGTTACTAGTTAGTTAATAACTTTGACTTTTTGGCGGTGTAGTATGTTGATAACTGACCGAATGCCGTATATCCAGGTGTTTACATGGTATGGAGCCACAATTGAAATGGATGGTAACACTGAAACCGATTATACAGCTGATGAGGTATTGCTGTTCTATATCTTTTTTGTTGTCAATCACCCTTCAGAGGTCTGACTTTTTGGAACTGAGTTACAGCACACACTTTCAGTGATCAATCTTTTATATTTGCTTACTTGCAGACACCTATGGTCAGCTATGTTAATGTGCATGCTGTTTTAGAAGGGCGAAGAAATCGGGCTAAAGCTTCAGCAACTGACACTGATGATTCTCAGGTAAATCTGATAAGTATGTGAAAATGTGTATAGTTCTGTCTTCACTCAGTCACTTTGTTTCCTACTGAAGCACTACATGTAGCATTGATATCATTGGTTTAATCGTATAGAAATAAGGATGAAATTGTGGCCTGCTTTTGCTTCTGCTTCTTTCTTGTTTATAGTTTGTTTGGTATTTAACTGAGCAGAATATCTGTAAAGACTTGCTAGTGGTCACAAAGCATTATTAACATGAACTACATCTTTTTGAACTTTTCGTTGAATGTTAGAGAGACTTTATATCTCCCTCATGAAATTAATGATTTATTGAGTGATTCGGTCAGAGTGTTAAATAGGATTTACGGTCCTTTGATTGTAGTAATTAAAATTTTGGTGATAGTCTACAGCTGCATGAACCCAAGACTTGAAAAATAATCCAACCTGCCCTCCCTCTTTCCTAATATACCGTGAAAGGTTTAGGGTTCATTGGGGAATGCAGGTTAGATTACTTGAAAAATAATCCAACCTGCATTCATCTCCATCTATACATCAGTGTTTGACCTATTAAGCTGAAATCCCTGTCTCAAATGGTGTTTGCATCCTGTCTAATTGTTTTATATAGTTAACATTTGGTTAATATGACAATGGCTGACTGAGAATTACTTCTTCAGGGCCCAAGGGTTATTGTTGTGGGGCCTACAGATTCTGGAAAGAGTACGTTAACGAGGATGCTTCTTAGCTGGGCAGCTAAACAGGGCTGGAAACCTACTTTTGTGGATCTGGACATAGGACAAGGTTCTATCACCATTCCTGGCTGCATTGCTGCTACACCTGTTGAGTTACCGATCGATCCGGTGGAGGGAATTCCTCTTGAAATGCCCTTGGTTTACTTCTACGGTCACACAACACCCACGTATAGGCTCCACACCACTTCATAATCTTTTCTTTAAAAGTTATTCCCATGTATTGATCTTCTAAATGTTGATATTTGGTGCACAACTTTACATGATATTGGTGTCATTTTATAACAACAAAGTATGAAATCTTTTAAACTTTGGATCTCCTTAAATTATGTTCTTTACAGTGCCAATTTAGAGCTTTATAAAGTTCTTGTGAAGGAGCTATCACAAACATTGGAGAGGCAGTTTTCTGGAAATGCTGAATCTCGAGCTTCGGGGATGGTCATTAATACCATGGGTTGGATAGAAGGTGCTGGCTATGAGGTACTTCACATTGATTCTTGTGAAGAGATAGTGAATTTTTTCTTCCATTAAGTCAGAATTACACATTGATTCTTGTAGAGACATTATACGACTTTTTTCCTCAATAATTAAGAATTATTTCAAGCCTATTGAATTATCACCTAACGATTCTTGTACTGTGTTCAGCTGCTACTTCATGCAATTGATACTTTCAAAGCCACGGTTGTTTTAGTTCTGGGTCAGGTAATGAGATTAGTTCCTTGATGAGCAACTTTTCTGGACTGCATCATCTCATAAAGTGCAAACTGAGAATGTTTTTATAATCAGTATAGTTAATATGAAAATACGTCTATGTTTTGGCTACTTGTTATCTTATATCTTCATTCTCCTTGAGGGACTGCATAATTTTTTCCTTAGTGTCGTTGATTCGATTAGGTACTGCAAAAAAAAATTCATCATGAAGCCAATTGTTTTACCATAATGATTCAGAGACCAAATGATGTTGGACAGCACAAGTAGGCTCTCATTTTACTGAGGGAATGGTGTTATAGTTGTCGCAGTCCCTGCCTTCTTTGACAAGTTCCATATCATCTTCGAACATATATACACCCCCCCCTATTTCTCGCTATGTATAAGTACATCTTAAACCCTCTTCGACAGATTTTTCTCAATGAAGATTCTTATTGCAAATGATCCTCTACAGGAGAAACTTTGCAGCATGCTTAGAGGTGTTGTAAAAAGCAAAGGTAATGTAGATGTGGTGAAGCTTCAAAAATCTGGTGGCGTTGTCTCTAGAAATGTCAAGGTCCGCCAAAAGACAAGGGTTTCTAGAATCAGGGTAATGAGTAGTATCCTGTTGTTATGTTCTTCTTGCTCCTATTCACTGAGACATGAATTTACACAAAACAGACTTAATTATGAAATGAATAGATACTAGAGTTAATCAGTAAAACTCCATCATTTTTACTCCAGGAATACTTTTATGGGCTCACGAATGATCTATCGCCTCATTCGAACATTGCAAGTTTTACTCAATTGTCCATATTTCGGGTTGGTGGTGGACCTCAGGCCCCACGGTCTGCTCTACCAATTGGAGCTGAGCCTGCTTCAGATCCAACAAGATTGACTCCTGTTACTATCAACAGAGATTTGCTCCATTTAGTTCTTGGTGTTTCATATGCAACAGAACCAGATGAGATAGTTTCCAGGTACCGTTACAAATTTCCACTAACCAGTAGTGGTGGTATATTAAGATTATAAGAATTTACGAGTGTCAGCACCACCTTTTTGAAGTAATATATGCAGTCTCGGTCAAAAGTTTTGCACTTGCAACTCATTTAATCGTTGCGAATGTCAACTCATAGCCTCATAGGCACAACCATGTAAAGTATTTTTAATTTCTTGTTGTCCCCTGTAGTATTGTGGAATGTTCAAATTGCCCCCCTGATTCTTTTATCTTGTCAAGTTGCCCCCATGCCTGTCCATCTTGTCAAATTACCCTTTCCGTCTGTTTTTAACACGAGGGCAACATAAAGCTTAGCTTTTTGTAAGATTTTTACAATTTTTTTATTGTATGATAATTAACTATAATAGTTAGGCTCGATGTCTTGTTGCCTCTTTGGCTACCATTTAATGACATCACAGTTAGTTGCCTACCTGCATTAAATATTAGAGTAAATGTTCGGAATCTCTGATGCTACTTTTCTCCGCAGTAATGTTGCTGGGTGTATCTTCATCACAGAGATTGATATGATAAAGTATGAACTTCGTCTTCTGAAGGTTTGTCTATGTTAAGTCTATACATGTGCTTGTTTAATCTTCTGTTTCTGCATTCCTTTCAGGAAAACTATAACATATCTCGCACCTTGCGCTGGAGAACTTCCCGGGAAATTTTTGATAGTGGGAAACCTGACTTGGGTTGAAAATTGAACTCTCCAAGCAATCAATCCAGTAGGTTAAAGTATGCAGGTGCATGAATTTTAGAGAACTGTGTTGTTACCATGTTTACAGTCTGCTTGACGTTAAGGAGATGATTAGGTTGGTCATTGACATGTTTTTCGCTGTAAATGTATCATATTGAATTCTTTATTTCAGTATAAATAGCATCATATTCTGTCTGAAATTGTAACGAGTTCAAGTAATATAAAAGATATATGTATCTTGGCTTTGGTTAACAAGTATTTGACACATTATGAGATGCAAGATGGTTTACCATTTTCAAGGCCTCGAGTGCACAAGGTCGCGGTGAAATATGTTACTGACCATCCACTCCACACGGTCGAGCAGTGCAATTTCTTTTACAAAAAAAATAACCGATTGGGCGTTGCCCCTCGTCAGTGTGCATGCCTTAGATATACGAGGCGTGGAAATATGGCTAATCCATCTCGAGGCTACGATTCACTGCAATGTTGTTTTACGTAACTGCACTTGGTTTACTTAATCAAGGTCTCGTTCGAACTTCTGGGTTTAATTCGAATGAAGTATAGTATGTGTGGTTTAAGAAGCCAAGTAAACATTTTCTATAATTTAAGAATCAAATAGTGATCCATCGAGTTAGTTTATCGAGGTGTTGAGCAAGAAGGTCGCCTTGATGTTTTACAAAATTAAGTCATGTGCCTCAAGTTCAATAGGCACAACGGGGACACAACCGGGACATGATTGGATTATTGATGTTTTAATGAATTGAATTTCAAATTTCTATTTGTCGAACAATTAAAATAACCAAATAGTTTAAATTAAAAAATCTAAGCTATTTAATTTTAATTGTACTAATTCAATCATTAAACCAATCAATAATGTCGCATACTTGAGTTAATCGGGTAGCCTAGTGAAAAATACTCTTGCTAGTGATCAGAAAGGTCCTAGTTCGATACTTCCCATACTTAAACTAATGACTTCATTAAACGTAAACAGACCCAAACCATGAATGTAACATCGTTGGCTACAAACTAACGTTGTTTTGAATTACATCTCTCTCCATTTACCCAACAAAATCCCCAAATTTGAAATTTCACACTATTTATTGTTTACTGCATCATTATTGTTCACTCTAGCTCAAAATTGAAACAAATTTGGTGCAATTTTTGCTGAATTGATTCGAAAGTTGGAGACCGTTTTAGTGATTTTGTTGAAGAGTGAAAATGGATGACTATACTCGTGAAATGATGGACCTCAAAACCCTAGTCACCAGAACCCTAGAAAAAAAAGGTGTCCTCGCCAAGATCCGGGTACCATTTTATTTAATGGTTTTAATTATATCATATTTTATGCTAATTTGTGAAAAAGGGTATTGTTGATATTATTCTCAAGTTAATTTGTGCAAAATGTTATCTTTAACAATTTGTTCATTGTTCGTAGTTTCAGAATATTTTGAGGCTAATTTGAGAAAAATAGTATCTTTTCGTTGTATTTTGGAGCTAATGTCAGAAAAATCATATGATTTTATAGTATAGTTTGAAGTTAATCTGAGGAAATGGTATCTTTTCACAGTATTTTGAGGCTAATTTGAGATAATGGTATGTTTTCTTAGTGTTTGAAGCTAATTTGAGCAAAGGGTATATTTTTCATGAAATTTTAAGTTAGTTTGGGAAATAATGGTTCCTTTGTCATCATATTTTGAGGCTAATTTGATGGGCAAGATATGTTTTGATAATTTTTTGCGGATAATTTGATAGAGAAAAATGGTATCTTTTCGTAATACTTTGAAGCTAATTTGAGAAAAAAAATGGCATATTATTCATTGACCTTTAAGCTGTGAAATACTGAAATGTTATTGACCTGGGATGTGAAACTGATAATTACTAGCATTGCTGGGTTCTTACCTAGATTATGGAACTCTTTGCTTCACTTCCTTTACTGTAAACCTTTTCATATGTGCGAATGTTGATATAACTGCCACCCTAAATATAGAGCAACACTGATGTTCTTTATTGTTTTCTGTATAAATTTCAAATAATTAGTTCATTTTCCAATTAGGCTGAACTAAGGGCAAATATTTTTGAGGCAATCGAAGAGGAGGACAAAGTGATTGAGGCTGACGATGGTTTGCCTCCAGCATTGTTGGGTAGCTGCAATGATCGTGCAAAGCAACTTCACAATTCTCCTTCAGGTGTCATCCAGTTCCTTTTTTCTTGTTTCTTTTCTTTGCTACAGCAGACTCCACTTAGTGGGATAAGGCTTGATTTGGGTTCATTTGCCTCAAAATCGAACCTAATTGCATAGTTTCTAAGTTCTACAAAATAGAATCTAATCCATCTCACATCTTCCCTCTAACTTCATCTTATCCTTTAGCTTCCTCTCTACTCCTTACTATTTTTCAATCGTTTGTCAGTATATTACCTAATTTCTCTAAATTCTTATTTTGGATGCATTTCACTGATGCAGGAAGACTACTGAGTGCGCTGATTTGTGAATATTTGGACTGGGCTTCACTAAAGCACACATTAAAAGTTTATTTGCCGGAGTGTAATTTGGTACTAATATGATTGAGTATGCTTAACTCACATTTTAGCTCCCTTGTGCTACTTCTTGATTTATTTCTCTAAAGTTCTGATCAGTACCTTCCTACCTCTTAAATGAACTATTACTGCAGCCAAATGACTCATGGAAATCCGAGTTAAAAGATTTCAGCAGCAAGAATGGATACGACCTTAATAGGGAAGGAGATACTGGGCCCTTGTTGTTGGATGTTCTTGAAGGGTTTTTGAAGTATGAGGTGGGATAACATCGCACTACAAACTTATTATTGTATTTTTGTATTGCTTTAAATTGATACATGTATACATATATATGATAAGTTATATAGAGTACTATTATGTCCATCGAATCATTACCCCAAAAATTTGTCAAGTTTGTCCTCATATTTGGTTCACTTTTTATTCACTTATGAATCAATTAGCAGATAACTGTTGAATATGAATGTCCCAACCTATGATCTGTGATGAAGGAGTTGATTCCTTGTAGGTAGTAACTGTCACAAAGCTTTTTGGACATGCTTCTCCTGTGAATAATGTGAACCTGTTTTAGCAATGAGAAGCCTAGGGGGTGTTATGATATTCACAGAAATATTAGGTGATGTTTGACTGTATATTGCAGAATTTGTCACAAGGCAGAGGCAGCGGGAGGAGACTAACGACGCCTGATGGTGAATCCTCGTCTAGCTTAGAATCAAGGAACGTTAAGAGACCGACATCTTCTGTTGCTGGGGGCATACCTCCTCTTGGAAGGTTTTTAATAATCACAGCTCTTTGTTACTTCCCTTGCTTGTCAGTATGAGATCTCTCATTAAATATTTAACCTGTGTTTACTGGGTGGGTGGTAACTGCAGGCCAGGTACAAATTCTCAAAGACCTGGTAAGTTCGGATTACTGACATGAACATCCTTCAGCCATAGTACTTGATTTTCATTATACTGAGAAATTGAAATCTTAGATAGAAGAGGCGGGTCATCATCTACTACTTCTGGGTACAGAAAAGATGAGTACAACTGGAGATACGAGAATGACGAGCTCCCGGAAGATGTAATGCGTGCTTCAGCTGCACTGCAGAACCTTCAGTTAGATAGGAAAACAAGAAACCTATCAACCTCATGGAGGTACAAAGTTCAGATTTAACTTCCTCGAGAGTGATAGTTGATTAGCTATAATGGCATATTTTTGTCTTCCACTTTAATATACTTCCTATGTTTGATTTATTCGAAAATTGCATAAGTACTCGCTATCCTATTCAGTCATATGCTAACGACAGATTCTGTAAATATTTAAGGGAAATGATTTGGCACTCTATATTCAAACTAAAGAGTGAATGTATCTTATATGCATAGTGCCATTCTGAATAACTTGTCATGCAAATACCATGCCAATATTACACATTGAGTTACATGTCTCGCACTGTAATTGTCATGCTCCTTGGATTTTGTATCAATAACAAATGCCATCATTCATGAATTATATCTCTGTAACTAATTTACATACTCGGATCTCATTTCAGGCATGCCGGTGATAGTACCTCCGACGATGATAGCAGGATGGATTCTGTGTAGGCATGTAGCTGCACACCAATGAGGGAGGCTCTTCTTATTAACTTGAACTCATAATTACGCCAATAGGCAGAGAAGTGCTGTTCAAGATTAACAATGTGTACTTGTTATTGATCTGTGTGAATGAATTTTCATTTCATTTCCTTTTCCTGATTTCTGTTTGTGTTACTCATCAGATGTTGTAGTTTGAAGGTTGCTTCATGGTTGTAACTAGCTTAACTCACTCAAGTAAATGTTGTGTTTTAATGATCCAAAATGTTCCTTTTGGAGGTCCATATTTGCAAATGAATTATTGATTCTGCCACACACTATCCTCTACAGATTTCAACTCAATTTCATGTCATCACTATTGATGATTATTAGCTTATTGGTATGTGTTCGAACTTCTATTATGATGTCTCAATTTTGATCTTGGAAGTACATATTATAATTATTATTTTAGTTAGTCATTTTTGTATTCGTTATTTATAATATTTTTTAACCACTATACCCAATAATTGTAATTCTCACCAACAATTAAGAAAAAATAGAAGAAAAAAAAATCATGTCATCACTCAATGGACGAATGTCCCAACAATAATACTCCCTCCGTCTCTAAATGATTGGTACATCTTGACTTTACATGGTTAAACTTTAAAAACTTTGATCTATAATTCTCATTAACTAATAACAAATAATATAGTCATATGATATCTTATTCGATTTGTCTCAATATATATTTTTGAACAATCATTTTTTTTATAAGTTTGTCATATGTAGAATAGGAGATATTTATGTTTGAAATTATATTTTGTTGACCATGAAAAATTAAAATATACCAATCATTTAGGAACGGAGGGAAAATACTATCTCTATTCAAATAGAAGTAGTCATCTTCTATGTAATCAGTTTATACAAGCGCAAATAAAGAAATAAATTAATACTCCCTCCGTCCCTAAAAGATTGTCACATTTTGACTTTTGGTGGTCAACAAAACACAATTTAAAACATAAATATCTATTATTCTATATGCGAAAAAATTATAAAAAGTTAATATTTTAAAAATATATATTGAGACGAATCTAACAAGGTCCCACAAGACCATATTATTTCTTATCGTTTAATGGGAATTCATGATCTAATTTTGTAATGTTTGACTACCAAAGGTCAAAATGTGACAATCTTTTAGGGACGGAGGAAGTAATAGTTAATTTGTAGAAAGTCAACGCTCCATAACTATCTTCATAAAATTAACCATATGTTCAACTTTTTATACTCTACATTGTGTATACCGTTTAATGTAAGTGAAAGGATTCCTGAAGATGTCTAACTAAGTTTAATATAAATCTTAGGTTCAGAGATTCTCAATAATACAAAAATTAGGTTAAAAAAATAAGAAGATTTTGTAAAATTCTTAGTAAAGACAAAATTAAAAATGAGTGATGCACGAGAAAGTGGAAGCCGTTCAAGAGATGCACCATTCATTATATGTAATTTTAGGATGGTCACAAATGGATATAAAGATATAAATATAGTTTACGCGTAGACTATACGGAAGTACATGCAATTCATGCAGTTAAGATTAAACGACCTACCAATCTTTACTAATATACGTCATATTAGGATGAGACTTAGTTTACTATCTAATCAAACAACGTAAGTATATCATATAATATACGGTGTCCTACATAACGTATGAATGAAGTATATAACCGACAATGTCATACAAAATATAACAAATGATTGAACGTGAAATAAGATGACTTGTGTCTACTTCAATCCAGCAAATCCCTCAAACCTCAGCTACCAAATCCCCAAATGAAACAAAAACAAAAGAAAATACAAACAGCAAAAAGGAAGAAAACAAACAAGAACAACATGGGGGGTGAACAGCCTGTTGGCATTCAACAAAACCACCAAATTTCCTCTCCACAATTCTTCATTTTCACCTAAAAATCCACACTTTCATCACATTTTCTCTACGAAGTTTCAATCTTTCTTCTTCAGTTGACTTCTACTTCAACTCCTTCTTCAGTTTTCTCATTATTTATTGTTTAAGAACTCTTGTTTTTTTTCTTCTAAGTATTGTTTTTCAACTCATAATAACCCATTTACCCTAAAAACCCATTTTTGAGCTGTTCTTGAGATCTGAAACTCCAAAAGATTCAATTTTTTTGAGATTGGAAATTTGCCCATTTTCTATGTAACTGTTTTAGTAAAGATAATGAAGTTTATTGAGAAAGGTTGTTACTTCATTATTTTCTAGCAAAGTCATTTGATTTTAAAAATAGTAGCTGTCGAGATTTGAACCTTGATCTCTACGTTACAAGTGAGTGTCTAACACTACACCAGCCCCCGACCCTTAAAGAAAAATAAAGTTAATTTGCTTTTTTGTTTGAATACAAAGTATTAACGGTTTCTGGAAGTGGGATTTTTGAAGTGTGATGTTTGGACTTTTGAGGGGGTAAAATGATTGAGCAGTTTATTAACTTCGTTATACGCCCGCCCAGGTAATTTTTTTCTATTGTTTTTGTTTAATATGGTGAAGTTGACTATGAAGAATTTGGTGTTTGTATAATGTATGTAATCCTAGTAAAGGTCAGGTTAAAGGGTACTTCAGATTTACAATGTTACGTCAACATAGACATGACTCAATGCCTGTGAGGAGGCTCCACGCAAATCCGGGTAGGGGGTAGGGGGTTGGATAGTATGGAGGCTTATCCATGTGGTAACAGGGAGTTGGTTCCGATTGAACCAGTAGTGAAGTGCAAAACACTAGTATCTACTACTTACAAGTAGATAAGAAAATGTTGATAGCATGATCAGTCATTTTGATTTACAATGTTACAATAGGGTGATTTTTCCTTCATTGTATGTGGTCGTTTGTAGTGTAGTGGTTTGTTAGTATCCGCACCTTATTGAACTCTCTTAACTTCAGTTCTACTTTGAGATTTCAAGAGACATAAATTGCTTGCACATTGTTAACAATATTTCTATTTGAGTCTGTTGAACGATATTAGAATTACTTTACAGTTGTTTTGGAACCTCAAATTACCAGGTGTTGGGTGAGCTGAACATAGCTACCATGTCTTTATCACGAGTATTGATCTATATCTTGTTGACCTCTCTGCAAACAGGGCGGAGTATAACCCAGATCAATATTTATGGGAGAAAGAGTTCTCTCTTGGGGGCAGAAAGTACCAACGACAAGATTTTGAGGCAAGTATGGGCATCAATTTATAAGTCCAAACATATTTGTTGTTTTGTAATATTTTCTTTACTAAAAGTTTGATTCTGCAAATGCATGTTCTTTTGGAATCTCATTTCTATTTGGTTTGTGCAGATAAAAAACGAAAGAGGTCACTCTTTGCAGTGTAGTCATTATATTCCATCATCTTCTCCGGATGACTCTGCTCTTCCTTGTGTCGTGTATTGCCATGGGAACAGGTTCTACTGAATTGACCTTAATGCTTAACTGCTGCTTTATCTGCTATTACCTGTATGTGTACTTTAAGAACAGTTTCTCTTGCAGTGCCTTATTCGAGTTATCATATATTAATAAGTATTGATTAACACCCTCATAACACTTCGTAATGAATGCAGTGGGTGCCGGGCAGATGCAAATGAGGTTGCTGCAATTCTTCTTCCATCAAATATTACAGTCTTCACTCTAGATTTTTCTGGTTCAGGCTTGTCTGATGGTGACTATGTTAGTCTTGGCTGGCATGAAGTAGGCATTGTTCTTTTGATCCATTTCAATTCATATGAAATATGGTGGCATTGATGATTTTCCTTCTATGACAGAAAAATGATCTGAAGGCTGTGGTATCATATCTGCGAAGCAACTCAAAGATTTCATGCATAGGTCTTTGGGGGCGGTCAATGGGTGCTGTCACTTGGTACTTCATATTTCCTGCTTTATTCCACTTGTTGCACAATTTCTTTTACCTTCATTCCTACCTGATATATTTCTTTACCAATGAGTTTTCTAAGTAGTGGACAATTAGGAGAGCACTTCTGGTTCTTATAGAGTATCTTACTTGTTCTGTCTCATCATGAGAGAATTTCTATTTGTCTCTTGTCCATAAATAATGAACTATCTCCTATAATTCTCCCTCTGTATCCATACTTTCTATGCCTTGAAGGAACAATATACACCAGTATGATTTGCATCATGACATGGTAAACTGGATCTAATGTGATAGTAGACCTTAATATGTTTGTAAGAGGGAGTATGTGCAACGTTACTTTAGGAGGAAAATGCTGATTGCCACTTTAGTTTGACAAAAAAAGTTCACAATCTTTTGCAGTCTTCTTTATGGAGCAGAGGACCCCTCGATTGCTGGAATGGTGCTGGACAGTGCCTTCTCTAACTTATTTGATCTTATGATGGAACTCGTGGATCTTTATAAGATCCGCCTTCCTAAGTTCACTGTACGAAACTTACTCATATACTTCGTTAGGACTTTATTTAACTTATTTCTTAAAGTCGGAATAAGCTTCTTATCATTTAGTAGTCTTATGTTTCTTGTAATTAAGAAATAGTAGTCTTGCAAAATGGGGAATTTGTCTCAATACATTTAGGGAAGACCTAATCTTCAGAAAACTTCATTTCTTAAAGTCGCAATAAGCTTCTTATCGATAACATTGAATTTCTGTTTCCTTAGTAAGCATTCAATGTTTTCATATTGCATCTTCAAGGATCCTTCTCCAATTAGACACATTCTCATAGTCTCGCATAATAGGTGAATTTGTTAATAAACCTTGCATTCTATTTTTCTAGCACTCTTAAATCTTATGAGAAACCTTTCGTTGTATATTTGTTTAGGTTAAGGTGGCTCTGCAGTACATGCGACGAGTGATTATGAAGAAGGCCAAATTTGATATTATGAACCTTAATTGCTTACAGGTTTGTAAGCTTATTAAAGATCCTTGGAATTCAGTTGTGATCTCTCATCAATTGAGAAGGCCAGTGATGGTGCTAATTTCTAGATTGAATGATTATCTCTCTGCATTTTCTAATTGGTTTTCAACCTCTTGCAGGCTGCACCCAAAACCTTTATTCCTGCTTTATTTGGCCACGCTAAAGATGACAAGTTCATTCAACCTCGTCATTCTGAACTAATATTTTCCTCTTATGCAGTAAGAAATGTTCCTCACCTATTTTTACTTCACTTTCTGTAGATGTTGATTCTCATTTTGCTGTGCAGGGTGATAAAAACATTGTTAAGTTTGATGGTGACCACAACTCTTCTCGTCCTCAATTTTATTATGATTCAGTATCTATATTCTTCTACAATGTCCTCCACCCACCTCAAGTTCCATCTGCTTTTGCAACTACAATAGAAAAATACCATGATTTGCGAAACCTGAAGGTCAATGGTGGAACAGATGAGGTATAGTCCATATGGATGCTGATACATTACCTGATATCTTTTTTGTTTTCTGAAGTAATTACCTTTTCTTGCGCAAATCAAACACCTATCGCGAGATGAAAACTGGTTACACTTCTCCTTTCAAGGCTAATGTAATGATTAATGGTATTCATGAGAGCTAGTAAACTTTTAAGTCTCGTGAGAATTATTGGAAGGTCCTTCACAATGTCGTATAACCAAGTCTGTCTTTTTATTCGTGTCTAACTGCATAGTGGATAAATTAAAGCCGTTTTATCCTCAATTGCTCAGAGAGTATATAATTCCTTTCACTGGTCCATGTCAGATACTTTGTGGAGCCTCATAATCGTATATATAGCTAATGGGATATGATTCCTGCCAAATATTCATCTACTTATGTAAAATGTGATTTTACCTTATTAGTCAGCAATACCTGAATAATCGCCATAATGTAATGTGATTAGTTATTGTTCAAGTAGCTAATACAAATTTTCTACTGTGATTTCTAGAGCTTACTGTATGAGATAATTGCCGGGTTACGGAATCTGGGTGCTGAAGCTGCAAGTTCTTCTGCTCCATGCCTCCCTCCTAACATTTCAACGGCGAAGTCTGTGGACCAACTTCTCTCCGACATTGCCCCAGTTACCGCTGCTATCGTAAGTGCTTCTCTTCCTGCTAGAAGATTCAGTGCGTAGTCTAGATACCCCCCACCCCGCAGACACACACACACACACTAATTGTAACCTGTAAGCAATTATGTTAAACATTGATTTTTTTTGTCATTCATGTTAATATCCATGCAGTACTCTCTTTTTGATAATCCTAAGTAAGGATTTATTATAAATAATTGAAACAACTAAATATATAAGAAGCTAGCAGTGGTTCATAACTTCATATGTTAATACCTGATATAAATCAAAAAGTTAACTAATGAGGAAGGGGGAATTTCTATCAAGAGAATTTGTTGATATCTCAAGTCCTCATCAATTTATTTATTTTATATTTGGTTTCTCAATGTACTCCGTTTACAGGATTCTTTGGTCATTGAAGATGAGATTCTAAAGGACTGTGCATCAGAAGTACAGGTAGTTCTCCTTTAATTAGATAGAAACTGAGTTCAGAGAGATGCTGGAGTTGTTATCACAAAAGACTTACTTTGTCTTTTTGGCAAAACATATAATATAGGTTCGTGCGTAGTAAATAGGTCTAAGTTAAACTCATATTAGTACAAGTTATATGCATCTATAAGAAATTGGTAATTTTACGGGGAATAAGTAAAAATAATATCCATGTATAATATAGGTTCCTGAGACATTATTTTCAAGTTGTAGACAACTCATACTCTCATAGTAATTTATATCGATACGAGAATAAGTTATAAAATGTTTATAGCCGTTAGAATAAGTTATAGTATGAGAGATACTATATGCTTTGTCATGGTTTCGAAATATATGTTTTGACACCATCCTTACTGTATGAGAGATATAAAAGAGAAAGTGATTAAAGACTTGGGAAAGGAAGTGTGTACTTTTTGTAATCATAAAGGAAAGTGATTTGTTTAACCAGGTTTAACTTTTTTTCAATGAACATTTTCCCATAAAAAAGAAGAGTGGAATTTGATCAAAAAAAAAGAAGTGTGGAACCAAACTGCACGATTCCCATCATAAAGTCAAACTCCAATAGAGTTACATGTCTGGACCATCAGGCAAATCCTAACTTGTTTTTATCTAAGCGTTGTTCAATATGTTTTGGACATACAATATTAGAAAATTCCTCCTAATCTATAGTCTATACTCCATCAAAATTGGCCATGGGCATGAGTACCTGTTTAGATTATGTTTATTCATTATTATTGTAATGTAACTTTATCATAAGAGTAAACATCCACATTGTGGCCAAGTATGTCTATATAGAATGCCAACTTTCAGAGCTCACATCAGATGATCAGGTGGAGTTCCGCATTGATCAATTGATGGTGTCACCGCACCATTTAGCACGAATCATCATTCATTGACTGCTAAAGCCATGAAGGGTTCTTTACGATTAATCTCTAATATGATATTGAGTGCACTGCTTTGCTTCTCCTTGAATTTTTTAAATGCCAGCTCAGCTGTAATTCAACATTGCTAATACCTCAGGACAAACCAGAAATCCAGAATGAGGAATGTTGCTCGTATACAAGTTCAAATAGGGTGAGCTGGGGCAGGTGCTCGTCTCTTGGAAGTGATGGCGAGGCTTCTGTTGATTGCACTACCACTACTCATGACAGTCAGGCATGTTCTTTCAATAATCTCCCCCTCCACTTTCCTTACTTCCTCTTGCATTGTGAATACTGTTAACATGTAGACATAAAGACAGATGGAGCCTCTTGCAACTAGAAAGTGAATGCCAATTGAGAAAAATGAATAAAACGATTGTTAATACAGTACAGATAGATGTCCCTCTTTGAAGCTTCATTTTTTATTTGTAATGTCGTGCATTTTTTGAGAAGAATCTCGTTTGGATTCATTTTTAGTGTTGATTCTCATAATCATTTTCCATTCTGCTCCATAAATTATTTGTTATGATGTTTAGGTCTTAGGATGCCAAGCTCTTTTCTTGCAGTTCTTGTTACTAAGAGTGCCTGTAAATTCTTACATCTGATACCAGGTTGCTCTAAAGGCGCTCGCAACACCTCTGCGAAATACTCAACAATCCGATCTAGATCAAGGAAAGGAGGTGAAAGATACAAAAGTGACCAAAATTCAAAAGACCGCCAAGAAATCGAAAAGCGACAAATTTGAAAAACTAGAGGCTCTGAGCCAGCGTATACGCCTTTCTATTCTGAGAAAAATTAACCATAGGAGACACCGGTCGTCTTAGCCAACCAGCTTGTAACATTAGTTTCTCTGATGCCTCATATTCATCAGCATGTATGCTCTTTCTTCATTGTAGTTCATATTTGATGCACATATGCAAATGTAGCTTTCTAGCTTTAGGAAAACATACCTTTGTATTTGATTCTTACTCCATATTACACGCTGTGGAGAGTTTTCTGCATGTGCAATAGTTGGAAAACTGTGTAAACTTATTTAGCCCCTGACAAAAATGTGTTGTTTAACCCACCACGGAAAGCGTTGTACTCAAGATTTGTTATTGAATCACTTGATTCGTTAACCATTCGGTTAATCGACTTGTTAACATCACTACTCCAGAACAGTTTCTCTAGTATCTTAACATATAGAGTACAACAACGGAAGTGTACTATGAAGTATATAGAAGAAGGCCAAAACAAGATTCCCAAGACCGTGACCTTCTGAGGCATATCTCATGATTTATCTTCTCGTGAAGATTCAGGATAGGGTTCGAAGAAGTCTTTAAGAGAGGAGTGTATCATCTTCTTTTTCTTTAAGAAGTCCAAAATAAGACGGATAAGTCAAATGATTAACATTGATAATGTTATTGAAGAGTTCTTTTTCAAATCATGAAAGGCCACTTTTGTACTCAACTGATCTGTTGCTTTCCTTTCATTTTCTCCCTTTTTGTGGGCACTACTATTGCTTGATTAAAAGAAACGTTAGACAATGACAACATCCCAACTGCAAAAGCTTGTGCATCATCATTTCTTACAAGCTGGTAATTGGTTCTAAGAGGAGTGTTTCGGCATTCGGGCATGACTACGGTGCCATAACAGTATCACGAAGCAACTCCTGGAATTACGTGTAAACTCGATGATGAGAATCTATATCTTGTATTGGTAAAATCATGTGAACTCGATGATGGGGATCTATATCTTGTATTGGTAAAATCAGATTATTTTATTTTTCCAAATGATTGAACATTGATAATGATATTGAATGTTCTTTTTCAGATCATCAAAGGTCACCTGTAGCTTTCCTTTCATTTTCTTCCCTTTGTGGGGCATTAGTGTATCTTGATTAAAACAAACGTAAGACTACCTACTGCATCCCCACTGCAATAATAATTTATGCAGGTAATGTGATAGTTGTCAAAGGTGTGCCATGGCACGGGCATGGAGCTATAGAAAGGTCGAGCACCCCCCCCCCCCCCCACACACACCCGAAAGAAGAGGACCTCGGGTATTAATTTCGATAGCAATACAATAACACTCGAGAAGTGAGGAAACACTACAAAGTAATTTGTTGACCCTCTGTGGTTATAATATGCATATATCTACTATCTGTAAGTTACATTTGGTTTAGTATATATTGCTTTGTTTTATCTACAAAAAAAATGACATAGAGGGCATAAGCACATTCCAAGTTTGCTCAAAAGCAGCTATTCTGCAATTTTTGAAGTGCAAAATCCTGGAGACCATGTCTTAGGACCAGTTCGAATTTCCACAGAAAGTCATAAACGGGCAAAATGCAAGAAAGAATTCATGATACAGTGCCATTGGCGTAATGTAAAAACTAATTTAATTTCTCGCCCCCTGCAACATCTTCTAAAAGATGAAGAATTTGACAACTTTGACGCCCATCTTTTTATATCAGAAGGGACTAACCGAATGCCTCACAGTACTTTAATCTGCTGTTACCTATTGATAGACTTGTACAAAACCACTGTCACATATTTTGATAGGAAACGGTGTGTGGAACCAAGTGCTACAACTGATGGGCTGCTAGCGCCTTTTTGCATGTAAAGATGGTTAAGCACCACGTGTTGAGGTCGTGAGAGGGGAGGTGGGATCTCCAAATGCACTGATGGTGCATTGAGCAGAGTCAATTGAAGAGGTGAAGGAATAAGTGGGGGCTCCTTGGCGAAATCTTCAGCACTCAGTTGGCTGTTGTTGTAGCTAGAATCTGGAGACTTAGGAGGTTCAAATCCGGATATGCTTTTTGTGTCTTCTGGAACATAATCCTGTAGCTCAAACAATACAAATTTAGTTGATAGACAATTTGCATTCTAGTTATGTCCTCAGTGCAAGACTCACGTTTACTTTGCGTACAATTAAACTATAAAGACATTTGTTATATGTTCAGACTTCAAACTAACATGAGATACAATATATCTACTATGAAGAATAGCCATGGCCAATAGTTCAACAACGCCAAAAAGATCTTGGGGGCAATAGTAATATGATATATACATACAGCAAAATTGGTCTGTAAGAATATATAGAGACTTATCATCAGTAAGCAGCAAAAGTTAAACCATCACGGCTTCTCTTAGTTCTCCTACCTCTTAATTGTTCTAGTTAATTTTTTTTACCATGAGTACACATATAGAACTGCTAAATGCAACACAGTTTGACTATTGAAAGAGAACCCATCCCTAATTGAATATGACAAAGCAGACGAGGTGGCTTAACTAGTCACGACTACTCCAATAATTGTCGACTGATTTTAGAGTGGAACTTTATGGATGCTTAACATGATAATAGAAGCAGCCCCTCGATTTTTTCTACGTGATCAATGAAAATTACGTTTCACATGCAGGAGGGTATTGAAACGAAATAACTAAACCATTGAATTTTCCAAATCTAACACAAGCAATAGTGAAATAATGCCAGATGAATATCTAACACAGTGTCTAGAGAGGTCAGTCCAGAGGAGGTGTAAGCAAACCTGGAGGTCCAAGATGTTATAATAGTTGCCTGCTTCATCTTGTATCCGTGGCAATTCCGGAGAATATTTAAATTGCCCATCAACTATAAATCTGTATTGATAAACACCTGAAGGAAGCACTTTCATAATTGTGAAGTCTTTTCCAGATTTCTGCAAGGGCTTCCTGACACAACGTTTAATATTTTAAGTTGGAAATTGCTATTCATGGAGCTAGAAATGGGTGGGAAGGGAACAAAGACCATAAATCATTATCTACCTAGTTCTCCAGTCATCCCATGATCCCTCCACAGCAACATCCTTTGCATCATAGCTCCATGTAATCATTGTAGGGATTCCTTGTTCGTCCGATGCATCCTCATTGCCTGAAGGACTATTCATCCATGAAGGGCTTGGGATATGCATCTCATCGGGCCTTTGTAAAGGCACAACTGGCATCTAAATTAATATAGAATGATCAAAAGACGAACCACAGACGACATAGAGATCTAAAGAAACTGAGACAATAAACAGAGAGCCATTACACAAAAACACAATGATGACATCTTAGCTATATTAAGATGTAGATTAGGCAAGCTCTATATTCGTGGACTCGAAACAGGAGTTCCATACAGGAATTACACATAGCATAGGATTTCTGCTGCTATATCCCCTTTAACAACAAAACACTGTGGCCTTTCACATTATGTAAGCCGTTTTATTACCAAAGAAAGATGACACAGCCATCTCAATTACCCGAGTAATTATCACTAACAAAGTTCTTGAAACAAAATCATAACCAGGTGAGAGCATAGAAAAAGGAGGAACGCCGAACGTGTAAAGCTCACTTCTTAATTTCACTTCAGATGAATGTACGCTAATAATGAGAAATCAAACAAAATGATAAAAAGAACGAAAACCAAAAACTCTCCATTACCAACTAAGATGCAATCTTTACACAGATCTACACTAGATGATTTCTCAGATTACAACTACTTGTACCTACAATGACTCTTAAAACACTACAAAGCACCTAAGCAAAATCTAAATCAACACAAAGTCAACCCAACCCAATTTACACATCAAACTAAGGCAACCCATCAAACAAATGTCAAATTGCATATAAACCAAAGCTTATCCCACTACGAGGGATCAACTATAGAATACGACATCTCCAATCAGCCATGTGTTATCGATTATGTTAACACTAGATAAAATTTCAAGAAAATGGTAACAAGGAAAAAACCAACCTGAGGTCTAAACATCAAAGGGGTATGAGCAGCTCTAGGGCTAGGAGGAGGTGATTGCCCAATGACTTCACCATCACCACGCGCAGGATAGCTAACATGCGCACCATCTAAAGAAATCATGCTATCCTGCGCACCACCACCATCATCACCACCCTCCAGCTCAGATTGGCTATCACCATCTCCATTTTCTCTACCATTAACATTGCCCATTATCACAAACAACCCAAAAATTCAAGAAAAACCAATTTCTTGGAATTATATGATATTCAGCCAATAAAAAAAAAGGTAAAAAGATAACAACTTTGGAATCTAGACTATGGATTCTATTTTTGTACTATTACAACATAAAGTATGCATACAAAAGACACCCATGAAATACATTAACTATTTTTAGTATAATAAGGTCCATCACTTAGAAGAGTATATATAATAATATGAGATGAAGTGATGATATAATTAAATGGGGAAGAAAAGTTTATGTAAATTTGAGATTTTGCTTGTGGGTTGATCTTATTTTTACAGGCATGTGGTGGGACATGTTTGGTTTCTTGAAAATGATTGGAGAAAAAGAAGAATAAATAAATTATATTTTAAGTCATCCAATCGGATTATTTGATAGGAGGTATTATTATGCTTAGCTATCGAAATACTAATATTTTATCCTAGAGCGATTTAATTTGGATTTGGTGAAAAATCAAAATAAACATCTCATATTTCATGTTGTAAAAATTACATAATTGTCAACAAAATTATGACAATGCAATAGTTAAGACAATGATGTAATACTCACACTTTAATACTATTTAAAATTTGAGTTAATCGAATAGCTTAGAGGAAAAATTTGAGTTAGTGACTAGAAATTTATGCATTTGATAATCAACTTATTATTAATTTACAATAACGAAAAAGTACAAGTTTAAAATTACTTCAAATATTATATATAGACAATTGATCAAACGCGGCAAATTTTGAAAATAAGAAAAGTATGTGAAAGTAGATAATATTTATAAGAATGAAGGAATATAAACAATTATGCTTTAACTCAAATAAGAGTTTTATATGTTATAATGAGCAAGTAGAGCAACTAGAAGAATTTAATGATGATTCCAGTTACAACTTACAGACTTAATAAAGCAAAATGCCACAATATTAAGATACAACAAAAAGGTTTTAGTGGGGTTGATAAAGATACCAGTTTGCCTAATACTCAAAAATCATACAATATCAACTAGTGAATGTATAAATTTATGACGATTTGTCATCAACACGTAATTGAAGTTGGTGAAGTAGATGAGTTTATCATCACGTAAGAAATTAGATTTTCTTAATAATTTTTGATCGAATATGTCACACATGACATGCATATATAATGTGGTTTACTTGACCGGCGTGATTTACAAGGTATTACTTCTACCAAAGATATACCCAGTATACACTCACCAAGAAGCAGTTACGGTTTCCTATTAAAAAATACAATAATGAACTTAAATAATCATTGAAAAAATTTAAGAACGGTAGATCCTCATATCCTTCAGACCTTCACCTCTACCCATTCTTTTCGTCAGCCTTTCACTTTTTTTTGTTGGGTGATGGGGTTGAGTGGTCTATATGTTTAGTATTGGTCATTTGTGATGTTCCGTCCTCGTTTTTAAATTACTAATTATCCCTTTTGACAAAAATGAACTAACTTTTCGTACAAAATAATCCATAAATTCGTGTTAATCATGTTCTAGATAGTGTCACATAAAATGTAATTGACATTCCAAGTCGACCGAAAGAAAGAATCCAAACAATCCATGATATTAGTTTGGCAATTTGTAACAAACTTTCCTATTTATAATTCACTTTAGCAAAAGAAAAGCACACAAACTTTCTTTAGATGTGCTTTACTTGTGCATTATTCGACACGAGCATAGCGTGAAAGCGATCGTTACCCCAAATGGTCCATATCCAAACAATTTTATTCTTTAAAACTTAGCTCACAAAATCACCATATAAATACGCGCACATATTTATTCCATTTTTCCAAACATTCCTTAAAACTGTTTAAACTATTTGCTCTTTATTCATTCATCGGTGAGTTTTTCATTTTTCGGTGTCCCAAAAAGATTGTCCACTTTTCAATTTACAACTTAACTCGGGCTGTATTTTTAATGTAACAACTCCATTAGTATTCTTAATATAATCTGCTACTAACATGATAATTTTCATTTACATAGAAGATATAGCATCTGTTCGTTTTGAATTTTGATGATGTCTGCTTTTTTAAATATTGAACTAAATCATTTTTGTGAATTAAATGTTAGTATTTGCAGTGTACCTTGTGATTACTTCAATAATGTAGTTTAATTTAGACTTGTTAAATATCACAGCAATTCATACACAAAACAGAGCACAAATGATCAAGAACAATGCAGAAAACTTGTGCACAAGTTTTGTTCACAACCGGCTTATCTTTCATTCATGCAATAGGGAGATATATATACAACCGTGTGAATTGTCCTAGAAAAGAGGAAACGTGCAGCCACTAACTATTGTAAATTACAACTTCCTGATCCTATCTAATAACTGTTGATTAATTCAAACTAATGCAACCTCCGATAATCTCGGAGGATAATAACTACATGCATGCAACATACGTAAACATGATCTTATCTTTCAAATTCTCCCCTAATGTTGAATGTGATGAACATTCACATTATACTAGTAAGATCATGTAGTCCCAAGGCTGCCCTCTGTTTCAGAAATATGTCCAGATTGAGTGCCTTTGTCATGATGTCTGCAACCTGTTCAGCACTTGTACAATATTCCAGCTTGATAGCTCCCTGCTTGACTAAATCCCTGAGGAAATGGAACCTCACATCTATATGTTTACTGCGACCATGCATCACTGGATTCTTTGAGAGTTTAATTGCTGAGCTATTGTCACAGTTAATGGTAATACATTCATCTGCTCTGTACTGCAAAGTCTTCATAATTCTTTTGATCCATATCATTTGACAAGTGCACACTGTTGCTGCTACATACTCTGCCTCTGTGGTAGACAGTGTCACTATAGGCTGCTTCTTGGATCCCCATGAGATAGCTGCTGAATTCAATAAGAACACTGAGCCACTGGTGCTTCTTCTATCATCAGGATCACCAGCATAGTCACTATCAGTGTACACTCTTAGCTTTCCTTCTGCCATCATATCTTGCTGATAATAGAGTCCCAGGTGTGTAGTGCCCTTGAGATATCTCATTATTCTTTTGGCTGCTTGCAAATGTGACTCTGTAGGGCTGCTCATGTACCTAGCTATCAGACAAGTAGAATGCATAATGTCTGGCCTAGTGTTTGTTAGATACATAAGACTTCCAACAATCTGCTTATAGTAGGTGCTGTCTACAAGAGTTCCTCCCTGATCTTTGGCAATCTTCTCCCCTGTAATCATTGGAGTCTTAACTGGTTTGCAATCTAGCATGCCAAATCTTTTAAGAATAACCTCAACATACTGCTTCTGACAGATGAATATCCCCTTCTCTTTCTGCACCACTTCAATGCCCAGAAAGTAATTCATTTCACCCAGATCAGTCATGTCAAACTGTTTGATCATGGAAGCTTTAAAATCTGTGATTAATTTGAGGTCATTCCCAGTGATGACCAAGTCATCTACATAGAGACTCACAATGATTATCTTACCATTGTTGCCTGTCTTTGTGAATAGTGTGCTTTCATAGCTGCACTCATTAAATCCTTCTCCAAGGAAATGTTGTTCAATTCTACTAAACCAAGCTCTGGGAGCTTGCTTGAGGCCATATAAAGCCTTATGAAGTTTGTATACCATGTGCTCTTTGCCTCTGACTTCATAACCTCTAGGTTGAGCAACATAAACATCTTCCTTCAATTCACCATGTAAGAAGGCAGATTTGACATCTAATTGATATAATTTCCATCCCTTCTGTGCTGCAATACTAATGACAGTTCTGATTGTGTCCATCCTTGAGACAGGGGCATAGACTTCATCATAATCTATTCCTTCTTTCTGAACATATCCTTTAGCAACCAATCTGGCTTTGTACTTGATAATCTTGCCATTCTCATCTCTTTTGGTCTTATAAATCCATCTCACTCCAATTTTCTTGCAGTTGTGTGGAAGTGTTGTTAGTGTCCAAGTGTTATTAGCTATGATCTGACTTATTTCAGCATCCATAGCATCTCTCCATTTCCCTTCTTTTGCAGCAACCTCATAATACATTGGATCTTCTTCTTCCATTTGTACCATGTTTACTTCATCATCACTAAGTCCTTCTCCACTTATGAAATCATCCATCCAATTTGGTTGCCTGATTGTTCTCCTATCTCTGTGAGTGCTTTGTGAAGAGCTTGTATCTTGTACTGATGATGCAGGAGTGTTAAGATGAGACATTGATGAGGCACTGGTAGTTCTGCCTTGAAGAGTGCTGCTACCTTCACTTCCTGATTCAGATTCTGTAACAGGATGCTCACTATCTGCATTATCATTTTGTACCTGAATTGTGTCTTGTGGTTTCACAATATTGTCATTAAAGTCATCTGCACAATAGAGGTCAGTTTTATGCTGCATTTCATGCTCATCTTCCCAATTCCAGGTCCTTTTCTCATCAAATATTACATCTTTGCTCAGAATGATCTTCTTTGTTTCAGTATTGTACAACCTGTATCCTTTGGTTCCCTCATTGATTCCCAGGAAAATACAAGTGATGCTTCTCTTATCTAGCTTTCCTCTGCTCACATTTGGCACATGAACATAAGCCAAACTGCCCCATACTCTGAGGTGTGATACTGAAGGTTTTCTCCCTGTCCAAGCTTCTTGGGGAGTCTTGCCTTTGACAGATGATGTAGGACACCTGTTCAAAAGATAGACACTCCAATTGACTGCTTCTGCCCATAGAGTTTTTGGCATTTGTTTAGCTGAAATCAGTGACCTCACCATGTTGAGTATGGTTCTATTCCTCCTTTCAGATACTCCATTTTGTTGTGGAGTGTAAGCTGTTGTCATTTGTCTTTTTATTCCTTGTGTTTTGCAGTAATTCAGGAATTCATCTGACATGTATTCCCCACCCCTATCTGTCCTCAAGCTCTTGATCAATTCTCCACTTTCTTTCTCAACTGATGCTTTAAATTCTTTGAAACATGAGAAGGCTTCAGATTTGTTTTTCAATAAGAACACCCAACCTTTTCTGCTACAATCATCTGTGAAAGTAAGAAAGTATTTCTTTCCACTATTTGATGCTGGATTCAATGGACCACAGATATCTGAATGAATCAACTCCAGTATCTTCTCTGATCTCCAGTTACTTGTCTTGGGAATAGGTTGTCTTGTTTGTTTGCCATTCAAGCAGTCAATACATTGTATATCTGTCACACTGATGTTAGGTAAGCCTGTGACCATATCTTTGTCCTTGAGTGTTTTTAGTCCAGCAAAGTGCAAATGTCCCATTCTTTGGTGCCACAATATCACTTCTTCTTCAGTGTCAGTATGCAAACATTTGTCTTCCTCATTCTGACTGCAAGTTGTAATGGCAAACATCTTATTTGTGCTCATTAGAGTACTAATGATTTCTCCCCTAGTTGTATGATAGATACTACACTTGCCATTTTTGAAAGTTACTGTCAGGTCTTTGTCCTGAAATTGTCCCACACTTAGAAGGTTATTTTTAAGTTGAGGAACAAAATAGACATCACTGATAGTATATGCATTTCCCTTGATCATCAATTTCACATTTCCTTTGCCCAACACATCCAATTTGTCATTATTCCCTAACTTCACTGAGTGTTTGAAGGACTTGTCTAGATTTACAAACAGTGCCTCATCTCTGCACATATGGTTTGAGCAGCCTGAATCCACATACCAGGTGTTCTGTACAGTTTCCTTGCCCAATCCAACCTCAGCCATCAAGAGCAGTTCCTCCTCATATTCATCATTTGAAACTGTGTAATGCACTTCTTTCTTCCAACTTGGACATTCATATTGGAAATGTCCAAGCTCATGACACTTATAGCATTCGACCTGTGCTTTGTTGAAACTGTTTCTTCCTCCTCTGCCTGAGCTGCTCCCTCCTCTTCCAGAATTGCCTCTTCCTCTATAACTGCCCCTTCCTCTGTTATACTTAGATGTATTTGCATTTCTGTCCTCTACTTGCAATACTTGATCTGCCTCCTCTTTGCCTGATTTCCTTAGTTTCTTCTCATGCATACTTAAGTCACTTTGTAGTTCATCTAGATCAATTGATTCTATGTCCTTAGACTCCTCAATTGATACAACTATGTATGTAAATTCATCAGTCAAAGTTCTTAACACCTTTTCAGCCAGTATGTTATCCTGTACTTCTGCTCCATTACTTCTCAATTTATTAGCAATAGTATTAATTCTGCTAAAGTATGAATCAACAGTTTCACCCTTACTCATCTCCATTAATTCAAACTCTCTTCTCAGAGCATTTCTATTTGATTTCTTTACTCTCTCATTACCACCAAATTTACGTTTCAGGGCTTCCCAAATCACTTTAGAACTACTTCGATCTAAAATTTGATCAAAAATTGATCGATCAATTGCCTGAAAGAGGTAATGTTTTACCTGGTAATCATGTGTTTTTGCTTCCTCCAACAGTTGTCTTTGAGCCTCACTCAACAGTGTTCCATCAATTGGTTCACCAATTCCTCTCTCAATTATTCCCCAAAGGCTCTTTGCTCGAAGAAAGTTCTCCATTAACTCACTCCAGTGATCATAGTAACCGTCATACTTCGGCACAGTTGGTGCTCTCTCATCACTCATTGTTCCTCTCAATTTTCTGGTGCTAGTGTTTGGAATTTGTTGTGTTTATTTAGTCGAACAAGGCTCTGATACCATTTGTTAAATATCACAGCAATTCATACACAAAACAGAGCACAAATGATCAAGAACAATGCAGAAAACTTGTGCACAAGTTTTGTTCACAACCGGCTTATCTTTCATTCATGCAATAGGGAGATATATATACAACCGTGTGAATTGTCCTAGAAAAGAGGAAACGTGCAGCCACTAACTATTGTAAATTACAACTTCCTGATCCTATCTAATAACTGTTGATTAATTCAAACTAATGCAACCTCCGATAATCTCGGAGGATAATAACTACATGCATGCAACATACGTAAACATGATCTTATCTTTCAAGACTTTTGTCAATTAAAATTGTAATGTTTGTTTATTTTGATCATTGAAAATCGAACGGGACTATTTGGTGTGCATGGAGGGAGTACATGTCAGTTAAGGTGTATGTAAAACTGAAGGTTTCATGATTAAACATTGATATGTGTATAATAATCTTATGGTGAAATGAATTAAGTAGTATATATGTGATTATTGAGTTGAGAAATTGGTTATTAGATTATGATTTTTGAACATTTTATGCTTTGAGTTGTATTGGAGATTGGAGAAGTGTGGTAGCTGCATGTTAATTGCGTTTGATTATGGATATTTGCCGAGTTTGTAGACGATCTGTATATAGAATAATCGATAGACTATATAAATACTGTTTAATGTTTTCAGTAGTTTATTCAAATAAATATTGAGGAATAACTTCATTGCAATCGATTTTTGCTTTTTTTAGTTGTACCGATTATTAAACTTGTTGGTTAACTTACAGGTCAAAATGAGAGGGGTGTTAGTTATGATGTTATTGTCGTGTCTCTTGCATCCTATCGCTGTTTCTGCAACAGATGAGGGATTATTTCGAGTCCAAGTGAGAAAAATGAAGTTCGACGAGAATAATCGCCTCACTGCAAGACTCGAGACAAAGGAGGGGGAGGCATTAAGGGCATCAATCCGGAAATATAATCTGCTTGGTGGTAAAAGGGATAAGTCTGATGCTGATATAGTGGCACTAAAGAACTTCATGGATGCGCAGTACTTTGGAGAGATAGGTATTGGTACTCCACCACAAAAGTTTAGTGTGATATTTGATACTGGGAGCTCTAACTTGTGGGTACCTTCGTCCAAATGCTATTTCTCGGTATGGTTCAATGTAGTTTATGCTTGATAACCCATCCCGGAACTATGAGATCGAGTATAGGTTTCAATTGATGTAAGTGTTCCCTATTGTGCAGCTTCCTTGTTTTTTCCACACCAAGTACAAGTCCGGCGAGTCTAGCACCTACAAGAAGAACGGTTAGTTGTCGCATACTTTATGAACTTCTGCTCCAGTCAAAATATTCCATGTGGTATGTGGCATGTTTTGGTGAACTCACACTACTTGTGATTGAAATGAATAAAAGGTGTAGTTTGTCGTAGAGTTTTTGCAATGCAGTAAGCACTTCTTAACTCGTACATCCATCTTGTATGTTACAACTCCTATGACTATTTACTGTCAAGGAATTTTATGCTAAGATTTGGGGTGGAAACTCTCCGACATTGCGAGTCTTTGCAATGACTAAAAGGTTTAGGAATTTTATGCATTTGTTTTCTTTGTATAATATTGGCAGCTAATTGAACTTAGCCTTTCCAATCACTATAGTTTGTGTTGAAATGAAGGGCATACATATTTAAAATAAAAAGACAATCGAAACAAGTATGTATGTGTGTCTTAAAACCAATCTATCCTCCAGGTAAATCTGCTGAAATTCACTATGGTACTGGGGCTATTTCTGGATTCTTCAGTCAGGATAGCGTTAAAATAGGTGACTTAACTGTGCACAACCAGGTGAAACATGACCCCTGACTGACACTCTTAATTTTCTCACCTAAGTGTCATTCTCATAATCTTGACCGCTTGATGCAGGAATTTATTGAAGCAACAAGAGAGCCTAGTTTGACATTTTTGGTTGCCAAATTTGATGGTATTCTAGGACTTGGGTTCCAGGAGATTTCAGTTGGAAATTCTACTCCAGTGTGGTAAACTAATCTATATTTCCTCTTGTTAATTAGCCGATAATCAAGAGTTGAACTATATTGCACTGATTTCAGGTACAACATGATTAAACAAGGTCTAGTGAAAGAACCAGTGTTTTCATTTTGGCTCAACCGAAAAACAGACGAGGAAGAAGGGGGAGAGATTGTGTTTGGAGGGACAGACCCCAAACATTTCATAGGTGCCCACACCTATGTTCCAGTGACACAGAAGGGCTACTGGCAGGTTGGTGAACACGACCTCCTATACTTCGGCATATATAATTTTGGGCGAATGACCGCGATAATCACTTTTGTTTCCAGTCCATCACCTATGTTTCGAAGCGTCCTTGTCAATCACCTATATTTCAAAATATATCTTACTTGGTCTCGCATGTTAAATTTTTTGTTAAGTGCGTGTTGAGGGTCGGTTATTTCAGTTTCAAACATAGGTGAGATTGACAAGGACGTTTTGAAACATAGGTGATGGACTGGTAACATTTAAGGTGATTGATGTGGCCGTTCCCTATAATTTTTTCAAAGGTTTTCTATCTAATACATGAATTTGTCCAGTTTGATATGGGTGAGATTCTCATTGGCGGAAAACCTACTGGTATGCATTCATTTATTTGATCTTTTTTTTCCCTTGTGGTTTTTTGTACCTGTGAACATGCAAGAGAGATAAATTTCTCAATAGATATTTTGAGATATGTGATCAGGCTATTGTGATGGGAAATGCTCTGCGATTGCTGATTCTGGGACTTCTCTTTTAGCTGGTCCAACGGTATGCTTTACCATTTAAAATCTTTATCGAACTGAACATGTTGGTCTCTTTCTTGCTGCACTCATATGTTTATAAACTTTGGTTTAGTTTCTCTATATTGTGGATATCAGTAATGTTGGTAGCTTTTGTCTTCCATATGTAATTTAATATCTCCTTGTGATTTGTACCGGGTGCTTTGTGCTGAAGTTTTCAGATGACTCTTTGTTGAAATTGCACCTCATGCTCACATTTATTGTGGCACATTCCTGCTTTCTTACTCGATAATGACCATCATGAACTTTGTTATAATTGTTTTGCTGTTATAAGCATATAACATAGCCTTTCATAGCCATGCTCATAAAGTTGTTAACTATTTTGTCATTAACTGAATAGTTCTCTAGTCTTCTTTGTTGATCACCCTTTATTGCTTTCTGACATTTCCTTCAGCAGACTGTGATCACCATGATCAATCAAGCAATCGGAGCTTCTGGAGTCGTTAGCCAAGAGTGCAAGGCTGTTGTACAACAGTATGGGCAGACAATAATAGATTTGCTTATAAGAGAGGTTGAGATTCTGGCTACCACATCAAGTTTATGTTCCATGTTTAATCTATTTATTCTACTATTCACTTCTTACTAAATAGACTAGGGAAATTATCCAATGTCGCCTCTTCCAATCTTGATCTTGTTTAAGTTATATCATGACCATGTTAAAACAGGCACATCCAAGAAAAGTATGTTCGCGGATTGGCTTATGCACATTTGACGGAACTCGTGGTGTGAGGTAGTATTGACATTTCCTTTGGAGGAATTCCGAACTTTATTCTTAATATATAGTATTTCATATCACTGAATGATATTGATGTTATGTTAGTACTCTTGTTACCAATATCAAAGTTCACTCTCCTACTTACCAGTAACCAAATTCACTTGTTCCTTTCGTAGCATGGGCATAGAGAGTGTAGTGAACGAGAAAAGTAGTCGATCATCTGGTTCACATGATGCTATGTGCTCGACATGTGAAATGGCAGTTATGTGGATGCAGAACCAACTTTGGCAGAACCAGACTCAAGATAGTATAATGAACAATGTCAATGAGGTCGACCACCTTATACTCTTATTTGTTAAGTTAAGGGGTTTTCTTAAAGACATCTTTCTCATGATTTCTGTTACATTTGCAGCTTTGTGAGCGTTTACCTAGTCCAATGGGACAATCTGCCGTTGATTGCGGAAGCATTTCTAAGATGCCTAAGGTCTCCTTCACCATCGGTGGTAAAGTCTTTGACCTCTCCCCAAAGGAGGTATATTTCTAATCTGGTTCTAGCTATTACTTTAAAATAAATGTCTATTGAATCATATTTGTGGTAATAAGATGCCCATATTTCACCAGTCAGGTGGTTTCGTCTGTCCTTTACGTACGCAAGACACCCTACTTTTCTCTTTCTCCTCCACTGGGTTGATTCCAGTTCTGTTCGTAGTCCAATCACAACTGAAATAGTTGTGAGCCGAACAATTTCTTGCTTCACCTCTTGTAATAATTCACACTTAGGTAATTAGTTGTGTCCAAGGCTAGCAAGGCCATTTTCTAGGAATAAAGGGAAGAGTCTGTTGCTTCCTTGTGAGTGTGACTAATACTCCTAAATGCTCATTGTGTGATCAGTACATTCTCAAAGTGGGAGAGGGTGCAACAGCTCAGTGCATCAGTGGGTTTACCGCTCTGGACGTCCCACCTCCTCGTGGTCCTCTTTGGTAATGTTTCATGTCCTTTAAATTAAGCCGTGCTCTTTTATTGTCCTCCATGTATGCAGTAGCCTTAACCAGTCATGTAACAACTGATGCAGGATCCTGGGAGATGTTTTCATGGGTCCCTATCACACCATCTTCGATTACGGAAAACTGAGAGTTGGATTTGCCAAGGCAGCTTGAGTTTCGCTATCTGGTATCACCTGTTTTTTGCTTACAATTACATAAGGAATCCAAATCAGAAACAAAGTGTGTATTCAATGGAACTAAACTGTCCTTAATGAAGTTGTAATGCCTTGATAATATTAATGGAAATATCTTTGTAAATACAAGTGTTTGAGTAAGTTGCTATTGTCGTGGTTTGCAATTTGCATTGGTCGCTCAATATGATTCTTCGTGATCGTGCCGTTCTCTAATGTTCTTTATCAATTGCCAACACTTAGGCCTGTTATCAACCTGAGTCGGTTCGGGCGTCGCTATACCCGGACCAACTTGGTTCGGAACCAAATCAACCTAGAACTCGGCTCGAAACCGAGTCCGAGAATGGAACCGGAATCGGCTCAAAATTGAAAAAACCCGATGAGTACTCACCCGGGACCGGACAAAAACTACTCGAAGTTGACTCGACTCGGCGATTCGATTTGAAATTGCATGCCTTTTTACACAAAGTAAACAAAAAATTAAATCAATTGAGTTACCGGTCAATCCCAATATACCCGATTTGGTTTTGGGTCCGAATTTCGACCCAAAATCGAAAGATTTCAAACCGGTAATTGATCCGGGGTTCCGAGCTGAGTCCCAGGCAATCCGCCAGCGAACAACCCTAAACACTACCTCTAATTCATGTTTATTAAGAATGAAAATTTGGAAGAATTTGTTAATATCGACAAAATTGGTTAGAATAGATAAATTCGAAACTATGGTTGAGTGAGAATCCTTCCCCTTGTTCTACACTTTCCACATCATCAATTCAAGGGTGGAACTATTCAACCATATTCAGTCGAACAATCAATTAAAGAAAATACAAATATAAAAAATATATACATAAATTAAAATTTATGTTTATAATTTAATATATGTAAGTATTCACACCTACTACAAAACATATGCCCATTTAAAACACCCGCACCCGAAAATCTAAACCCGGCCCTAGTCACCATGAATCACTCTAACATGCAAGTGAAAACAGTAGACATGTAACAAGTAATCCAAGAGTACGTAACATGTAAAGAATACACAAAACACGTAGCCAACATGCACGCACCTCTTAACATGAATGCCCAACAATACAAAATATGCAATCATCTATACATATACATTGATTATCACATATTCTCACACCCAGATAAAGTTCCTTGGCCAAGTTACTCTAGAAATGGCAAAAGGACTAATAATTCTGCTTTTTTCTGCAACACTAACAGTGGTTCTGGTCAGCGCTGCAGCCTCCATCAGCACCACCGTTGAGGTGGAGGCAGTGGCGGACCGCTGCCAGCAAGTACAGGAGAAAATAAGTGCGTGCCAGCAGTACCTCGTCGAGAGTAGCCGATGTAGTACAAGTAGTTACACTAACGAAAAAGGCGATTGGCGTGAAAAATTCCCGCTCTGCTGTGAACAGCTCGAGCAGTTAGACGAGCAATGCAGGTGCATCATCATAACTAGAGTTCATCATGCTAGCTAAAAACTTATATATAGCCCCTTAATCTCCGTTTTTTGGTAATTAAACAGGTGTGAAGCAATTAAGCAGGTAGCTCAGCAGCAACACCAACAACTACAAGGCAGAGAAAGGGAAGAGATGGTAGAAACTGCACAGAGCCTTCCCAGTTTGTGTCGTATCTCGACGCAACGTTGCGATATTCAAAGTCAGCAGGGTCAGTACTACTAGACCGAAATGGATGACAAATTTATGTCATCAACATCTCCCAATGAATAAAATGAATGTAATAAAGGTGGTCATCTGCACCAGTTAAGCATCCTTGTTCAAGAGTTTCTTGAAACAGTTGCCATGCAACATTATATTCACCATCTAATTTCAATTTGAGGAATTTCTAAACTTAATGTGATAGTTTCAAGTTCTGATAAGAAGTTTGAAGCCAACAATTTTAATACTATAAATAAATGCCAAACTTGAAAATTCGGAAGACATGGAACTAAAAATACACAGACGAGATTTGAGAACTATCAGCTTTGTCCACTCATTTTGGGGGATGCTATTTAGGAGTTACAGTGATAATCAATTCTTTACCACAGTAAATTACCTGCAGAATTTTGCCTTGCACTTGAATGTCAGTTAATTCACTTCAGAGCTTGGAGTTAACTGGCATTTGAAGTTCGGGCCCGAGCAGCTGCTCTTTCCAAAGCCTTCCGTTTGTTAGCTTCCATCCGTGCTCGTTGTTCTTCCGATAGCTGAGTTGGGGTAGATGTAATAGTTACACCATCAGTACTTTTATTCACTGGCTCTTCAATTGGAGCATCAACATTCTCATCATGAACGTCATGTGATGGTTCCTGATCAAGTGGTTACAATTGAATTCACAATGACTCAGAAGGCAATTTAACTTAAGTAAATGCAACCTTCTCAAATCAAACAACCGTGGTCGTGTAAATTGCTCGTATGCAAAAACTGAAAAAAGATTGAAAACTAAAGTTTGAGGCTATTCTTATTGGGTTATAAGAAACTTTTCCTGCAAGTTCTTGGACAATTTTTTTGAAACCCAGACTGTACTTCTGTATCAGTGGATTTTCCATTTTTGCGAAAAATAAGGAAATTCTTCGCAACTGAACATAGACTATGTCTCAACAAAAATGATGAGTTAACTGAGTACTACTAGTAAAATCGAGCAACCTTAATTACATACCCTAGAATAATAGAATCAAGGAGGGGCATACATAAGAACTAACCTCAGAGTTTTTAGCGAACACCTCATGAAGCATCACTTCATCATCATTAGCAGGATCCTGAAACAATGTTTCCTCAGGGAACATATTTGGCTGCTCCAGGTCCACAGTATCTGTAACAGCAAGAATAATTGTAAGAAAATGTCCACGAGCTATTACACCGAGCTTTAGGAAGTGATTAGTAATGATTATCCTCCAGAAAATAAATTTGAGAAGTTTGTCCGTAAGCTAATTGAGCAAGAACCTGTGACATTACATACACATACACAGTAGGTTAATTAAAGGACTCGTCACTAGTGACTAAGCTATCATTTCTATCTAACTACACTTCTAGGTTCCAGCTAGACGCCTATAGAAGATAACAGAAGGAGAGAACTTTGGATAAATAAAATGTAATTTCACTCTGGAAAGAAAGATGGACCCGGATGAATTCTCGTTTTAGGCAGGAAATCCGATTAGTTATTAACTTCTCTCCACCTTAAGCTTTATAACAGAGTCATCAGCAAATAAGAGTACCTTTGTATATGTCAATCATCTGTTATAAGTAAATCTGCTAGTCTTACCAATTAAGATGAAATAGGCAGAACAAAAGTGCAATGGACATAACTACGATCAAATAACTCATATTTTTATCTTTTAAAAAGACAACAAATACCTTTCTCATGATCTGGAATATCTTGTGGCTCTTGAGGTTCATATAGCTTGCTTGTGTCCACACCATTTGCAATTTTATCTTGAAGTTGTTTAATGCAAAACTGTTCAAAAGTTAAAGGACACATAGGCTCCGAGGTTAGGGAGATATTTTCAGTCAGATGAAACCCATATGATAACCATTCATTTTCAGACTTTCAAGTGTCAACTTTAATATAATACTTCAGATCATAAACATAAGGCATAGACACATTTGACAATCATCTGTCATCAGAAATGTTAGTTATGTTTAGTAAGAAATTTATCCATTTTTCATTTCTCAGATCACAAACCACAACTTCAGCCTAAGCTCAAAGGTTCACCTTGATCATCATATTGATTTAGCTGCTCTCACGGCATTCTTGAACTAATATTCCAAAAAGGTTTCGATAATTTTGTAAGATCGTAAAGATAGAATTACGGAATGTCAAAAGATTATCCAATTGGACTCAGCAGGCACCATGTGATGCATACTTCCAAGAATTATGGTCAGAGAATACAATTAAGAATTATGATCACAAACATTTACGAAATGATTTGAAGTGTCAGAAAATGTGTAATGGGTCAGAGATTAGTCCTGAGCAGAACTTCTAATTCCGATTGATTAGATTAAATCCAATGATATTGTTGGTTAGCTCATAAAAAAGCTAAATTTCAATTCCAGTGACGCTAAGCTTACAGCGGTGATAGGGAATGAATTTTAAATACTAATCGATCTAATGGTAAAGTCTAAGAAATGGCACTCAATTAAAGACAATGAGACGGTATTTGAAGTGTCCATGGACAGCTCATAAACTATAGCAATACGACATATCAGATCTGTCGAACAGAAATCTTGCATTATATACACATTCAATTACATGGTGGAAAGAATAACAAGTGACATTAATTCGTTTACACTGTTCAGCAACAAAGAGTATAGACGATTATGAATTAATCGATAAACAATCTAGTCACCTTAACCCGCTTTGTAGCACAAACTTGTTCAGTCTTATGGACAAACTGATCAAATGGGTAATAGGGAATTAGCTTTGAGTGCCATTCCTTGTACATGCCAAGAAGGTGACCTAGGTCATCGACCTGCAAACCGGAACATATTCACATAACCTATTTGATTCAATATACCATAAAATACTCCATCGCAAGACTATTATCTAGTTTGATTTACAATAATCAAAATTGACAAACTTCGAAGCTTTCAATGACACACATAACTTTAAGTTAAATAAAATTATCATGCTTATCGTACCCAAAAGAAAGCCTTATATTAATAAGTGCGGTCGGCTCTAGCATGCTAATAGAGTAATAGTACAACACATCATAATACTAACACTTCATATATTTTTTTAAACAAATATTATACTCACTACATCCCCACAAATATCGTCAGTTTTATTATGACGAGTCAACATTTTAAATTATGAGCCCAAAGATTTCATGTATATGTTTAAAAGGAGTAACACTTAGTAATAATTTTTATCAAATATAGTACTCACCACATAATTTACTAACATAACAATTTTGAAACAAATCAAAGGTATGTGTGTATCAAAACTGCAAAATTTGTTAATTAAACCATTAGAAACAACTACACGATCATTTAGGGTTGAAAGTATAGTATGCAGCATATACAAATATATTTATGCTCAAATTTAAAAACTGGACAATCTTTTTGGGACAACGTGAGTTACTTCTGATTTTCAGATCATACTAAGAATATTAATTCATTAATTCCACCAAACCAATACGCATAGACATCAAGATGCGTCAATAATCATCCCTCAAATAAAATTAATCATAACGAAAATTCTATGTACAGTACAAACTCTTTAAACTAACAATCAATAAATTATTAAAGTCACTAAAATAATAAATTTACAATACTCCTTATAGAGTTCTTAGTGTACCTCATGACCCGCACCGCGGAATTTGAATCCCTTGGGAAAATATTTGAGCACGTGTCCAAATCCATCATCAGAGAGAAGAAGGTCAGGAGTAAGCTTAGGCCGAGATCGAGGAGCCTTCTTAGGTTTATTATCACTAGCAGGAGGAGGAATAGGCTTCTTATTATAGCCTCCCCCTACTCCTGTTCCTCCGGTGGCTCTGAATGGTCCCGGCGGCGGATGAGCAGTGGTGGAGGAGGTGGTGGGGCAGTCGCGGGACCAGTGGCCTGGTCGCCCACATTTGTAGCACCCCGTTGGTGCTGCTGCTGCTCCGCCCTTGTCCATGTCCCAATTTAATTGTCCACTTTTGTGTTTGTCCCAATTTGATTGTCCACTTTGATTCAATTTGGTCTAATTAGAAGAAGAATAAAACTAGAGTGTTTTGGCGGGAATTTGAATAATTAATGGAGGGAAATTGGTCCAACTCACACAAGATGGCTCGACCCTGTAAAGTATAAAATGTATTGGTCGGGTAACGGGTGCATATATTTTCGAGACATTTACAAAAATTAATGGTGTATTCGTTTTCTATACATGTAAAATGGAAATAACCCGTTCGGTTAAATATGAACATGGCAAGGGGATAGTATGTCCATTTTGTAGCATAGTTAATGTGTGATATACTAATATATGTGTTCGATAAAAGAATACGAAGGGTAACATGATATTGTTAGTGGCTTGTCATTTGGAAATAGGATTCCCAGTAATAAAAAAAAGGAATACCTAGAATCTTGTATATCTTAGTAACATATACATAGTCAAAACTTATCCTATTCTCCTTTTTATAACGGAAAACTCACAACCGTTTTTCGTAGAGTGCACACTGGGTAGATTTTGAACGTAATAGATTGCAAACTCGTCAACCAGGTAAACCACAGTACCACACTAGCCGAACATTGTGTGATAGGCAAATCAAACTCCTAACGTTGACATCACAAACTCACCTACTTGACCGCTCATACGATAAATTATGCAATCACTACAAATATAGATTTCAAAGTAAGCAAGTAGAACAAAATTGTTTAAACTAATGACAAGTCCAAATCAGAAAGGTAAGAATCATGATGTATCTATCGAAGTTTGTTTGGTTAAGTTTACAAATGAGCAATATAGACAAGTGTTTCCCCCTATGGAAATGAGCTGAACAAGTACAACAGTTGATATTGCACCAACAATTTAGTTTAATTTAGCCAGCAGGCTTCCATGGTGGGGGTGGAGGTGGATTCAGTGGATAAAGAGGAGGAACTGATGCAAATATTGTATTCTTATTAACACCACGACCGCTGCCGCTACTCGTCAACGACACCAATGCAGCAACCAGACCAGCATTTCCAGCCATAGTAGGTTCACTCTGGCTATAATCTTTTCGATTATCTTCGTATTTGTCGAACGAATCTGGTCCTCCAACCATTGCTCCGGTTATATTGTTAGGATTCCGGTTTGATGTGTCGCGAAATCTCCATCCGTCGGTGCAGGAGTATCGTTTCTTGCCGTTGGGTATCGATGCACCACGGTGATGAACTCGTCCAGGAAATTTATTGCCATGTCCAACAACATAGCTCATGCTCATTGGATTTGCACCTAGAATGTAGTCTATCTGGTTTTTCCAATCAACAATTAATGTTAGAAAAATTGTTCTGAACATTAACATCAAGCAATTAGACTTTAATTTACACAAGAACCTGAGAAGTAGCGAAAGCACGAAGAGTAGAAGCCGCGATGAAGTTAGGACCGCAACTCCATCCTGGAACATCGGTAGCATCCAGATAATCAACGAAGAGATTTGACAGGAAGGCTGCATTGGCAACATACTGTAACGGTTGCCCTTGCCCGTGATTCAACTGGATTAATCCTCCTATAGTTCTCCAAAACAACATGAAAATTTGTTTTTAGTATCTCAATTTGATATATAATTGATTATAAACAGAGGTTGTTTGTATGATACCTCTAGTCCAGTTGAAAACACCAAATCTCTTTAGGTAAGAGCACATGGTTAGGCCAGTAAAGTTATGGTAGCTTTTTAGCATATCTTCGTAGGGGTAACCCGGACCCAAGAACAATCTCAGCCTCGTCAACAACAACATTGCTGCAGGCAACTTGTTATCCCAGCTAAGAACACTTAAATCAGGGATCATCATCGGAGCTCCTGTATCCTTCGCTAAATCGCTTGCAGTTACCAGGGAGAGATAAGTGTAATTCCCAGTGGCGTAAAACATCCAAGTTCCGCCCCACATATATTCATCCCAATATCCTGTCGAGTTGTAAAAAGTCTCGATATAAGGATTACCACGCGAGTAAGGCGTTCTCTTCCCGGAATCTATAGCAAGAGTCCACACTATCCCTGCACCCTTAACAAGCTTGTTTGAGTATAATCTGTCGTTGTCTCGGAAAACTATGGAGGCAGCTGCTAATGCAGCTGCCATTTCGGCACCAAGGTCTGGTGCTGAGAACGACGTTTGAGTTCTCCTGGGATAATCCATATCTTCTGGCCTCGTCCAGCAATAGTGATCATCTGGTACTTTTGATCCATTTTGAGAACCCCCAACCTGTTGCTCATTCAAACAACAGTATGTTAGATTTAGTATAACAACATCTCAATGTCTCTGAAGAGGGTCTCGTCTAAACGTTATCTAACAACAGTATGTTAGATTTAGTCCCCTTAGCTGTTCACAATATCATCACAATTGCAATAACAATCCCATCATAAAGTAGCTAATCTATATATAAACATAAAAAGTTACCTGACTATAAATTTTGTCAATTGTAGTTGCAGAACTATCAAAAGTCTTGAGCAAATAATCAGTCCCCCATTTGATAAGGTCTCGAACATGATCATACTCTCCGATTTCGCGGTATTTGTGTTCATACTCAATAGCACTCCAACTCAACATGGTCATAGCAAATGACATAGGAAAATGAAACTTCGTATTATCCCCTGCATCATAGTACCCTCCTACTAACCCCTCTTTCACGGTATCATTTCCATCATTCAATCCTGAATTTCTTCTCCATGGAATTGGATTACTCTTTGGTAGAACTCCAGCTGCATTATAACATGTAAAGTTATTAACAAAATATAAGAACGAAACACGCAACCGCTACTCCTCGAGTGCCCATTTTGGGAGGCATATAATTATAGCATGGTCCGATGTAAAAAAATGATATTTTTGTAAGATATAGCATCAACTTTCTTCATTCACCATAAAACTTAAAAAAAATGAAGGGGATCACAGACGAAGAAGACTCACTCTAGTTCATTTAGATTTGAATACATTATTCTAAAGCTAAAAAGCACAAGTATATAGATCATAAAATTATTATCCAATCATATTTTCATCATTAATTGAGACATAAAATATTTGAATTTAAAAAAGTGATATATCGAACGTGGCAATCTTGTGAGCTGTTGACTCGATAGAATAGTGGAATCTGACCCAAGCTTCCATTCAGGAGGTCTTGGTTCAACTCTCGTTCCATACAATTGTTTCATATTTCATTCCAAATATCTATTAATTATTAATTTCTGGATTTATTATTTATAATATTATTGTAGTCATATTTTTATCGCTAACTTACAAACAAAAAGACAATTTTGTGTGGTTTAGTGAACTGTAAATGCGCTTACGCAAACTATATAAGAGCATTCACACCAGTATACTTAAATAGCTCCCATGTGTAAAGATATGGAAGGTGAATTCACTAAGCATGGTATAAGAAGAGTATCAACCACTTCTTTTAGGGTTTTGATTTTTACACTCAAAATATTGATTACTACACTTCATTTTCTCAATTTTGCCTTTCACTATACTATATAAAAATTAATAAAAAGTGATAAAGTGGAGTGTGGTTATAAAATTTGGAGTGTAAAAATTAAAAGGCTTCTTTTATTGTTTTGATGGAAATAGGAATAATGTAAAAACTAAAATAATGCGCTATTTCAAATTACCTATTATAGGCTTCAAGCTTCCTCCTATCTTCTTTCTCTAGCTCAATCAACCCCTTTCTTCCCCCCTCTTTTGTTGTTCCTTTACATATTTAAATATTATTTACATAATTATTCCCCAGCTCATAATATAGTTTATCTAGTTTCATTGGAAACAAAAAAAAGATAAATAAAAACTAGTTTAATATTTGAGTTTGTCTTGAATTTGAAGCTAAGAAAATAAAAAAAGGTTGATTTTAGGAGTATAAAATAAGGAATCTAGTTTTATATAAAAAATCTAAAAATAGCTCATAAATTTGATGAAGTAATATAAGAAGTTCATTTTAGGGAAAACTATAAATAATCTAGTGTGAGTGCACTAACTTCTAACGTGTTAGTAAGTTGGGACGTTGAGTATTATGGTCAAAATTCAACGATTATGATGGATAATGTAAAAACAATCATACTCTTGTCGTAGGTGCTTATTGCAGCCAGACCGTCATGAGGAGGTAAATGTAGAATGTTTGTAATTATTAGAGGGTTAGAGGTTTTGAGTTTATATGTTTATCACTCTAACACGAGATCTTGTCTCTTACAGGTCTTACACCCACAGATGTTAGGCTGCCAACACCTCAACAGACAATTGAAGATCTAAATGATTGATACATTTTGATTTTCATGGTCAACAAAGTACAATTTAAAACATAAATATTTCTTATTTTATATGAGAATAAATTATAAAAAGTTGATATTTCAAAAATATATATTGAGACGAATCTAACAAGATCCCACATGATTATTTTATTTCATATCGTTTAATGAGAATATTCTTGATTAAATTTTCTAAAGTTTGATCACAAAAGTCAAAATATACCAATTTAAGGATGGGTTTAGTAAATAGAATAGTAGCGTAGAACTTTATTAATTTAACTATAAATTATTTGATGTCGAAACAGTCGAATAAGGTTTGTCAGATAATAGAGTATCATTTAGATATCAAGGAGATTTGATATATAAATTTAAAGTCACTTTCTATTTTCTCAATTGGAAAGATATCAACTAAATGTATATCTATAATTTATTTTACTTCTGATTAGGAAGGAAATCAAAAAAACGATTACACGCTATTATAACCCAGATATTATTGCTATAACTGAACAGGTAAATAATATAAAAATACTATTACCATTTTGTTAAAAATGAGGTACTTTTTCAGTGATCTGATAAATTTTGGAACAATTTTAAATTAATATGAACTAAGAACAAATGTAGTTGTATATTTTGTGATGGTATATTTCATATAGCTATAAAGTAATGATTGAAATTCAGCATTAGACGATATTTTAAAAATTGCTAAATTTTATTTGGAAACTACACGAGAGAGCGAAGTTCGACGTACATTTTTGGGCGTCGAAGAAGAGAAGGGCTTTGCCGAGGGCGACGGAGTAGTCATCGGGCGACGGCGGCAGATTCTTATTTTTTGGAAGATGTTTTGCTATAATGATCGGAACACCAATTACTACAAACGCCACAAATATAGCCAAGACACTATATTTGAGTGCCTTCTGGCTAACAATGACGCATCCTAAATCCACGTACTTTTTCTTCTTCTTTTCTTGTGGCCCTAATAGCCAACTTTGCTGAGTCTCATCTAGCTGGTGATGGTTCTGGTCGTGGTCGTGGTCGTATTTTTGGGCAGCTAACGAGGCCCTATCCCAATCCGCCATGTGTCTACTTCGTTCATCTTCCGCGGTAGAATCCGCGTCTGCGTCTATCTCCAATGTGCCTCCCCAATGATTCCCTGGGTGCATTGTGGCTCACTGTTTTTTTTTTCTTTTTTGTTGCCTTGAAGATTTCCTCTATTATTTATTTTATGTGTATTTATAATTTGTTGAATATATAAATGTCACGGTAAGTTGTATGAAGGAAAAAGAGAGGTTGGGGTTATCATATCATCATTAATGACGCACCCAATTTGAGGAATTAGATTAATTATTAAGAAGTAAACGAGAGTAATGTACATTCAATTCGATATTACTCCAGATGATAGTTTTAAAAAAAAGATGATATACTTGATACATCTCATCTTAAGGCCTCGTCATATCTTGTCTTGGGTCTTCATGGAGGTACTGTAAATCTTTTGTGCCTCAGGTCAAGAGATTTGGGCTACCTATTTATCATTCCAACACGAGATTTTGCTCCTTTACAGGACTCGAACCTACTCGTGCGAAGAGACGAGACTTATACTTAACCAACTAAGCTATGGGCTTTTTTAGATGATAGTTGAATTTGACAATTTCAATGGATTATGCTACCAAACTAGATAAATAACGTCATCAGGCAATTTCTAAGATAAATCAAGATGATTCATTTTTTCTTTGACATTTAGCTTATTACAAATGAGGTTTAAGCAGGGTGTTCAATAAATTCAATATTTGGATATAAACAATATTGATTTTGTACATACTAATAAATTTATGTGTAATTTATCTTTTAAACATGGCGTTTAATTTAGCCAACAGGCTTCCATGGAGGGGGTGGAGGTGGACTTATTGGATAAAGAGGAGGAACTGACGCAAATATTGTATTCTTATTAACACCATGACCGCCGCTACTCGTCAACGACACCAATGCAGCAACCAGACCAGCATTTCCAGCCATAGTAGGTTCACTCTGGCTATAAGTTTTGCGATTATCTTGATATTTGTCGAACCGATCTGGTCCTCCAACCATTGCTCCAGTTATATTGTTAGGATTGGGGTTTGATGTGTCGCGAAATCTCATTCCGCCAGTGCAGGAGTATCGTTTCTTGTCATTGGGTATCGATGCACCACGATGATGAACTCGTCTTGGGAATTTATTGCCATGTCCAACAACATAGCTCATGTTCATTGGATTTTCGCCTAGAATGTAGTCAATCTGGTTTTTCCAATCAACAATTAATGTTAGAAAAATTGTTCTGAACATTAGCATCAAGCAATTAGACTTTTAATTTACAACAAGAACCTGAGAAGTAGCGAAAGCACGAAGAGTAGAAGCCGCGATGAAGTTAGGACCGCAACTCCATCCTGGAACATCTGTAGCATCCAGATAATCAACGAAGAGATTTGACAGGAATGCTGCATTAGCAACATACTGTAACGGTTGCCCTTGCCCGTGATTCAACTGGATTAATCCTCCTATAATTGTCCAAAACAACATGAATTTTTTCTTTTAGTATCTCAATTTGATATATAATTGATCTAGGCAGAGGTTGTTTGTATGATACCTCTAGTCCAGTTGAAAACACCAAATCTCTTTAGGTAAGAGCACATGGTTAGACCAGTAAAGTTATGGTAGCTTTTTAGCATATCTTCGTAGGGGTAACCCGGACCCAAGAACAATCTCAGCCTCGTCAACAACAACATTGCTGCAGGCAACTTGTTATCCCAACTAAGAACACTTAAATCAGGGATCATCAAGTTAGCTCTCGTATTCCTCGCTAAACTGCTTGCAGTTGCCAGGGAGAGATAGGTGCTATTCCCAGTGGCATAAAACATCCATGTTCCGCCCCACATATATTCATCCCAATATCTTGTCGAGTTGTAAAAAGTCTCGATATAAGGATTACCACGCGAGTAAGGCGTTCTCTTCCCGAAATCCCTTGCAAAATTCCACACCGTCTCTGCACCCTTAACAAGCTTGTTTGAGTATAATTTGTCGTTGTCTCGGAACACTATGGAGGCAGCTGCTAGTGCTGCTGCCATTTCACCCCCAAGGTCTGGTGCTGAGAAGGACGTTTGAGTTTTTCTGGGATAATCCATATCTTCTGGCCTCGTCCAACAATAGTGATCATCTGGTACTGTTGATCCATTTTGAGAACCTCCAACCTGTTGCTCATTCAAACAACAGTATGTTTAGTATGTTTGAGTAATTGCGCATATAGTTACCCAAAAAACAACATGCTCGACAATGTCTCTAAAGAGGGTCTCGTCTAAAGGGGTAATTGGGATGCCTTTAGTCTCGAATAATATATTAAAATCAAGAATTCCCCTGAGACGTTCACCATTTCAATAACAACCCCTTCATACAGTATCTAATTTATATAAACATAAACTAGTTACCTGACTATAGATTTTGTCGATTTTAGTTGCAGAACTGTTGAAAGTCTTGAGTAAATAATCAGTCCCCCATTTGATAAGGTCTCGAACATGATCATACTCATCAATTTCGCGGTATTTGTGTTCATACTCAATAACGCTCCAACTCAACATGGTCATAGCAAATGCCATGGGAAAATGAAACTTAGTGTTGTCCCCTGCATCATAGTACCCTCCTACTAACCCCCCTTTCACATCTATGGTATCATTTCCATCATTCAATCCTGAATTTCTTCTCCATGGAATTGGATTACTCTTTGGTAGAACTCCAGCTGCATTATAGCATGTAAAGTTAACAACAAAATATAGTCTGAGTACCCTTTTGTAAGGCTGTCATCGTGCCGAGTTGGAACGGGTTCCACCAAACGTGGGACCGGCTCGGTTCTGAACCAAATCGGACAATGTAACCGGAATCGAGTCGATATATATATAAAATTATAAAATATATATATATATTATTAAATATACTTGAATTTAAAAATATATATCTAACTTTTGAAATAGACAATTTTTTGTGGTGATTAACTGTATATAGGTAAACGCGCTTACATATGCAAACGACGTAAACTTATTCAATGATTATATGATTGATAATTTGGATACACTCAATTTTGACGAATTCAAATTGTTGCCTTATTCAAACAACCAGCAATGTGCATGCATGTCTCTAAAGTATCTAATTCTTTTTTATCTTTGTTATTGTACAATTTTCTGCTAATTAGTTGGGAACAATCGATGTATGTGCATCGTAATAATAAGTATTAAATAAAAAATTCAAAATTAATAATTATAGAAAAACTATTCAAATTAGCAATACATGTTATATAATAGTATTTTTTCAAGTTTATAAATAGATATTTCATGATAACTAATTTTTATATTACTTTTATTCCTGTAGTTAAGAAAAATTGAGAATAATATGGGCTACATTCTTCAATAAAAACAACTTATAATTCTCCTTTCCCTAATTAAATATAGTGTAGATAACTAAACACGTGGAACAACATAAAAAAAATACTATTTCCAATTTAAAGATTTATGTATTTTTTCAATGATCAAGATTGATAAATTATGGAACAATTTAAATTTGATATGAATTCAGTAACAGTTTTAATTGTAAATTATATATATCATCATGACATATTTCAGTTAAGTATTTCTTAATATATAAAAACATATTTAAATTTCATATTAATAAAGTAATTGAAATAAATTCAGTATTGGACGATATTTTACGAATCAAGGACGTCAGAACATTTTGGCAGATATATACGAGATAATGAAGTTAGTTTGACGTACATTTTTGGGCGTCGAAGAAGAGAAGTGCCTTGCGGAGGGCGACGGAGTAGTCATCGGGTGGCGGTGGCGGCTTCTTATCTTTCGGAATTGTTTTTGCAATAATGATCGGAACACCAATTACTACAAACGCCACAAATATAGCCAAGACACTATATTTGAGTGCCTTCTGGCTAACAATAACACACCCTAAATCCACGTACTTTTTCTTCTTTTTTTCTTGTGGTCCTAATAGCCAACTTTGCTGAGTCTCATCTAGCTGGTGATGGTTCTCGTCGTGGTCGTAATTTCGGGCAGCTAACGAGGCCCTATCCCAATCCGCCATGTGTCTACTTCGTTCATCTTCCGGGGTAGAATCTGCGGTGGCGTTTATCTCCAATGTGCCTCCCCAATGATTCCCTGGGTGCATCTTGGCTCACTGAGCTTTTTTTGCCTAGAAGATTTCCTCTATTTATGTTATGTGTGTATTTATAAATTTTTGAACATATAAATAAATGTGTTCAAGGGTCTTTAGACGACTTAGTAAGTTGTAATGTATAAAATACTAATGACTCAATAGTCCAGTAACATTAATTTGACCCAAATTTTTAGTTAAGAGGCAGGTCTTGGATTCGAAGCTTGTTTAACACAATTTGTCGTATTTGTTCTATCTGTCTATTAGTAAAAAATTTGTTGTGTTCGTGATTTGTAATACATTCATACTCTCAACGCCAATTTGCAAAAAGAAAAAAGTAAGTTATGTGAAAGGAAAAAGGGAGTTGGGGTTGACATATCATCACAAATGATGCACCTAATTTGAGGAAATAACTTACTAAGAAAAACTAAGAAGTAAACGAGAGTTAATGTACATTTAATTCAAAATTAATGGAGTTGTTTTAGATGATAGTTGAATTTGACAATTTCAATGGGATATGCCACCAAACTAATAGATAGGGAAAGATGGACGTTGATATGTAACGTCACCAGGCAATTTCTAATAAAAATCAAGTTTCATGGTTCATTCTCTTTGACATTTAGCTTATTACATATGAGGTTTAAGCATGGTGTTTAATACTTCTCCCGTTCTCTTTTACTTGTCGTTTTAGCTATTTGCACATATATTAAGAAAAAGTAAAAGAGAGTCAAAAAGTACATTGGAAATATAAAATTACAATCAATTGACACTATATAATTGGTTGACTGATAAACTCAATGTAACAAGTAATTAAAAGGTACATTGAAAATATAAATTTGTAATTAATTATGCTAGAATGACAAGTAAAGAAACAAAAATTTGAGGCTAGAACGACAAGTAAAAAAGAACGGAGGGAGTAATAAATTCGAACTTTCGTTGTAAACACTATCGATTTTGTACATGTTATTACTAAAATTTAATTTGTATGTGTAATCTTTTCTATGTTCTTACAATTAATTGTAACCATTATTGATCTCAATATCTCATGGATAAAAAATGTTACTCCTTATTGCGTTAACTCAATGTTTGTCCAGTGTGCACACTATGAATAACGAATAGCCAGCTAATAATACTGGTTCCCCGAATTGATTACAGTTTTTCTATGAATTTTTCTCTTAAGATTTCTCTTAATGCATTAATTTCACTATTTGAATTCATAGATTTTGTATAAATAGCATAATAGTGCTTTTTAAAAAAAAAATCTTAGTAAAACAAATCTTAGGAGAATCATAATTTTCTACTTGGCTCCCTGTAAGGATACTAGCTCATTATTATTGTATTAGTGAGTTTAATTTGGTTAATTAATTATTAGGCAATTACATTTCACATATAGTATAAGCTAATAATTAAGTAGAAGTTCACAATCAAGCCAGCTTATTGACAACTTATAATATAGACTTTCAATAACGAAAAGTCGAAGGTTGAAATAAGTTTTACCTCCTGGCTCCTATACAAATATCCAAGTCAACTTTCTTTTGTTTAGTTTATTCCTTTTGTTCGCTTTCTTATTTGCCATATTTGTCACGCATGCTTGTTGAGGACGGCCTTTTCATTTTCAAACCAAATATCGATCACATATTAATATGGCAAACTAAGAACACATACATGGCAACATCATGCAGGCTTCAACCCAAATAAATATTATTCTTATGTATTTTATTTGAATTATTTATCAATTTGATCATTAAAAAATACGTGCAAGATTTAATTTGATCTCAGTTGGTAGAAGTATTGCACATTTAATCCATGATAGTGTTCGTTGTTGCAAATGATCTCCAAATAAACATATATCGTCGCTAATTATTTATATATATCTAATAAATATTAAATGTCATTTATCCAAAATTTAAATCTGTAACACTGCCACTAATCGAGATCAAACTGGCAATCGATATCATAGTTATTCATGTTATTGAGACCACCTTAAACAGGTTCACTACATTTTATTCTTACCAATTGTCTAAAGATAGACTAATGGAATAAAATTGTCGGTGTTGGTCGTGCCATTTGTGTTGGGTTGTAGATTGGCTAAACAATGGAGTATTCTCGTTTGACTATGTCAGTCAATGACCCGATTGGATTTTGTGGGTTAATGTTAATTGGAATTCAGTTAGACTGCACCCTTATGTGAAATTAATGAACACTAAATTCGTTGATGAACCACTTGAACAATCATGTTGTTATATGGTCAATTTAGACACTAAACTATTTATGAGAACAAAATGGGCCATAAGTTAGTAGACAAATTATATTGATGTAACATTCACAAAAATATATCGTGTATATAATTATGAATGAGAGAATTAAAAGTTATATCTAAACTCCCATGTTCCTCTTAGTTGTAGGAGAAAAAATTAATAAAATTATTTACATTTTGTGATGATTATTTTGTACAATAATTATATACAAATATCATCAAGTATATATATCTTCACTTTTTTTGAAAATAGTTTTGGTCCTATGTTATTTTGTCCATTAAGTTTAAGCTTATTTAAAATAATTAAATATATAGAGTATTACATAAAAATATCATATATTATAAATACGAGAATTAATTCACATAGACTAGACTTAGCCCAAATTATATCTCAATGAAATTCACAATACGAAATTGATAGACACGATAGGAAAATTAACTTTTTGGCTTCCTTCCACAAAAGGTGAGAGTTCAATTTGAGTCAATCGAATAATTTAGTGGCAAAAAGGCTCTTGCTAGTGACCCGAAGGTTTTGGATCTGAAACTCACCTTATCGCTAATTTACAAAAAAAGAAAAAAAGAAGAAGTGAGAGTTCAATTTCACATTTAATACGATTTTCATTCCAATTCAATGATCGGGTTTAATTATCAATAGTTGGAGTGCAAAAATCATCGGGAAAAGTTCCATGGCATTTCATTTATTTGGTAGACAAGCTTGATGAGGAGGCTTTCTTGGCCATATGCCTCCCAAAACCAGAGACTTCTTTCAATGACCCATCCAATTTCACACTAGCCCTTGTCTGAATTTCTCCACCTTTTAATTTCCTTGCATTTAAAAATTTATCCACCATTTTACTACCCAAAACTTGTGACTTGTTGTTATTCCCTGTTTGGTATTTACCCATTTGAGGAGCTACATTTGCAGTATTAGCCACTATTCGTTGTCGTCCAGGCGAACAAGACTGTCTTCTGTCCTTCATGGTTGGTTCTTGCTTTCGTTGTCCACGACAAGCTGAAATCGATCTCTCTGCTCTCAAGAGGTTAGGAGGCGTTTCGTCCAAAAATTGAGTGGTTTGGGGTGAGATTTTAGGTGATATTCCCCTGTTTTTTGGAGCCTGAAATATCTCTTTTGGAGATGGCTTTGTTTTCCCCGACGAGGAACCCGAAGATGGTTCTTTCTCTGAATGATCAGACTTAGAAGGGTTCGATTTCGGGTTCAATATTGGTGCAGCTTTCATGTTTTTCTTGTCAGGCAATGGTGAATTCTGCTTCTTGGTTGGAGTAGTGATATGCCTGGTAGGAAGTTTGGGTTTCGGATTTGGGGATGGAGGCCTATTTGTGATGGCCTTCGGAGTTCCATAATTTCCCGCGAACTGAAAATTGTTAAAAACTCGTTATAACATAGAATCGTATAAATTGTAACAGACTATCGAAAATCATCTATAACGACATAAAAGAGGTTAACGGTGCAAAAACATCGTGCATGCATGCATACGTACCCTCGAAAGAGGTTGAATGATGGGCAATTCTCGTTGCATGACTAGCTCAGGAGGAGCATTTGTTTCCATTTCAAGAGAAGGAAACAGTGGTGTTGCTGGAGGCGTTTTCAACCTAAAAAACATTTTTTTGTTAATATATTGGATCAAATCACAACTAAACCAGGGGAAATTGAAGTGAAATTACCAATCATAGTCATTTTTCCCACTTTCAGCCAGAGTTTCTAATCCTGCTCCCCTCTTTCCAGAAGTCACTCTGTAAAGTGCATGATTACCTAAAAATCAAACATGTTCATCAATTTATTAACTAAAATGAGCATAGTTTGTAAGTACTTTGAGCCTCCTATAATATGTTTTCCTATCAGTATATGAGAATTAAAACTCAAGTGCTCGTAAAGGTGGGTAAGTTGGTGGAGTAAGTGTTCTTGGTTCTAGTTCTCCTACTAGCATTTCTTCCGTTGTTTTTGTCACAACAGATTTGCCTAGTGTGATTTATTTGACTGACGTTTTTGGCACACTATTACGCTCAACCAAGGTCTCTTCAATCCACACTCGATGTATAGCGACTACGAGTCTCCCGTTATAAGAGAATTAAACCGGATGTTGTAACTATCGCTAACTAATGAGCGTGCAACTTAATAACATTATTGATTACCATTTTAAAATCCACTCCCTAATTATGTTGAAAGACACTCTCTTGGTCGAGCCTGTCATACAGGGGCTTGCCTAGTGTGGTTTACTAGCTGACGTGGCTTACAAGTCTTACGTTAGCCCGAGCTCTATCGAATATGCACTTTACGAGTAGCGATTACTGGTCAATGTCCCCCCAAAAAGAAAAAAACATACCATTTGCCTCAAATTCATCAGAAATGGGCTGCAAAAGGCTAATATGTCCATCATTTCCCCTTTTATGCATCTCCTTAAAAAGAAGAAGTGATTCTTCGAATTCATCTCTTTTATCTGTGCAATTCACCAATTGTTTCGATCCTGAGATTGTCCTACGAGATGTACCCATTGGATTCATTACTTCTCTTCTTCTGTTCATCTTCTTCTAATTGATTCCTCTTAATTGAATGCTCAACACAATTACACTTATTGTCTTGAATTCTGATGGTCACCATTCAATGTAATATCACCTAATATATAGACTTTTAAATCTATCAAGCTTCAATATTATTTATCATTTTTTTAATAGTAACTGAGATTAAATTAATATAGATGCCGGCTTTTTTTTTACCTCCAAGCGGAGAAATCAAAGAAATATAACGAATGTGAATCGATCAGATATGTCCCAAAACAATTGTCACATTTGGCGCACACTCAGTGTACCAACATGGAAAATACTAAACGGATGGCCTGCTATTTGTGGCATTTTAAAGTTTTTTTTGTCAATACGAGAGACAAAAAGGCGAAATCGAAGATCTTGTGTGAACGATGAATTAATAGAAGTTTTATCTCGACAAAAAATGGTTTGTAAGTGATGAAAAAAACACAACGAAGCAAGGCAATACACAAGAGCAAACATATAATCAAGCAATGTTGAAGAAAACTTTTTGTGTACATGTAAAAATTAAAACAAAAGCTAGCATCTCTTTACGTTTGGACACTCATTATTCTAACCTAGTCCAAGTAAAAATGCAATCAAGAGACAGAATTTGAACTACTCTAAGTAATCTCATTCTTTTCATCTTCAAGAATAGGTATACTACTAGAATCAACCTCATTTGTTGATCCATTATCGACGCGCCCACTAGCTATTAGGCGAGTCCATAGGGGGGCGGTTTAGGGGCGCCTTTAGCAACACCACACACTAATTGATTATCAGCAATCATGTACTCATCTCGGAGAGAGCGTTCGGGTGATAGGACACTGATGTACATTTGTTGTCCTAAATATGCCCTCTCTAATGATGTTGATCTCAGGTTCCACATTCCAGCATTGTCTAGTGTTAGCATGATTGCTGCCCATGAATTTGGGTACACTTGGACTGTGTTCCTACTCAGTGCATCTACCAAGTTGTAGTTCTTTCTCTTTTCTGGTGTCCATATTCCTGCTTCAACTCTGTTTTCACATGCACCAATGCATCATAATATTATAATGGACATTAGTTAGACCAATGAAAAACTACTTATAAAACATTTGTGTCGTTGTTGTACGTGTCGGTTAAGACTACGAATCTGTTAATTTTGATAATTGAAATCGAACTGGACAATCTTTTTGGAACGAGGTATATATGAATATACTTACCCGACCGCGAAGAAAGAGTATCCTGCCAAGTGAAACGTATTGATGCTTTTCTCGTGATTTTCAAAAATGATCTCAACAAAGTTACGGAATGTAGCATTGAGAACATTTGGTGCAAGAGTGATGGTCGCCGGTTGATCAGCACCTTTACTATCTGGTGGTACATCTTCGATTATATCATACTCGAAGACCTTGTCCTTTACTCCAAAGTATTCAGCCAGCTTCAATGGAGTGTCTGGATCTTTATGTGAGACTCCATTGATAGCATAGCGTAGCTTTCCATCGACTTTGCCTGATGTTCCAGCTAATCTTATGGTACGCGTGATGTTGATCTTTCCATAGTGGTATGAACCTTGAGGATTAGGCCTGGCTGCACTTGCAGTCAGGTTCCATCGGAACGAACGAAATTGGTTCATAGACCAAGCAATCCCCTCTGGGGCCGGAGGCAGCTCAGGTGAAGCTGCCCCTTTTCCATTTTCGTATTTAACAAGTGCTGTCGATGTGAGAACTTGTTTCGTGAACCTGGTAGAAGCGACTAGGAAATAGTCCTTTGGTTCTTTGTCCGCAGTTATCAATACTGAGTAGCATTGGCCTAAATGAACATCGAGAGAATCATACTCATTCTGGACAGTATGGGATCCCTCGACTTCGACTAGTTTCATTACGTGACCTTGGAACCTAACGTTCACTGAAGATTTCATCCCAACATTACAGATTCTATACCTGTAAGTTTTGCCACTCTGCATAGTGAACGTTGGTTTCTCATCTTTGTTTCCTCCACCCTTTCCATTAATAAGGACACCATCCGGCCTAGTTAGGCCGCGACCACTGTCCAACATGCCCTTCAACGCGGTATGGGAATCTGAGTACCAATCTCCAACAAGAACATCAAAATCCCCGGCAGGGATATCAAAAGGTACAGGGATGAGATCACGGCTATGAATCCGAAGACCTCCATATCCACCTGCGGCCTTGTGCAAGGCCAAGGTTGGATAGTAATAATAGCTTCCAATCTGATCCTTCACCTGGAACTTGACAGTGAAATTCGTCCCCGGCTCAATTGGACAAGTGGTTCCCGGCATACCATCCACCCACGAATTCTTCCTCTGCTGGACGCCATTCCACGTGAAGAGCAACGGGTCGTCGAGCTTGTTGAAAATATTGACAAGTACATTGTTGTTGGAAGTACTATTGATTGTTGGCCCCGGAAATTGACCATTAATCAAGATCACTTGTTGAGGTTCTCCTAAAGGAGATAATGTACCATAGGTAACTTGCCATTCGAAAAACAAATAAGGATCTTCAGCTTGGATCAAAAGCAACGAGGAAAAACAAAAAACAAAACAAAATATTTTTGTGCAATCCATCTTAATCATACAATGTATATCTTCACTTATTACAAGAAATTATGTAATGAAAATATGATGTTGTGTTACTCACTTCACACCTCCTTATAGGATATGGTTATTAAGCCATAGGAAAAATATGAGATTGTCATTAATTTTCTGAAATTATGAGTATTTGGGCCATTAATTTTCTACTGAGTTTCAACTTTGGTTGTGGTTTTCCATTTCTATCGCATTGTTGTACCATTGAATTTTTTGTTAAAATTATATTGTAAATGAATAAATATTTGTGATAATGTTGGTGCGAGATAAAAGGGTGCTCCTAAATTTAGTTGTAGTATTTCATTACACTTCTCCTCCTCCCCTCCTTAATACTGTCTCCTTCACTAAATAAATATACTCACATTTCTTTTTTAATCAGTTTAATTAATGAACAAAACGGTTACGGTTCATTAATGATATCATTCCTTAATTTTCATATAAATCAATATATATAATTACTATTTTTAACGGAAACATGGTACACGTTACAAAAATATATCATTCTAAAATGGTATAAAATAAAATATTCGAAAAGACATGTACTAAAATTATTTAATGTAATGATTCAGTTTGTGTACTCAAATTCGTTAAACAAATTGTTACAAATTATCTAAAATGCAAAGAATAAGCTTAGATAATTGACGTTATTGATTTTCTTTTTGAAAAATAGTTCGTATTACCTAAAATATACCCAGAAAAAATTAATTTGGTATAAAATACCTTTATGATGATTAATGAACAAAAATTTAATGGATCGTAACTTTCCACTTTTATATGATGCTCACAACTTTAGTTTGGCTCAAAATTATAATGTTATTAATAGTAAAATATATTAAAATATCTTTCAAAATATATATACAAAAAATGCATGATTATTCACCCTCCTCACTTTCTTCAATTCATGGCTTCCAATCCAACCTCACGTTTCATTGTCCAAATTTAAAGTCTCCATCAACTTTATGAGCCTATATAGTATAATAATTATGTGAATATGTGGTGTTTGAATCGGGGTAAATTTATATGAGGATAAACTTTTAAATTAATTTATGTTAGGTTTGTAGGTAAAACTATTATAATTATGTTTGGATATCATTACCCACAAGGTGAATCAATATAAATAATAACATAATGATTAACTTGACAACTATAAACGATTGAACAAATAAAATAAATAATAATAGAAAAAACAATTAAATAAATTTAGAAAATAATAATATTAGAAACAATACTAAATGTCAGTTATTTTCTAACGTTTACACAATATTATTAATTCATCGAGGATTGTATTCTAATTTTAATATAAACAATTGATTAATAAATCCCAGTGTACATACGTATTCATAAGAATTATAATGAAAATTATGAGTTTATTGATTAATAATTTTAAAATATTTTTTTATTATAACTCTTAATGATTATTAGAATTTGAGGAGTGTATTTTTCAACTATAATAATGAAAATATAGTTCAATAAGTTTGAACTAATAACGATCGAACCAATATTAGTTCAATACAGTTATAGAGTGTATTATTTTCAATACTCTAAATATTGAAAATATAATGCTTATAAGGATATTTTCCTCAATGATATTATTAGTTCAATATACTTTTCAATACTCTATAACGATTGAGCTATAAACTATTTATTGACATTTAGTATTGTTTTTAATACAAATTTTCTTAAACGATATTATAGAGTGTATTTTCATAATATTAGAAAATAATGTTTGACACATTATCAATAGTATTGAAACGAATTAATAATATTTTTAACTATAAAGGATTGAACTAATTCATTGAGGAATGTATTTTTTAAAGAGGATATAGAGTATTAGAACTTTTTGGGGGAAATAATATTTATGGATGTTTTAGTTTAAAGTAATATAATAATAAAATTATTAATCCATTAACCTACCATCAATATACCCCAATTTAAGGATGAATGATTTGAAAGAGAATAAAAATAAGTCTATTAACCTAAATTAACCTACATTAACCTACATTTACATATATTGATCTTATTTTTTTTTGTTTCAAACTGAATGAATGAGTGTAATAATACAACTAGATTAAATTAACCTACATTCACCCAAAACAATCGAACTATAATCTACAAGTTGTGTCAATATATAGCTGCAAATTGTAACTTACTTTCATTAGGATCAAGTCGACAACTTTATTTATATTTTTACCTTTAGATATTCCATATCAACTTTTTATCAAGCTAACTAACTAATAATGCAGCATATGTAGTTATGTACTCACGAATTTTTTCACCAACGTCAAAAAATTGGTTCATCCCTCCTAAACTCAACTTTCAAATCCTTTTAGTTTTTCTTGTACCTCAATTATTAACTATCATCTTAATTGTTCCCTGCACCCCTAAATGATTGGTACATTTAGATTTTTATACTCTAACAAAATACGATTTTAAAACGTAAATATCTCTTATTTTACATGCAAAAAAATTACTCCCTCCGTCCCTAAAAGATTGTCACATTTTGCAGATGGCTCAATAGCCTAGTGGCATCCGACCCAACATTTCATGTAAGAGGTCATGGGTTCGAACCTTGTTGGAGACAAATTTGTCTCATATTATACTTTAACTCTCTAGTTAGGGAATTTCTGTATTCATTATTTGTACTACCATTGTAGTCGTTATTCATCGCTAATTTACAAAAAAAAAAGATTGTCACATTTTGACTTTTGTTAGTCAAACATTACAAAATTTGATCATGAATTCCCATTAAATGATAAGAAATAATATAGTCTTGTGGGACCTTGTTAGATTCGTCTCAATATATATTTTTGAAATATTAACTTTTTGTAATTTTTCCGCATGTAGAATAATAAATATTTATGTTTTAAATTGTGTTTTGTTGACCACCAAAAGTCAAAATGTGACAATTTTTTAAGGACGGAGGGAGTACAAGAAGTTGATATTCTAAAAATATATTGAGACAAATTTAACAAGATCTCACATAAGTATATTATTTCTTACCGTTTAATGAAAATTCTCGATCAAATTTTTTAAAGTTTGACCACAAAAATCAATGTACCAATCTTTTAGGGACGGAAGAAATATTATAAAATTGTGATATCGCTATTACGTGTAACAAACTAACAATGACTTATGAATTTAATTATTTATGTATTAGTTAAGCACCTAAAGTGGTACTCCATCCTTGATTGAGTCGATGCATGCATTATACAATCAATCCATTGACCTTTTTACCGAGATGCTCCTAAGGATTCGCATATTCCTCTTTAGGAGTACTATGATTAAGATTAATTAACTATAATACTACATTTATATAATAATAATAATAATTAATGGCCATTCATAAAATGATTTTGTTATTCAAACAAGTTCACAACTGAACCTGCTTTCGTGAATGACTATTTCATAGAGCCACGAGCTATAAACTAATTCTAATAACTTAGTATAAATTCATATATGGATTAGAAATCAAAATATTAGATCAAACTATAAATATTTTTAAATTGTAGAACCATAATTGGATAGATTCCTTCGAATAAACCTATTATGTTGATTACAAAATATTAGATCAAATAAATTAGGGAGTAGGTATATACCTATTTTCACAATTTTAGAATCAAAATTAAAAAATTACTCCCTCCGTCCCTAAATGATTGTCACATTTGACTTTTGGTGGTCAATAAAACACGATTTAAAATATAAATATCTCTTATTCTAAATGCAAAAAAATTATAATAAGTTGATATTTCAAAAATATATATTGAGACGAATCTAACGAGGTCCCACAAGACTATATTATTTCTTTTCGTTTAGTGAGAATTCGTGATCAAATTTTGTTATAATTGACCACAAAAGTCAAAATGTGACAATCTTTTAGGGACGGAGGGAGTAAAAAAGAAGAAGAATTATAATTACAAATATGAAAAAATACTAAAATGACTGAAAATAATCAATGCAAGTTGCACTTTAGTCCCTATAAATATTTAGTCTGCTTAAATGGTCCTTGTAAATGGTTCGATTTAATCCCTATTTATTTAATATTGTCGTTAGGAAATTAAACGAAAAAATGTCATTTGACCTCAATTCTGAGCCAAAATCAAACTTTCAACACTTGATATTTACACCTATTAAATTTCTCTCCAAATTCCTTCCCTCCTTCAATAAAACATATATTTAGCCAACAAAATCATGAATTTATCTTTCATTTAATAACCACTTTAATATAAACCTGACTTTATCTTCCCCTCTTTTATTATTTATTTCAAATAAAACTCCAATTCATGTTAAAATTAAGAATAATTTTATATTGGTCAAAACTTTAATTACATATAGAAATTATTTACAATTATCATAGTATTTATCCTTTTTTAGAAAGGGGTTTGTTCCCTCTTGACTGTTTGAAGAAGAATGCAAACTCTGGAGCCAGATAAACCGTCCATCCTAAGTCAACGCGACATGCTATCCCGACTGATCCGGTGTCTTGGCATTCATTCCTTTCATTAACACTGTCGATAATTAAACCCGCATGACTAACTCAAGTATTCCTATTCCAAATCCTTAAACCAACTAAACCAACTAAATCAACATTACCATCCTTTTGTTATTATATATGTTGCCTGGCGGAGTATTCTAAGTACGTGAAATATGAGACAACTTTTCAATTTTTTTAATTCTCTATATCCGAAAAATATTCTCCGTGCCTACTATAGCCTTGTCCAAATAAAAGACACTTCAAAGATGATACAATCATTTTGTCAACTAAAAATCACTTCACATATCTAATCTCAACTGTTTCATTTCATTGTTCTTGTTTCCATTTCTTTCTTTCAATATGTCATCAAACAATGTAAAAATAACCCCTTTTCATGAAAATGATGATCATAAAGTTTATTATGAAAATGGGCATTATACTAATAAGGACATGTTTGGTAGCAATAATGGTATAAGTGAAATAGAAGAAGTAGAAGAAGATGATATGAATAATGAAATTATTAGTAAGATTCCATTGTCTACAATAAGAGAAGAGGTAACAGGAGGCTCAGGAAGTTTGTTTTCATTTGATTTCAATAATAATAATAGAGATGTTGTTTTTGTTGAGATTGGGAAACATGAGGAGGCAAGCATGGATGGGCTTGTTTGGGCTATGTCTCATGAAGTTGATGTTGCTTCTACTGTGGTTTTTCTCATTCATATTTTTCAAGAAATCAAGCAAATTCCCACTCTATGTTAGTTCATCTCTCTCAAATCCACACAAGTTTTTATTTTAGTATTTTGATTGTGATTCTTAACTAATAGATGTCCATTTCATAATATCTATATTTAGTAAGTAAATTTTATATTCGTTATTGGTGATACTATTGTGTTGTGTTTATACTTCATTGTTAATTTGTGTTAATAGTCTACGGGGTTCCACTACCTCTCACGTGTAACCCAATCATCGGCGGAATATTCATCGCCGGTATTAATTGTCGGAACAGCATCGGCGAGGTTACACGTGTCTCATTAACTCAGGTCAGGTCTGGCTCATGATATCATGTTAAAAGTCTATGGGGTCCACCCTAAAACCAATTGGCAATAGAGGAAGTAGCCCAAGATCTTATATATATATATATTGACCCGAGAGGACACCGAAATTCGATGTGGATGTGCATCTAAACAATTTGCAAAAAAAAATACTGTTAGTTTTAAGAAGGTATGGGATTGAGCAAACAAAAGGGACCGAGGGTGATGTTTTGGTGAGATTGGTCCCTCCAGTTTGTCAAAAGTTACAATCTAGTCCTCAAAGTTTAGATTAGTACACTAACAATCTCCGGAGTTACGTTGCACAAATATTCATTATCTTTGCGATTAAGCTTGTTTATTAAGTTATTTTTGAAGTGTCACGTTTGATCGAGCCTCGCAAGTGAAGTTGAGTAAATGTCAAAAGAACAATGAGGGTGGACCTAAGTGATGATCTAATATCTAGCACATGAAAATATAGTTAGATTGAGAATTGTTGAGGTTGAGTGAAATGTAACATTGAATTTTACAATTACAGTAGGAATGATGCCAATTGATCAGGCAAATCCTGAGCAAAAGGAGTTGTACATGGCCCAAGAAAGAGGTAGGAGAAGAGAGTATCTTCAGAAGTTCCTCAATGTATGTTCTGCTTCCAAGGTAATGGAAAAACTTTTTAGTAACGGTTATGGGTTCGAAACTCACCTCGTCGTTAATTTACAGAAGAAAAAAATTGGTCTATTATTGAATTAAATCTTTTGAATTTGGACAGGCTAAAGTGGACACCATATTGATTGAAAGCAATACAGAGGCCAAAGCAATTCTTGATCTCATTCCCATTCTCAACATCAGAAAGTTGGTTGTAGGTACTCCTAAAAGGTATGGCTATTTTTGCAATTCTTGATCTCATTCCAACTAGCGGAGGATCCGCAATCGCTATTTATCGAGTTTAACCTCAGGCCGAAGCATTTCTTGAAAGAGATGTATGTAGCGGTTTTTGTTGATGAATTTGTATTTGTTCTTTTGTAAAGTTGTATTGTCTAGTTACGCTTTCCGATTAGCGTCCTACAATAATATGTTTCCAAATATTATGCACAATATTGTAGGAATATAAGGTCAAGAAGGATAGGTGGTACAGGTGGTCAAATACTTAGAGGTGCACCAGAAGAGTGCATGGTCAAGATTATTTGTGAAGGAAATGAATTGACCGATTTGATTGCTGAATCTCCACGAGCCAGCAATGCTCATGGCACCCCAAACTTCTCAATCGACCAAGATTTACAACAAATTAATAACACCAACAATAATTATCCATTTTGTGGTTCATGTTTCAAACCCAAAGTTAATCCCACTACTACTTGAAGTTATGTAAATTTATATATGGATCTTTGATTTTTTGTGATTTTAATAAAATTGTGAGTGTGATTGGTGTTTCTTGTGTATATAAGGAGAACAGCTTTTTTTTTTTGCTTGTGAAGATTATAATGAGAAAATTGCGTGTATTTATAATGTTCAAATATTTACTTTCTCCATCTCTAAAAGATTGTCACATTTTGACTTTTGTTGGTCAAACATTATAAAATTTGGCCACCAATTTTCATTAAACGATAAGAAATAACATAATCTTATGGGATCTTGTTATATTCGTCTAAATATATATTTTTGAAATATCAACTTTTTATAATTTTTTCGAGTAGAATAAGAGATATTTACGTTTTAAATCGTGTTTTATTGACCACGAATAGTCAAAACGTGACAATCATTTAGCAATGGAGGGAGTACAATTGATTATTGAATTAAGTAATTAATAACCAATCACATACTCCTAAGTAAGTTGTAAACTTGTAATTAGCTTGAAGATATTCTTAGTAACATTCGGGGCTAATTTCAATTGATTTAATGATAACATGATGATTTCATTCTTTTTTTTATATTAGTAACAATAATGAATAATATAGAGTACATATTACTCCCTCCATTCGTCCATTTTTTGTGGTATAGTTTACATTTAAACAAAATTTAGTTTATTTTTGAATTATCTCAAAAACATAATTTTTCCTTAGCTTCACTTTTTCTACCAAATTTCCTAAAATAATAAAACCCTAACAAGAGTTTGTTATTTAAGAAAATAGTCATTAAATTAAGGAAATACGTATGACTTACGAGACTTGAATGATGAATTATGAAGTTATTTCCTTTTTTGGGCCTTCGGTTGGATACTCAACAAGTGGACCATGTGTCGTAAGATTTGGACTTTTTTATACCCTTTTATGAAACATGCAAGGTGAGTTTGATGGCCAAAATGAATATTGGGAAAGTCGAACATGAAATGTCGTGTAATAAGAGCATTATGTTAATTTCTAAGCTACATGACATCCTTATTTCGTAGTGTTTGGTATTTGTCTGTGTATTATTGTGTTACTTTTCAATTTGTTCGTCAGAATGCATGCTCAAGTCAATTACATGTTTTAGAGTTAGTCGTAGTCTAGTGGAAAAGACTCTTGCAGAAGGTCCTAGTATCGATACTCACCCCATCGCTAATTTACAAAAAGAAAAGAAAAAAGAAAGTCAAGTACTTGCAGTTATTAGTTATTACTCTTACCTATCTTGATTTTGTAATATTAGATCCACATATTGTAGTTATCATATATATTATTGTTACATTTCTTAGCCTTTTCGTCGTGGGTGATAGAATTTTTGTAGTGTTTTACGCCGTTGTTGCAGATTTGAGAAACAATTCAACAGATTTTAGTTTTTAATTAGTGTTGGGCAACAATATCGGCAGGAATAATGGAATTATTGATGAGAATCAACTCTTGCGTGATTTGAGGAGATTGGGGGGAAGGGGGCAGTTAAAATGGGGGTGGGAGAATGAGGCGCGTGTGGAATTGGGAGAGGGGGGAAATGGTTTTTTCAGATTTTTTGATTGTCTAAAATAGGTGTATAATGACTCTTATGCCCTTTATTATCTCTATGCATGATAACACTATAGTGTTATCTCCTAAGTGAAACTCAAAATATTGTTCCAAAGTGGTCATAGACTCATAGTTGGTGCTTGGTAATGGTGGACAAAGATTCATTATCCTCATGCGCATTTGAAGATTTTGAGTTCAAAAGAACTGGACCATTATAGGATTTTGAAAGTGACCTTGTTTTTACAATCAAAGTTCAAAAAAGTTGGCAATGAAAAATCATCACCAATAGATATAAGGGTGCTTGTAACTTTGTGTGTGTGGGTGGGTGTGGTGGTGTGTGTGTGTGTGGGGGGGGGGGGGGGGGTAGGTAGGGGATACATACCCCTAATCTACACAACTTGAAGGACATATATAGTTAAAGGTTATCCCTGTTGGCTGTTAGGCTACACATACAGCCAAAATAGTTATGGAGTGGCTAATGGTGGTGGTCTGGTGGACCTAGTTTGCTCAATCAAATTATATATATCCTTGCCCACCTTCACTAATAATAAGTACAACATGTCCCATTTGTCATATGAAAATTGGTAAGATGCACATCCACAACAGATCGGAAGTCGATGTACTCCCGGATCCAATGAAACACAGCTTCTCGAGGCGAGGCACCTTTGAATTTTTGAATTTTCCATCAGTGACGGGGGTTGCGACAGTCTATCTTTGTCTCGGTAGAGTTCGGTCAACTAAAAAGGAAGATATATTAAAAGTTTAATTATTAGGTGTGACTTGTGAGGCTCATATAAGTCATAGTGGTATAGAAGAAGGAGCCATAACCATGTGTGCCTTATCTTAAAAGTAAACGCCTGAAGTGAATGAAATGGCAATAATGGGAAAATGAAGTTATATATAGACATTATATATTTATATTATTGAGCTTAATGACAAAAGTCGTTTAAATTGCAGACACTGACTTGAGAACCCCTCTAGTGAAGACGATTACAAACTGAATGTGGATGGAATCCATATTTCATATTGTTTTCTCAAAGTCTAATCCCGCGTGCAATCAAGTCGGCTGTTGGCAATTTGGCATAAACACGGCCTTACATTACAACACGTGATGCACTTGTGTTGTCGATGACTCAATAGTCTTTTTTTATCAGAAAATATGAAACCGTCACACTAACGATTCTGCACATCTCTACCCTGGAGCATATGAAGGAGGTAAATATGAGATGTGCCTCATCTGATCAGGGGACTAAAATTACATGTTAACCACTTCGAAATACAAAATTTTGTTTCCAATGAAAATCGAACACGGATTGCATGAAGATGCGAGGTTGATACTTTGCACTCAATAGTCTGATGACAGATGATGCAACCTTCTAACTAGGAGATTTTGAGTTCAGATCTTGTTGAAGATTATTTACATCAAACTTCATAAGTGTATATATATTAGTTGGAAAAAAATTTAATCGCCATTATTTATAATACTATTTTATTCATACTCTCGTTTGCTAATATTATTTTCTCCTAATTTTTAGAGCTTTTTTTCAAATCAAACAACTTCATTTTCTATTTTCCTCAAATATTTATTATGACAACCACCAATTTAGAAATTCATTTATAACGAGAGGGATCCACATTCGTCGAGCGTACTTGGTAGATCTCGGTTAATGTCAGAGTCTACAAACTGCGCCAACCCGATAAACTATACTAGAGAAGCCTCGTATATTAAGCTCAACAAAAAAAGTATGATAAGAAGAAAGAATCGAGTTTATAATTCAGTGGTCACAAGCTCATCTTTTACTTGTTAACGTACACTGATTTAAAAATTCTTGATTTTCCACTTGTTAGATATATAGAGTTAATTACAACAATAATCTGAGTAAGTGCGGTTAAGTTGTACTTTCATCCCAGCAAGTGACAATGTTACAGTAACAGTCGATGATAGTATATACGTGGTTCATAAATGGTGCCTAAATTAACCATGCTGTTAATAATTAACGATTTTAACATTTTTAGGGTGCAAATATAATTTTTGAAACTCTTGGGGTCATGTTTTGGGATTGAGATTGCATTTTCAAAACTTGGATTTTTGTTCCTAAAATGCTAAAATTGATCGATCATTCACGAAAAAATTAATTTAAAAAACATTTACGAATTACATGTACACTATCAAACACTATTGCAATAACACCTAGTAAGACAAAAATGTAATTTGATTTTACTCACGGAAACTATTGGTGTTATTATCTCTAGATATATACTCACAAGTCACAATGGGGCTTGTCATAATTGTGATGTGAAAAGGAGGAATGACATAGTTGAGGTTCATGTAGCTCCAACAGATTACACACTAAATAAAGAACGTAACTTGGTTAATAATTATGTACGGAGTATTTAAAAATGGTTATGGTTATGGAAATTTAGGAACTGGAATGGAAAGGAGTACTGGAGTAGCTTTAGTAGTTTCATAAAACAAACTTGAGGTTGATAAATTATTGTACGAAGTTGCTCGTATTATATAGGGACGAGCGATGAGATTTCCTAGTTTCTACTAAAACTAGAAGTTATAAGAAAAACACTTCATTCATCCCTAAATGATTGATACATTTTGACTTTTATGGTCAAATTTTAAAAAAATTAATCAAGAATTCTTATTAAACGATAAAAAGAACTAATATAGTCATGTGGAACCTTGTTAGATTCGTCTCATTATATATTTTTGAAATATCAATTTTTTATAATATTTTCGTATGTAAAGAAAGAGATATTTTACGTTTTAAATTATGTTTTGTTGACCATGAAAGTCAAAATATACCAATCATTTAGGGATGGGAGTAATAGATTAATAATTATTGGTATTATAGTAACAACATATTATACGCGATGAGGGGCAGACCTATTTTGGTTTTACCCCGTTCAGTCTAACAAGCACTTTTTGTAAAATAAAATAAAATAATATTACCTCATTTTGTTTTAGTTGTCATTTTAGATCGACCTGACACAATAATTAAGGATATCATATATTTTACTTGTATACCCTCATTTATTATAGCAATAAAAATTACTATCTCAAGTTCTAAGACAAAAATATAATGCATGTTCATTTAATGACAAGGTTATAATAAGAAAACTAAACCAAAAAATACCTTGAAAACGGTAAGTAAACAATAACAATTTTTTTGCTACAACGACAACTAAAATAAACGGAGGAAGTATATGTTTTTAAAAATAAATTTATAAGAAAATTAATATTTGTGTATAAATTGCAATATATTTGAGTGTTTCGAACACCCATTACAAAATATATGACATTTCGATTACCCATTTTATAATGCTCAGATCCACCATGATATACGACACATGCAAAATCTTTTGATTCGTTCTACTTGCTGGTAAGTTTTCTTACATAGATAAAAGCAAAATCATTTTTTTTTATGATTGTTTAAATAAATCACACACACGATTACATTTAGGAATGAAAATTTAAATATCAAATATAATTACTCCTATTATCATTATAGTTAATACCGTATGTATAGGTAAACCGTTTATTTTGAATGTTAATTTTGTTGAAGGCTAATGTATTTATATATTAAAGTTGCATGATTTTCCACTCAGTGTGGAACCTTCACTATCAAGAGCCTAATAATAAAGTTGCACGTTCTAATGTCTAATTCAGTTCTTCATGAGATCGACATTCAACCTAATAATATTAATGCCTCTGCCTTTAATTTGTTCAAGATATTATCTCATGTTTCTACTTTCTTGATGCAATTTATATTTCTACTTCGAATAAACAAACCAAACATTTATTGACTCATTTAATATTTTAACGCAATAAAGGCACAATATTAGTATATATACAACTGGTTTAACATCAATCTCTCTACAAAAATTGCCCCATCTATCTTACTTAAATGAGAATCATACATGTTATTAGCAAAATAACTTACTTTTAAAATGTATGAAATCGTCATCTTAACGGTCCTCAACATCCCTGTCTAATAATATCTAAGAGATAAAAATATGAGACTGCAGGTCAGTGGTGGAGGTGTGTTATTAAAGCACTTTTTATTAAAAAAAAAGTTATAAATGTTTTATAAATAAATTAACATAAAAATTATATTTGTCTTTAATTTGTAATGTATTTGAATATTTCGAACACCCATTTCAAAATATATGACATTTCAAACAATCATTTTAAAATACGCAGACCCGCCACTACTGTAGGTACTTAACACTCTATCTCTTTACCAATTGCGATATGTCTCATAACAATAAATTTACTTTACTAAAAAAGTGTAAAACCGTAACACTAATGGCCCCTAGAGTACATGGAGAAGGTAAATCATGAGATGTGCCTCACCTGATCAAGGGACTAGAGCTTCTTTGTTAACCACTCGAAACACAAAGTTTGCTCCCAATGGGAATCGAACCTGGATGGCGTAAAAAGGCGAGACTGCTGGTATTGCACTCTAGTTCTTTACCGGTTGAGCAATGTCTCGGGACAATAAACTTGCTTTACATTTAATAATAGTCGATTCGCATAATATTTTAATTTTTTTGTAATTTCAATTTTTTTCCGTCAAACTTTTGAAAACTTACACCATTAATTTTCGTTAGTCAATAATAAATATGAGTAATGTAGTTATGCGAGATCTTGTTAAATTAGTTCAAATATATATTTTTGATACATCAACTTTTTATAATTTTTACGACAATAAACTTAGAAATGTATTACATATCAAGATGGGAGACTACATCAACTTATGATTAAAATTAGATTAGTTTTTCAAATAATTAGTTACACAACTTCTTAGCTAAATGAAGCTAAAAGATGAATGCAGTATAATATTAGTTACCTCATTCAAATTGAACTGAGGAAGTAAATTATTTTGTTTGATTGAGTATACATGAAATAGTTCATAGGATATAATAATCCATCAAACAATCAAATATGTCACAATCTTTTCATTGCTCCTAAGTTTTTTTTTACTGTTGACCATTTTTAGTCCATGTCAACTTATCACCGTGACGTAAGTTATTGTTCAATGCAAATCGAAAGACAGAGTACGTTGTCCAATAACCAATTAACCATATTACTATTATGAGACATTACTTTTCTTTATATATGGGAAAGTATCATTTATATCAATCAAATTTTCGACTCTTGGTACATAAAAAAGTTGTAAGGCATGGAGGTACCTCAAAGTAACGGCAAGAAACAGATTGCACCATCTCGTAAGTGGGAGAACGTTGCATCTTTTTTATCATCGTAATAGTTATCGTTATTACTTAGCTAATATGATGTTATCGAACCATGTTGGTGAGTTTATTTTACGTATTTGAATGATCTAGTTGATTTTCTTGTTCCGACGTGATGAGCTAATACGACGTTTTTTGTTTAGACGAGGAGGTGAATGATTCTCCAATTGAGCAAGTGAGGCTTACTGTGCCAATAACAGATGATCCAACGTTGCCATGCTTAACATTTAGGACATGGTTTTTGGGGATTATATCATGTGTCGTTTTGGCATTTTTCAACCAGTTTTTTGGATATCGCCAGAATGCTCTGTATATATCATCTGTTTCTGCACAGATTGCAGTTCTTCCTATTGGAAAGTTTATGGCAGCTTCATTACCAAAGAGATCCGTAACCATTCCGAAACTAGGATGGTCATTTTCTCTGAATCCTGGACCATTTAACTTGAAGGAACATGTTCTTATAACCATCTTTGCAAATTCAGGCTCCAACTCTGTGTATGCAGTGAACATTATCACCATCGTGAAGGCGTTTTATCACCGCGGTTTGAACCCCATTGTAGCTATGTTGTTAACTCAAACTACCCAGATGCTTGGATATGGATGGGCTGGGATTTTTAGGAAGTTTCTTGTTGACTCGCCTTATATGTGGTGGCCGTCTAATTTGGTTCAAGTTTCTCTCTTCAGGTAGTTTTAGCTCATTTTGTTTGTCCATTTAAGCTCTTATTTGTAGTTTTGTTGTTTAAGTTGAAGTTGGAATTTGTAATAGGGCTCTTCATGAGGTGGAGAATCGACAGAAAGGCGGTTTATCAAGACTTCAGTTCTTCATTATTGTCCTGATATCCAGCTTCTCTTATTATGTGGTTCCTAATTACTTGTTTCCATCTATAACTGCCCTCTCCTTTGTCTGTTGGGTCTGGAAGGACTCTGTCACTGCTCAACAGATTGGTTCGGGTCTTAAAGGACTCGGAATAGGCTCATTTGCCCTGGATTGGTCTGCGGTTGCTGGTTTTCTGGGGAGTCCTTTGGCGACTCCAGGATTTGCCATCATGAACATATTAGTCGGTTTCATATTGACCGTCTATGTGTTGATTCCGATTTCTTATTGGAATAATTTTTATGAGGCAAAGCGATTCCCAATCTTCTCATCTCATGTGTTTGATGAGAATGGAGGAACTTATAACATATCAAATATACTAAATGAAGCCACATTTGAATTCGACCAGCAAGGATATGATAACTATAGCAAGATTTACTTGAGCATCTTTTTCGCCTTCATGTATGGTCTCAGCTTTGCAACTCTAGCTGCAACGATATCTCACGTAGGGCTTTTCTATGGGCGGTATATCTCTTCTTATCTTTCCCCTTCTAGTCTTTTTTGTTATAGATTTGCTAGAAAGGAATCCGATAACATGAGGTTTTAAGCTGGATTAGTAATGTTGCAGAACCATTTGGCAGCAAACAAAGGCATCTTTTCAAGGGAAGTTTGGGGATGTGCACACTAGATTGATGAAAAAGAACTACGATCCAGTTCCTCAGTGGTGGTTCTACTCGATCCTACTTGTGGTAGCCGGATTAGCATTGCTAACTTGTGAAGGCTTTGGTAGACAATTGCAGTTGCCTTACTGGGGAGTCCTTTTGGCCATGGCCTTGGCTATGTCTTTCACCTTGCCTATTGGAGTTATCACAGCTACCACGAATCAGGTGGAGCAACTAATAAGCACTCATTTCCTTTTCGTTTTCCTTTTTCGCGAAACTGACCTACAAGTGAGAATTGAACATAGGATATTGTACAGTTGGTGACTGATTTTTTTTATGTGCAGCAACCTGGATTAAACGTCATCACGGAGCTAATAATCGGCTATATCTTACCTGGAAAACCTCTAGCTAATGTGGCTTTTAAAACATATGGCTACATCAGCATGTCACAAGCAATTATGTTTCTTTCAGATTTCAAACTAGGCCATTACATGAAGATCCCTCCAAAGTCTATGTTCGTGGTTCAGCTTGTTGGAACCGTTGTGGCGTCAACAACCTATTTCGGGACAGCCTGGTGGCTTCTAAACACAGTGGAACACATCTGTGATCCCTCAAAGTTGCCCGAAGGTAGTCCCTGGACTTGCCCTGGTGACGATGTGTTCTACAATGCCTCAATCATTTGGGGAGTAGTTGGTCCTCAACGCATGTTTGGCAATCTTGGGGTATATCCGAAGATGAACTACTTTTTCCTCTTTGGGTTCCTGGCACCTTTCCCCATTTGGATATTGTCGCGGAAGTTCCCAGAAAAGGAATGGATTCGACTCATTAACATGCCGATCCTTATAGGGGGTGCAGGGGGTATGCCGCCAGCGAGGGCTGTAAACTACATGAGTTGGTTTGCAGTGGGGATTGTGTTCAACTTCATAGTGTACAGGAAATACAAGGGCTGGTGGGCTAGGCACAACTACATTCTGTCTGCAGGGCTCGACGCAGGGGTTGCGTTCATGGCGATCCTTTGCTATTTCACATTACAATATAAGGACATAAATGGAGCTAAATGGTGGGGGTTGGAGTTGAGTGATCATTGTCCATTAGCAAGTTGTCCTACTGCTCCAGGGATTAAGGTTCAAAATTGTCCAGTTTCTCATTGAGACAAAATGCAGACTGCAATATATGTATGTCCAGCATACATATATAGTATGATATATATGGGGAAATGCAAAATGAATTTTTATATGGATTTGTTCAAAAATTGTGAATACTCTATCAAAGTGATTATTAGTTCTTGAGTTCATCGAATAGCCTAGTGGAAAAGGCTCTTGCTAGTGACAAGAAGGTCTTGGGCTCGAAACTCACTTCATGGCTAGTTTACAAAAAAAAAACTGATTATTAGTTCTTTGAATATGTCCATATGCTTCTTTCTTGATAAGACTACAACTTGTGTTATGAGTTTTAGACAAAATATTGGTAATTTTAAAGTTGGACATTCATATAAAACGAGAGATGTTTTTATTTTACAGAAATACATGTAAAATTTTTGAAGGTATAACTAATACTCCTAACTTTGTAATAAGTTCAATTGATATTCAAATCCGAGTAATTTAAATTTCAAGTCAAATTATTCTGTTACCGATGGCTATAAGTCTAGGGGTATCCGATCCGAGCATCTATTAGGAGATTTCAGGTTAAAATGTCAATAATAGAAAGTATTTGATTAAACATTTGAATTTGAAACTAATATGGAATATTTTTATAAAAAGAGTTGCCTTATATGCTTGCAATTACTTATACTCTTGAATCGCTATATTTCGTAATTGAAATTCTCGGCGCTAATCTTTTTTAAAGGTCAAATTATTCGGTTAAATTAAAACGAAATTAATATGGACAATATTTAGTAAAAATAAAACAAAAATAGTATTAATAGTATAGTCGGTAACATAATCATTCTTAGAAGGTAACATCATATTGACAAAACAGTAATAAATGTGGTCTAACGGATAATTTTAATAATAGTAAGTAACCATTTTGAATTTCAGACAGCGCCAAGACATTTGTCATCAAATCACACATCTTATAAACAAATGCATCCAGACTAAAATTTTCAAAAACATTCAAATTCATCAAAACCATTTTCAAATCTTGTTATAGCAATGGCTTCAAGATACTCCAGCTACATAACCGCCACCAATTCATCGTCCTTTGAATCGACGAAATCGAACCCCGCCTCCTCCACCGAGAGCCTCAACAATTACTCACAATCCATTATCAAATCAGACAAGAAATCATCAGTTTATGGTGCCAACAAGGCCAAAACATCGAATATCGGATCGATGATGAGGAAGTTGATTGAAACGAAGTCAAATGGTGGGGTTTCATCCAAGAACAGAGCAACCCATGATGCTAAAAAGCTGTATGTACCAGTGGATTTTATAGCTGAGGATTTGAAGAAGAATGGGGTGAATAAAACTGGGGGATTTGGGAATATTCAGAAGAAATTGTTGAAGGGGTTGAAGGGGAAGAAGGAAGGAGGGGAAGGGGGAAGGGGAGGGAGTAGTGGGAAGGAGAGGAAGGCGTTGATGGATGTCAAGAATCAAAATGCGAATACAAGGACTTTGGCTATGGTGTTGAGGAGTGAGAGGGAGTTGTTGAATGCAAATAAGGAGCAAGAAGAGAAGATTGTTGAGCTCCAATTGTTGCTGGAGGAGAAGAACATTGAGGTATTGTTATTGGGTTGACTTTAGTTTTACATTTCTCGAGGAGATTTGGATCGAAGTTATGTGTGTCGATTAAGGTGGTACAGTTCGTTAATTTTGACCTCTGTGGGGCAATAACTTGGACATTTTCCGCATATTTGGAGTAATTGATAGAATATACAATTCTCATCAATGAAATTACCTTAAGAAACAAATGTTGCTGCACTTTCAGTGATTTTCTAGAAGCAGAAACTGTTCGCGGATCAAATAGATTTTGATTGGATATATCATTGGCTATTCTCATTGTTTATCAATCTGCATTACAATTTACATCTAACATGTTTCTTGTTTCTAATGGTAATGTTATAGGCTGAAAAATTGAAGGATTTATGTTTAAAGCAGAGGGAAGAGATAAGGAATTTGAAGAATTCAATATTGTTCCCAGATGCGAATATCATGGATTCACACATTAAGGGACTTATGGAGAACCAAAGTTCGGAACTGAGTCAGGCGAAACAGCTTATTCCGAGCCTTCAAAGGCAGGTCACTTCCCTGACAGGACAGTTGCAATGCCTTGCCGAGGATCTTGCTGAGGTACATTCCATTTAGCAAGATGTTACATCTACCTTATCGTAAAATAACTTTCGATCCGAACTAATATTATCTTGTTTGTAAGACAAGAACATTGACATGCATGCGACTAGGAAAGTTGTTTGAGGGGCTTTGAGATATTACTACTTGAATCCTTTTATATGGATGATTCTTAGGATTTGGTGATGTGGACAACAATTGTTTTGGCATTTGAACTTGTCTCAGTAGATAGTAACTGGAACCTTTGCAAGATATTCGTGATATTTGCTTCATTTCAATGTGCATTTATATAGTTTGCACTTTGGTGATAAAATCAGCCAAACTCGAACAGTTGAGTCTTGAGTCTTGTGATTCCAAGTACAATATGTGGACACTATAAAATTTCTGAATACGAGAATTCGTTGGCTGCAGGTGAAGGCAGATAAGATATATAGTGCAAAATGTTCTTATGAGGCGAATCAAAGGTCTTCAATGCCACAAGGATATTATACGGAGGAAGCAGATAATTCACTGGTACACTTAAAAATGATGATCAAAACCTCATACATATCAGCCAACCTATAAATAATAGTATTTGCTGTAGTTATCTGTTTACTTTAGTGTTTTGATTAATTATTGACAATCTTCATCAGGAGTTCGATACTACCCCAGGTAGTCCAGACGACTTATTTCTCAAAGATCTTAACCCCTGCTTGACTCCTTACACTGCTAAGACTAAGTACAAGGTGAATCCAACTTTATGTACAGAATTATGTTTCTCCTTCAGTCTCCCTGTCCCGAACCCCCTGCCCCCTAGCCTGCTTAGACGGGAACATCTGTGGAGGCATTGGAGATGTTGATGAATTATGATTAGATGTTGCAGAGTGTTACATGATACTAATGGACTATATATACATTCTTGTAGGACTTCAAGGTGTACGATTCAACAGAAGATGAATGGTTACCGAGTAAATACAATATGCGCATGGAAGAGGAAGGCGAAATTTCTTGCAATCAAGAAATATCAAAAAGCTCAGATAGTCGACACTGCACCGAAGCAATGAATAGTTCATTCAGAGCAGGTTGTAGATCTCATGAAAGCCAATACACAGACAGGAAGCAGTTGCATCATAAACTATTCTGAAAGTATTCTGGACAAAGTAGATTTAGGTAGAAGAGCAAAGTTTCTGAATAATCTTTTCTCTTCCCAAATTATGGTCCAACTTTTGCTCATATTATGTCGTTTCTATGTCATAAGATGCACTAAATACACGCACATTTTCATAGAATAATTGAAAAAATTCAGGAACTTGTGTGTTTCTTGGTTTTATATATACTTTGCTTATATATAGCATGTACCCTTGTCATGTCGAACTCAAAAAAAAATTCATAATAATTTTGTGAAAAACTACACTCGCTACAAAATATGGTGTGAATTAAGATCGCAAAGATTATTAGTTATGACGTGAATTAAGATTGCAAAGATTAGTAGTTTGATCGCTAAAAATAAACCGCAATGGAGGTAGAAGTAAACTAACAACACACATAAGTACAATCACCTGAACATAACGTACACTTATATCTCAAGTACAAATGATTGTCTCGTATGTGCACATAACAAGTTTAAAGAAACAATTTATGAGAAGTTTATACAGAAGAAATACACATGTTACAAAAGCGTTACAAAAGCTTATGGAGTATATATTACACGAAAATTGAATGACTAACATTAAGTACCAATAACTTCATATTAGTTAATTCTTCGAGGTATCAAATTAGTCTTGTAGATAGAAAGTTTTTACAGACTTTGGGGTCTTGAATTCGGTTCAACCAATGTAAAGGAGCGGATGAGGAGTATAAATCGAGCTCACATCGAAAAGAGAGGCGACCGCACGATGTTTCGAAGACTCTGCCATGTGCTCAGAAAAGAAGAATACAGGGAACAAAGATTTCAAAACAATAACCAATCATGAATACAACTATGAAATTTGTCTCCAAGATAAATACTCCCTCCGTCCCTAAATGATTGTCACATTTGACTTTTGGTGGTCAATAAAACACGATTTAAAATATAAATATCTCTTATTCTAAATGCAAAAAAAATTATAATAAGTTGATATTTCAAAAATATATATTGAGACGAATCTAACGAGGTCCCACAAGACTATATTATTTATTTTCGTTTAGTGAGAATTCGTGATCAAATTTTGTTGTAATTGACCACAAAAGTCAAAATGTGACAATCTTTTAGGGACGGAGGGAGTATATTACATATTCAATGGTAGACAATTGCAGTTGCCTTACTGGGGAGTCCTTCTTGGCATGGCCTTGGCTATGTCTTTCACCTTGCCTATCGGAGTTATCACAGCTACCACGAATCAGGTGCAGCAACTAATAAGCACTCCTTTCCTTTTCGTTTTCCTTTTTCGCGATACTGACCTACAAGTGAGAATTGAACATAGGATATTGTACAGTTGGTGACTGATTTTTTTTAGGGCAAATGGCTCCTGACATCACTCGCGTTTGAAAAAAAAGCCAGTTAGATCACTCATGTTTCAAAAACGCCAGTTAGATCACTAATGTTTAAAAATTCACTCATTCGGGTCACTCCATCAGATTTTTTGAGGGTTTTTATGTCCAAACACATTTTTTCCTCTCATAAGCACCCAATTTAACTCTTAATAATACATTGACCTCAATATTGAGATTACAATTTTTTCTGATTTCTTTTTTTATTTCTTTTTTGATTTTTTCTAAATATTTTTCGGATTTTTTAATTTATTTTTCAATTTTTTCACGATTTCCTTTTTTTCTCAATTTTAAAAATTGAAAAAGAAATTAAAAAAAAAAAACCAAAAAAAATGAAAGAAAAAAACGAAATTGAAAAGAAAAACCTAAAAAGAAATCGAGAAAAAAACCAAAGAAAATAAAAAAAAAATCGAAAAAATCGAAAAAGAAATAAAAAAAGAAATCGAAAAAGAAACCGAGAAAAAATCGAAAACGAAACCGAGAAAAAATCCAAAAAGAAATCGAGAAAAAATATCAAAAAAGAAATCGAAAAAAATTGTAATATCAAGACTGGAGTCAATGTGTTAATAAGATTTAAATTGGATGCTTATGAGAGGAAAAAATGTGTTTGGACATAAATACCCTTCAAAAATCTGATGGAGTGACCCGAATGAATGACTTTTTAAACATTAGTGATCTAACTGGCGTTTTTGAAACATGAGTGATCTAACTGGCTTTTTTTAAAAACGTGAGTGACGTCAGAAGCCATTTGCCCTTTTTTTTATGTGCAGCAACCTGGATTAAACGTCATCACGGAGCTGATAATCGGCTATATCTTACCTGGAAAAACTCTAGCTAATGTGGCTTTTAAAGCATATGGCTACATAAGCATGCCACAGGCAATTATGCTTCTTTCAGATTTCAAACTAGGCCATTACATGAAGATCCCTCCTAAGTCTATGTTCGTGGTTCAGCTTGTTGGGACCGTTGTGGCATCAACAACCTATTTCGTGACAGCCTGGTGGCTTCTAAACACAGTGGAACACATCTGTGATCCCTCAAAGTTGCCCGAAGGTAGTCCCTGGACTTGCCCTGGTGACGATGTGTTCTACAATGCCTCAATCATTTGGGGAGTAGTTGGTCCTCAACGCATGTTTGGCAATCTTGGGGTATATCCGAAGATGAACTACTTCTTCCTTTTCGGGTTCCTGGCGCCTTTCCCAGTTTGGATATTGTCGCGGAAGTTCCCAGAAAAGGAATGGATTCGACTCTAAAAGCATATGATCGAAGATGGATTGAAGATAAAGTTTTAATGTTGTCAGGCAAGGTACAATCAGTTGATGCGGAAGGTACAAGCAGTTGATGCATGGTTTTATTATGGTGTAGCTTGGAGGGTTCGAACTTGGGTCGATAAATAAAAGCAGCGAGCCAGCAGTTGACACGTGGATATAGCCGTTAGGATTCTGTTAGTTAGAGAGTTAGTTATTAGTTAATTAGGGTTAGTTAAATCAGTTTTATTGGATATTTTAATTCAGCAAACTAGAGATCAATTCCTTATATATATGTGATCTATAACACATTGTAATCTCTCTGAGAACAATTTTAATACTCGAATTCAAGGAAGAAAGATTCTTTTATCGATTTCTTGTTTTGCATTTTCCGATAGTTTTTCGATTATTTGTTCAATTCTTCTTGTTTGTGCTGCTAATTTGAGATGGCATCAGAGCTAGATGCTCAATAGAAGTGATTTGATTCAGTACACAAGAAGATCAAAAATGGCACAAGAAGATAATGTTCTTGAGGGTTCGAAATATAAGAAGATAGTCCACTGTTTCTTCATAGTTCTGACCATTCAAGCTTGATATTGGTCAAAGATTTGTTGACAGAGTTCAATTATCAGACATAGAGCAGATCCATGATCACAGTTTTGCAAGCTAAGGGAAAAATGAGCTTTATCAATGGTGGATATGTTCCACCAGATGAAACTCATGGAGATTATGAGCAGTGGATTAAAGTGAATGCTACATTGGTATCTTGGATCAGAAATGCTATGACAAATGAGTTGTCTAGTGGTTTTACATATGCAAATGATGCATATAGTTTGTGGGAAGAATTGAAACAGCAGTAAGGAAACTGTATTGGATCAAGATTGTATGACATTATGAGATCCATCTATTCATTGAAACAAGGGAAAGATTCTGTTACTATCTTTTACAACAAGATCAAGAGTCTATGGGAGGAATTAGTTTGTATCAAACATGGAATGAGGCCAGGAGAATATGAGATTGAGAAAATGATGTCCTTTCTCATGGGTTTGAATGATGAGTATGAATCACAGAGGAGTAACATTTTGAATATGGATCCTCTTCCTGCATTTGCAAAGGCTTATGGTTTGATAAATAATGTTGAAAAGCAGAGGAGGCTTCAGTTTACAGAAGGAGGAGGTGTGATAGCTTTGCAGGCAGAAAACAGGTTTGTTATATCTAGGTTTAATCCTCAAGGTGATTCAAGTGCAAGGAATGAGGCAGCTGGTTTTAAACCTTATCAGCAGATGGCTGTTAGGTCTTTTAATTCTGGCAGGGATGATAAGAGTCAGTTTAAATATGACTATTGTGGCAAGAAAGGTCATTTCAAGAGAGATTGTTTTAAGATTAAAGGTTACCCAGATTGGTGGCCTGGGAACAAGACCAAAGAGAAGGTGAATTCAGTTCTAGAACTAGCAAATAATCCACTTGGTCTGGAAATGGAAGATCAGAATCAATCCATGATCAGATTGATTCATCAAGAACTTGGCAAAGTTATGCAAGGAAAAGAGAACACTGGGTGTGATCAAGTTGAGGTCAACATGGCAGGAGCATTAGCTTTTCCCAGTAATGTTGGCATGAGTGACTTTGATCACATGGCAGGTACTTCTAGTCAGCATTATAAACTGTTTCAGAATGATAAGTTCTGGATTGTTGATAGTGGTGCTACTTCTCATATGTGTCATACTTTATCTCAGTTTAAAGATATTCACAAACTTGAGAAAGCCATCACTGTTAATCTTCCAGATCAAAATTTTAAAACAGTTGAATATGCTGACAATATTGTTTTGTGTAATCAGATTATATTGCACAATGTTTTATATGTTCCTTCTTTCAAGTTTAACCTTCTTTCAGTGTCCAAATTGATCAAAACAAGTGAAGTTTCTGTTCAATTTTTTGCTGACAAGTGTTTACTGCAGGATTTTAAGACTTCCAGGATTCTTGGAGTAGCAAAAGAAGATAGAGGCTTATATGTGCTAATTACTGTTTCTCATTCTGTTGTGTTACCTAGTAGATATATATTAGATGAAAATTGAATGACTAACATTGAGTACTAATAACTTCACATTAGTTAATTCTTCGAGGTATCAAATTAGTCTAGTGGATAGAAAGTTTTTACAGACTTTGGGGTCTTGAATTCAATTCTACCAATGTAAAGGAGCGGATGAGGACTATAAATCGAGCGACATTGAAAAGAGAGGCGACCGCACGACGTTTCGAAGACTCTGCCATGTGTTCAGAAAAGAAGAATACAGGGAACAAAAATGATAAATACAACTATGAAATTTGTCTCCAAGATAAATATATTACATATTCAATGGTAGACCAATAATAAATAAGCGTGCGTCGCTTACATAAGGAAAATCAATAGTCTCGAGGAAAATAAATAGGGGTTAGATTGCTGAGGATCTCTTGCCACACATATCACCTAGAAATGATAGGATGGAGTCCTCAGGAGTAAAGATAACCACTTACCCTGAAAGAGATAAATGAGTTGTAAAGCCCAACAAGTTACAAGTACGCACATGCAAAAACCATGACTAACACAACATATAGTTACGGGATTGTAAATAGTTTAACAGGGTTAAATGAGAATATGTGAAACTGCACATATTGTACTCATATTGATTCCCCTCTTCGGTTCATACATAACTAAGCAAAGAGCGAGGATTGGGACACACTCAAGAAGGAAAGCTTGAACAAGTGCTGCAAGACTTTTTGGTTCCCTACACGAATGGGATGTTTTTTGAATCTTCTTGATGTAACAATTCTGGATTTTAATTATGACCATCTAATGTATAGTTCTATTGCAAACTGTACCCCCTACCCTCATCCAGGAACTCTTGATGTAATGATCTTTGAACAATATTAATTGAATGCATTATTTATAAATAAATAAAAAAGCAATGAGGAAAACAAACCAACAATGTCACTCTAGCCTTCAGAAAACAAACAAATATGAGGAAAATTAATGGTAGGGTCACCGATAGCTTTAACACCAGACTAACATAGACAAACAAACAGACTCAACCTGCAGGAGAGCAATTGCGACTTAATAGATATAGATTGGCATATCACATCATCAACACAGACAAATCAGCTTTCAATGATAGTCAGAGTGTCGAGAGATATTACACCAAGGTTATATTTACATGTGAAGTAGGTACTTACCTCAAATAATTCCAAAAACATTCAGGTAACAAGTTGAATCAACCAGCTTGTTCATTTTCATTGCCTAAATTACAGAAAGACATTTTATCAATCTGTCGACTTATTGTACCACAATCAAGCTGGTTGTGCCTTTATTATTACTTTTTCAGACATATTATCTTCTTAATTATGTAAATACTAATATCCATCATTGGGGCAAAAAATTAAAATCAACTTTTTGTAGTCACACCAAGGTTCTCTTCTTTGAAGGAACATAATAATAATATTCTTACTATCAAGGAAAAATCATATAACTTATGAGTACTATATATAGAATAATTAAATCATAGTGAAACATCAGAATACTAGTATAGATGCTTATACTATCAAACAAAAAATAAAGTACTATCCCCAGTAAGTATACATAGACACTTATACTATATCTAATAATATTAATTACGAAAATTAAGAGTAGAACATTGCATGTAACTAGATAGTTACCTCAATTTGGGAATTTTGTTGGGCTATAAAAATACTTGTATAAGAACTTGTAATGCATCCATTTCTATATAGATATGTGTACACAATTACACATGTGTTATACAAATATAAGCTAATGTTGGTTTCAAGATAGAAATGAAAGAGATGGGGTAAGAATTTCTGAGTCTCCGTGTATGGTCTTGGCTGAGGAGGAAATATAGGGGTAGTTGGAGAAGGAATGACAAAGAAAACAAGGGGAAAAATTGAGGTTGGGGATGTGTTGGACATCATTGGAGAAGAAACAACGGCTGCTGTTGCTAGCTCTACCCTTCTCTTTTTCTTTTTGCTTTATTACATGCATGATTCTGATCATCCCTCAAATTATAACTTGCATTAAATTAATGCGACTATTTCTGAGGACTCAAAACCACTTCTTCACTAAGAAGCTGTGAAAGAACTGATGTGTTTAATGATTTTATCCGATTTCTGCATGTTGCTGACAGAAATAAAAAACAATGGATTCAGTCACCTTTAGGTTCAAGAGCAGAAATCTCCTTCACGACTTGGGATTTATCTGCTTCAAACTGTTCATCCTCTGAAGCACAAGTAATCTGAAGTTAGAACAGTGACAAGACTAAAGAATAAGTAGAATCATTCTCATTGAATAGGTAATTTACCTTTATCAGTCTTGAAATCTGCAAAAAGGCGCAGAAGTTTGCTTCTATTTGTGATGAGAATGCTCACAATATCTGGTGGCTTATTCTGGTTGGCAACAAATAACTGCAAATTTTGAAATGTATGTATCAGGAAATATGTGCACCGTCGAATACAAAATTATCTCTACCATATAAGTCACAACACCTTAAAGACATGAAAAGCTTCAATCTGAATGCTCTTGCTTTGCTCCTGGAAAGAGAGATAATTAGAGCAACCATTAATAGACAAACAGATGAATGCAAAGGAAGGAGAACAAGTAAGAAGTTCCATGGGAGCTCTTGGGGAAAATGGAAGATAGTGGCAGTCAGTCAAATAGGATAGAGAAACAAAGCATCATACTCTGAGTAGATTCATGAGAATTCTCAAATTGTCCCTTGAGGTAACATATCGCGTCATCACGGCAGAGTTTGAACGATCTAACAGCATATCCCCCAAAAGCTACAATATAAGAAACATAATCAGTTCACAGTTAAGCTGCAAACTGATTTCAAGTTTGGTTTAATGAGCCATACAAGTAGTAATGCACCATAAACCCATCAGCAAAAGAGGTAAGTTTTCTTTATTGAAGTAATTGACTACAAACTTTACTGTGCAAACAGAATCAATTAAAAATATGAGCACCAGTGAATGAAAATGTTGTGCTAACCTTTATCGCTTGCCGTCTAGTAATATAATTAGTTGATTCAAGTAGCTTCAAGTTATAATCTGCAAAAAACTGATTACAAGTGTAGATGGATAAGAAAAAATGTAAGCCAAAAAAGTTAGAGAAACAATTGATGATAGGACACTGTAAAAACAGAAATAAAAAATCCTTTTCTGAGGACCAAATGGAAGATCAAACTATTGTATCGGACAATTCAATTATACAATTAGCACATTTTCTCAACATCGCCATGGAAAAGGAACAGAAAGTAAAGATACAGAAGAAATTATCTCAAAGAAGGGAAAGAGGGGTAGCTAAAAAGAACATAAGCTTGGGATTCAGGTACAGTGCCTAACCAATAAGCCCCCAAAAAATCCTAGGGTATTATAGAGATTAATGCAAATATAATAATATACTTAGATCTCTTCTTTACAGAGGCACCTGATTAAGGGCAAGCATCTGAAGCTTCTTTTCTTTCTGTTCTTTTTTCACATAAATAAAAGGAAAAAAGGGGTTGCTCATAACGAATAGGCTTAATAAAACAATTTCAGAATATAATCACCAGTAAAGTCAGAGACGATAAAGTGAAGAGGCTAAAACTAGAAACAAGCACGGTGACGTATTTTGGTCTGGTTTATGAATACCATTAAATAACAATATTTCGCTGAGAGCCTACCCAATCATAGTTCTTGGAAAGGAACTCAGCTACCGTTGATTTATGTCTCGTCAGAAGTTCCTGGAACATGGAGCAGTTAACTAAATCAAGTGTTAAACAGCAAGAACTTCGTCTAGAAAAAAAAGTTCATAAGAACATCTTGTAGCAGTTGCTTACAGTGCCCAGCCACTTTCTAAGCTATTAGTCATCACCCTTACCTTAAAAGTTGCACCAGCATCAGCAGCAATATCGAAATTTGGTAGTTGTATGTAATCAAAAAACTTCTTCATATGCTCAGACTCTAATACATATCTGAAACCGGAAGAAGAAAAAAGATATTGTAGAAATTGATGAAATTCTCATAAACAGTAGGAAGAACACGTCTAGGGAATAGCCTCTTTGCTTTGCTGCCTCTGCGGGTGAGCTATGAAGAAATTGCTAAAATATCGGGAGTAATCGAATGCAGGAATGGGAAAAAAGATCCCAATAAATTGAACAGGAAAATGGAAATATCATAGACATGAATCATATTCAAGCTATCACAAGAAGAAACCTTGACATTTTAAATATACAACACTTTATATTGAAGAAATATTATCATATGAAACTACATTGACAGAAACTCTTCTATTTTACCTACTAAATTTACTAGCAGATCATTGAGCCCTTAAGTACAATTGAAAGAGATAACACTAAAGCAGTAGCGACAGTTTTCTCAATTTATGTAAGTTGTCTTCTCCATAGACATAGAAGTAGATTTAGACAAAAATATAAAGAGGCTGCAAATTATACGAACTAAATTTGGCTTACCTTGCCACACTCTGATGGCGGATGCACTCTCTCAACATTGCACCATAATGCAATGCCATATCCGGGTCCTCATATCTGAATAAGCAAGTAACACAATGATGGAGTAATTTATTAGAGTTCATGACATATAAATAGATAAATAAATAAAGAGAACTGGAAGGACGAGAGACAAACTCCCTAGAGTAAGAAAGAGAAATTAATTGTGGAGGTTAATTTATCATGCAAATTTTGATAGATAGTGTTTGTACTTCAATCTCGGGTCAATTCAGAATTAGCCTCTTGTCACAGCGTAAGGTTGCATACTATTTGAGACCCCCTTCCCTGAATAGGCGGGAGCCTCTTCAAAGGCAATTGGGGCGCGTTGATGTTATTCTGACCATAAGCACAAAATGTTCCCCAGGTCGAACAGTTTCAAACTTAATATTTTGAAAATTTTAAAGAAAAAGGATTGGTTGAACACAAGGACCAGAAGAATGGTTGCATCAGGTTCAGTTGTGAAAAAGTCTGGTGCATTGACATTGGTGCTGGACAATATAAACAGCCCCAATCAGGACATAAAGTTAAAAAAAAGAAAAAAGCAAGCTCACCCAGCAATCAGAATGTCCATTAGATCCATGTTTTTCTCTAAATACTCGCAAGAAATCAACTTGGATTGAACTTGTTGCCTTTGTAGATTAGCAACAACTTGAGTAGCATCCTTACGGGTCTGAAGAAGTCACATCAGACCATTTTATGGAAGATAAGAAACACAATCTACAAAGGGAATACCATAAAGGCACCAAATTTATGGACATCAAAAAGGACCATGAACTGAACAATTATTATTACCTCTAAGTTCAACTTGGGAAGACAAACAATAAATAGACGTAGCGTATTCTCTCTAAAGAACTCCTGGGTCAATTGTGAGCACGCATCAGAAACTGGCTCAGCTTCACTACTCCCATAAAGAATCGACTTCAACTCACGGATGAGTTTACCCAGATCCGCCATCTACATTATATCAATAACACAATAGAAAACTATAAATGTCATCTAAACGCATATCACAATGAAGCAAAATCGCCCATCGTATACCCATATAGACAGGAAGTCTAAGAAACTGAATCGATTAGACCATAAACATTAGCTTAATTACTTCTAATTATTCTAAATAACAAATCCAAGCAAAATAAAAAATTTACCATACATAATTATAAGCAATATCCACGTAAATTATTAACAAAAATAAAAACTAATCAGCGTAAAATCAAGCCATAATTAAATACTTACAACACCTAATTATCAAACCTACAACCAATAAAAAAACCAAAAAATCACAGTAAAATAAAATTGACCTTTTCATCACGTTTAGGTTCACGAGAAACGGAGGCAGTCCGATCAACGTAGATGAGGAGATCCCTCGTTTGTCGGACAATGTCAGCTGGCGTCTTCGGTTTCGACTTAAACAACCCCTTCATTTTAGGATCCTCCGCTACTGCGGACACATTGCTGGCGGCGCCGCCGGATTTAGGTGCCGGAAGTGAAGGGAGTCTCCGAACCGCTGCCGGCGACGGCGATGATTTCAATCCGCCCGCCGCCTTGGCTCCACTTGACACGCACCCTCCTATTTTGATAATTTAAAAAACAATAAAATTAAAAAAATAAAAATTGTGAAAATAAAAATTAAGAATTTTTTTTTGATTTGATTGAATTGAATAATTTTTGTGTTATTATAATAGTTGAATGAATTTGGGTGAGATTCCTAATGAGGTTTTTTCAGTTTAATACAACACTAACTGAAATAATCCTTTATCACGGGAATATATAATTTATCGCATTAGAATATTAAAATCTTTCCTTTATTAATGTTACGAAATATCATCCCTCACCTTTTATTACGGAAATAGAAGAAGAAAAAATACTTCTATGTTGCTTTATTCACGGGTACGGATCAAATTAAATCCCATCATGGTCAAATTTGATAGTTATCCGGTAAGTAGTTTGATTAGATAATTTTACGGATAATAATTCAAATGGTAACTCATTACGATTTAACCTCGATTTTCTTAAATAGTTACTGTATTTAGATTAAGCTAACTCATTACGATTTAACTTTGATTTAACTCATTACGATGTAACTTTTACAGTTCCGAAAGCTCATTTTTAGTCAAAACAACTACCAATTCCTCCAAACCGAAACGAAGTACATCCTTTTTTTTTTGTAAATTAACGATGAGGTGAGTCTCGAACCTAGGACATTCTCGTCATTGTCGAGAGCCTTTTTCACTAGGCTATTCGATTAACTCGAAACGAAGTACATCCTTAAACAAAGACTATTGTATTTTGATATTACTCAAAAAAATACAAAATATATTTCAAAACATTTTACATCATTAAAGTACATCTTACCATATCCCCCTATTCTTGCCCCAGACACCCCATAAAAGAATGAAATTTTTCTTTTTGTAAATTAACGATGAATTATGAATATAAAGGTATTACACACAATGAATATAGAAATTCCTAATTAATAGAGAATTAGAGTATATTATGAGACAAATTTGTCTCAAATAATGTTCGAATCCATGATTACATAAAAACTTGATCAGATGTCACTAGACTATTGAGTCATCGACCACAAAATAACGAGACTTGAGAGGTACATTGGGGGCAATCGCACATATTAGCAGTTACCAACTTACCATCACATAGTCACCAACTTAATACGGGTATATATAATTCCAAGACCCTACTTTCCAAGGCCCCAACGAACCAGTGAATCTAAGGTTGGATATTCATTCCAACCAATGAATTCAAGGTTGGAATGAATATCCAACCTTAGATTCACTGGTTCGCTATATAATAATGAAAAATTGAATTGTTGTTTAGAACCGAACCAATGAATCTGAGGTTGAGTATTCATTCCAACCTTGAATTCATTGGTTGGAATGAATATCCAACCTTAAATTCACTGGTTCGTTGGGCCTTGGAAAGTAGGGCCTTCGAATTAGTTTTTACCACTTAATACCAACATTCTTGGTGATATTCTGAGATACAAAGGCAGGTTCATATTCCATAAGAATGGGTTCAAGAAGCTTCATACTATGGCTCCATGGTCTAGGTGATTCGGGAGCTGCTAATGAACCCATCAAGACCCTCTTCACTTCTCCTCAATTCAACCTCACCAAATGGTCCTTCCCTTCTGCACCTTCCAACCCAGTCACTTGTAACTGTAACTAATTATTTACTCCATCTCTTTTCAAATTATTACTATTGTTATTTCGGTATTTAGTCGAATCGAATATCTTTTTATATGTTTCCAATGATTTAATAGTTTAGTGGTATCTCATGATTTAATACAAGATCCCCAATGCCTTCGGGTCTCGTGCAGTCGTGCTACGCGCGGTCGGATAGTAAGCAGTATTACTCTTGTGATAACAAAGAAGCTGTTTCCGAATTGATATAATAGTGAAGTGAAAACACTATCTACTACTTATTTCAAAATAAATAAGAATGTAGTTAGTGCAATGAGCCTTTTCAAAATCGAATTTGGATGGTTGACGTTTTAAGGACTAAAATGGAATACTTTTAGTGTGTGTTGTATAGTATTAAGTGAAATCGTCCTATCATGATCATTTTGATTCGAGTACAAGTTATGAGTGGGAGTGTCACTGGTAAATGTAAGTTATTGTCCAGATTGATTATAATTGATCAAAACTGTAATTGATATCATAAATATCAAGTGATCTTATAGTTTACTGATGTTACATTTTCAACGAGTGTATTTGGTTCCCCGTGGATTGTGTTCCCTGACGGTGTGATGTCTATTTTATCCGTCTACAATTGTAATGTTTCGTGGCTTTTGCCTTTTTGTTGTCATCTGTTGCTAACTTCTTCCTTTTCTACAGATGGAGCTGTAATGCCTTCATGGTTTGACATTCATGAGATACCTGTGACTGCTGTATGTTCCTCCCTTCTCATTTTTTTTCCTTTTGGACGGAACATGCTTCACAGTTGAACTATGATAAACATCGTAATGACGTTTAATTCATATTAATTTTTCTTCACATAAAATAATTTAAAATGTACATTCCCCCCTAGTTGTTAATCATGGTTTCGTCCCAGCTTTGCTGCATCTGGTAATTTGTTAATTCTTCAATGTGTCAGCACTCCCCAAATGACGAACGCAGCCTTTTGGAAGCAGTGAATTCTGTTCATGCAATGATAGACAAAGAGATTGCTGCTGGCACAAATCCTAATAATGTCTTTGTTTGCGGGTTTAGCCAAGGAGGTTCTTTTCATTCACGCACTCAATCCAGCACCCGTACACAAGATACTTCAATGCACACCAAAGAGGCTATGCTGTTTTTCTTCATGGCATGTGTATAGAATGTTACTAATCACAATTAATAAATCTAGGTGCACTAACCTTGGCAAGTGTCCTGCTGTATCCAAGAACTCTAGGAGGAGGTGCGGTGTTCAGTGGATGGGTTCCTTTTAGTTCATCTATATTGGGACGTGTGACAGCAGAAGCAAAACAGGTAGTTAACTTTCACTGTGGACATAATTCTACTTTAAAAAAAGTCACTTTGAATTAATCTGGTGTAGTGAAAAAATGTAGTCTTGTATCAGATGTTTGTATTGAATATCAGATCATACCTAGTTGTTGTAATCTACTTGTTAGGTAATATGGAGAACAACAAGATCAGATAGGTTGTAATGAGGCACTGGAGCATCATGAAGTGATACATTAATTTTTCAATACTTATTGTTGATTCTTTAAAGAATTCTGTTCGAATTATTGCAGACGCCTATATTATGGTCACATGGCTTGGTTGACAGCACTGTCCTGTTTGAAGCAGGACAAGCAGGTCCACCCTTCCTCGAAAAAGTTGGTATGAACTGTGAGTTCAAGGTATGGTGTATGCACTGCTTCCTTGCTCTTATTCTCGCTTTTCTGATAAATTTTACAATATATGCTAATGCTATGAATTTTCAGGCTTACCCTGGGCTTGGTCATTCAATAAATCTTGATGAGCTGAAGTACCTCGAATCGTGGATCAAGGCTCGTCTTCAAAGTTCGTCCTAAACAAGAGAATTGCCGTGTACACGCTTTCACCCAGTATTTCATTCAGGAAAGGTGTGGTGGTGGCGATGGGGGGGGGGGTGATCCATTGTGTGAATCTGCTAATTTATGAACAAGTAAATTAGTAAATGCTGTATTGCTGGAGGAAAAAAAAAACTAGTTAACTTGGAAAAGGAACATTGCAACTTTTTGAAACATATGATTTTGTTTATCCAATGTTATTCTTGTTTTATTTTCACTTCACATGTATATAATTCAAGTTCGGTACATGGCTTGTTAACTACTATGAAACATTTTGATAGCAACAAATAGAATGGAGTAAGTTGTAGTATTAGTACAAAATATAAAAACAGAATATTTGAAACTTTAGATTATTTAGTACTTTTGAGGTCTAATTTGTTATATTTTTATGCTATATTAGTTTAATTTGAGACCAAGATCATGTCCAAATTCAGTTGGATGTCCACAAGCCTAAAAAATTCCCAATTATTTCAAACTTGTATTGTGATCCAATTTCACTTACTTTACTTCATTAATGTTTGTTATTTTTATATTTAGTGATTTATATATGACCGAGGAATAAAATTTGTCTTTTAACCATTTCAACTCAAGATTCGCTCTTTAGAAAAGTCAAAATTCACGCTCCGTGAAGAATTGAAGCTGCAAATACTTAACATGTTCTTTCTCACTTAAGCTATCTCACGAGGCTGCTTCTATGTTATATTATTCCACACAAAGCGTCACCTACTGCAGCAGAAGTAGCAGCGTTGATCATCTGAGTTGACCATGTCTAAACACTCCCACCTCCATCTCTTCTCTCCTCTCCTCATCTTCTTCCTCTCCATCTCCTCATCAACACAGCAAAACATCAAGAAACTCAGCACCCAAGAACCCATTGATCATTTCAGAGCATACCTGCAAATCAACACAGCTCATCCTCAGCCAGACTACTCCTCAGCCATCACTTTCTTGACCAACTTGGCTTCTTCAATTCCAAATCTCAAAGCTCAAACACTCCATTTCACACCTCAAAAAACCAAGCCTCTTCTCCTCCTTACCCTTCCAGGCTCCAACTCTTCTCTCCCTTCAATACTCCTCAACTCACATATTGACTCTGTCCCTGCTGAGACCTCAAAATGGTCTCACCCCCCCTTCGCGGCCGAATATACTCCAGACGGGAAGATATTCGCTCGTGGAGCTCAGGATGACAAGTGTATTGGAATTCAACACTTGGAAGCAATCAAGAACTTGGTTACAGATGAAGAGGATGGTTTTATACCTGTTAGAACGGTTCATGTTTCGTTTGTTCCGGAGGAGGAGATTGGTGGTCTTGATGGGATGGCGAAGTTTGTTGAGTCGAATGAGTTCAAGGAGTTGAATGTTGGGTTTGTTTTGGATGAAGGACAGGCTTCTCCTTTGGAGGAGTATAGGGTGTTTTATGCTGATAGGTCACCTTGGCATATCGTGATCAAGGCGGTTGGGGAACCGGGGCATGGTTCGAGGATGTATGATAATAGTGCTCTGGAGAATTTGATGAAGAGTGTTGAAGTGATTAGTAAGTTTAGGGAGAGTCAATTTGATATGGTTAAGGCTGGATTAGCTGCTAATTCAGAAGTTATTTCTGTAAATCCAGTGTATTTGAAAGCTGGGATTGCTTCAACCGAAGTAAGTTCATGAAAGTACTACTATAACTTTTGTGTATCTGATGTAATTCTACACCAGTCCTTTGCTAGCCTTATGTTGTCGGAGCATAGGCTGATCGTTTTTTCATTTCCCGTCATTTAAGTAGATGTATTTAGTGTTTTAGTTTTTACTGTACAGGGATTTATAATGAATATGCAGCCATCAGAGGCAGAGGCTGGATTTGATGTTCGGATTCCACCAACTGCAGACCCGGAGTTTCTGAGGAGAAAAATTTCAGAAGAATGGGCACCGGCTTGGAGGAACATGTCATATCAGGTGATAGCAAGTAGTCATTTGATCCATACAACATTAAATTGCTAAAGGGCAAAAACAATTTATGTTCTTGCACTAGGCCTTTCGAATTGGGACGATGTGATTTCACTATTCTATAGTATAACTTTATTTCTCTTGCTCCCAATTCCATGCTTCAAACTTTAAGCAACGGATACCACCCAATTTTTAGTCAATACTATTATAATGAGTCCAGTCACCGATTCACTCAGAGATTGTAGCCGGTGCCATTTTAACTTTTTATTGTTGTTTCCATCAAGAATACCGTTCGTTGTAAGATCTTTTATCGCAGTCTTTGTAAAAATATATCCAGGTTTCTCTATGGTGCTACCTTATGGAAGACATTGTATGATACCTAACCTGTCATTCACAATGTTTGACAGATAACAGAGAAAGGACCTTTGAGAGATTATATGGGAAGACCCTTATTGACACATCCTGACGAGTCTAACCCTTGGTGGTCTGTTCTTAAGCAAGCTATTGAAGCGGGTGGTGGAACGCTTAGTGAAAAAGCGGAGATTTTAGCTTCAACTACTGATGCTCGATTCGTAAGACAGATGGGAATTCCTGCCTTCGGCTTCTCTCCTATGAAGAATACCCCGATATTACCTCATGATCATGACGAGGTCTTACAAATTGTCTCATGCCTACATGTCTAATTACTTAATTTTGCTTTGACAAGTTCTTGAAAAAATTGGGTTTCCTATCTTCTTGACAGTTCCTTGTGGATACTGTCTTCATGGAGGGAATCAAAGTGTATGAATCAATAATCAAATCTTTGAGTTCGTTCGTTGGAGCCTGATGATGTTGCTGTACTGGTCACCATTAATCTCATGTGTGACAGACGACCACTGGTATGGTTTCTTGATGATATCTCAAATATTTAGGATGTGATCTTTTCTTATTGTGGCATCTATCATCTGTCTTGTTAGTGCAGCCTCTATCCATGCATGCCTAAGAAGTCCCATAAGCATATGTGTTATTCACGCTAAAATCAATTGACATTATATATTGACCAGGAACTAGAAAGCAGGGCTGTGCACAGTTCGGTTCGGTTCGGTTTTGGACAAAAAAAAGAACCGAACCGACTTAATCGGTTCTACGACAAACGGAACCGAAATTGGTTCGGTTCCCTACGGTTCGGTTCTGATCGGTTCGACGTCGGTTGCGGTTCGGTTTCGGTTTTGGGCCGGTTTTGGGCCTCATGGTTTGGGCCGGAATTTGAGCCCAGTTTTTGCCTTGAAATATTAACTTTATTCGTTCCTCATTAATATTATTATTATTTTTTAACTCAAATCTAAAATGTGATTAGTATTGTTTTATATTAATTGTAACTCATAATTAAATTCCAAAAATATATCTACTTTATCTAAGTTTAACGAGCTCTTTTTAAAACTAATTTCGGTCCCTCATTCTCTCACTTCGGAAAGATTTAGCAGCAGTATTTTCTTATGATGACCTGGTCGAGAGAGATATTCGTATACGCATTCGACACACGATATCACATTTTAAATATATATATATATATATACACATATTATTAGCTTAAAATATATACTTATCTATTATTATACCATTATGTGAACAACATTAAATCATCTCGTCAATTTTCCTTTACTAAGCTTAATTTTTTCTACATTAATTTAGTCATCGGTTCGGTTCGGTTTTTCTCGGTTCTCTCATTAGCCGAACCGCATCGGTTCGGTTCTCTCAAAGTTGGAACCGAAATCGGTTCCGATCGATTTCAAAAAAATCGGTTATTTTCGGTTCGGTTCGGCTCGGTTCCGGTTTTCCTCCACACCCCTACTAGAAAGGACACAAATCTGCCGATGTGGACATGTCACATTAACAAAATTTGACTTGCCTTTTAGCAATGCCCTTATAAACTTTGTGGATATCAAATTATAAAGGCTTCTCTAGTTTCGTATATACTCATAACAGTACTTTTTTTGCTGTAGATTCCTGTACAGATGCAGCTGGCCGAGCTAAAACCATCGGCATGCCTGCTTGTTGTGCGATCATTATGCGTGGCATGGAGCTAAAGATTGTTGTGTAATGGTCGAAATGTTGAATCATATCTCCTGTTTCACTAGCTAGGCAAATGTTTATGGTTTTTGAATGTTTCTTTGTTTGTTGTGGCAAATTTTATTTCCACTGCTCTTATTTCCATGGCTCACGTTCGATACCAGTACCAAATGGGGTATTGTTTTTTCAGAAAAAAATAACCCAATGCATGTTTCATGCGTTCATAAACCGGTATAGGGGAAATATGCACACCCTTTATTGTATTGCTACTGTGCTGTACTTGAGAGCATTTTGCAGTAAAAACAAAGTGATTGTGGATGCAAGTCATGTACTTGAACTGATACGTGATGATGACCAACTATCAAGAAAAATCTCGTACGGTTTCATCATGAGTATTAAGGATCTAACGATGTCATTATTTTACATTATAGATTGACAAAATGCATAAGTCAAATGATTTGTATTGTACATCCAAATTAGGTGTTCAAATGCCCTTTATTGGTGAGTTTTTGAGGTTAACAAATTGCATTTTATAAACAATACTCCGTATTTGATATACTTTGTTAAAATTATAATACATGTTTGTGAATGGTGGGATGATTATCTATCTTTGGGCCAGAGATCAATTAATCACCTAACTTTTAAAAGATTTCAGTTGATCACCTAACTTCTTAAATCGTTCTCACTAAGCACATGGTCAATTATAATGTTAATTATCAACTAATTATATCACATGCCCATCACATGGTCGCTAATTAGGGGAAACTTAGTAATTTCACATATTAATTTTCTAGGGAAAAAATTAATTTCATTAAAATGTGAAATTACTAAATTGAGGATTGAATTGGGGATCGGGATTATTTTAATGGGATTAATTTCATTAAAAACAATTGTAAGCTTGTAATTAATTTGTTTGGTTTGAGATTAACTTAAGTGAAATCCACTTTTTTGTTATATTTTTTTGTGTTAACTAGGTCAATCGAGGTTAAAGGGTTAGCTTAAGTTCACTTCATTTTTATTGATATTGACAAGTAATGCATTTGATGACAATTGTAGTTATACTTCCCCTTAATAAATCATTTTGAGTTAATCCAATAGCTTAGTGAAATTCTTTTTTACGAGTGATTAATTATCGCTCGAAATTCACATCATCGCTAGTTAACAAAAAAAAAAAAAACTTAAATCATATCGACAAATAAATTACTATTATTCAATAAATTTTCATTTCACCACCCTCTAAAGTCAACCTATTGAAAGTTTGGAACGACCATAAATTTTGTATCACCTAATCATCAAAGAAAAAAGAAACGAGCATAAGCTATGTCCATACGAGTGATGGTCGGAAGCTGCCGTATCTCCGCCGCAGCAGCAACCGCAAGACCGCCTCTGTCTCCATTCTATAGCAAACCCATTTCGAGAAGCGTCTTGTTTGCTCGTACATTGGCATCTTCATCGGAATCTGTTTCAAAAAAACTGATCCTTTACTCAAAGCCTGGTTGCTGTTTGTGTGATGGTCTCAAAGAAAAACTATCTTCTGCTTTCTCACTTTCAACTCCAAATACACTTCTTCATGTGGAACTTCAGGTACCCATCTCCTTTTTTTGTGTGCCAAACTATTATATAGTCCCTCTATCCCAAAAATAACAGAAAATTCGACGTTTATTTTGCTGGAACGATTTTATAAATTGAATTTAACTATCAAAAATGATATTTTATTTAATAATAAAAGTCGATACAGTTGACATATGAATTATGATATATGCACTTAGAATAATAAGAGATATTCCCGCTTTAAGCAATTGTGGACATAAATTTGAGCATAAATGAAATTTTAGCAATTAAGTAAGAAAAAGTGGAAATTTTGGGGTATAATTTCAACAGATGATTCATTAAAGAATAAGTTTGTAATGTAGTCTCTCTACTTAACACAAATGAAACTGAATTTGATCAAAGACTTCAATTGAAATTCAACCATTCAGGCAAAATAGGAATGGAAGAGACCTAAGGAATTTCAGATAGGATATCGGGTTTTGAATTTTGATGGTTGACTATTAATTAGGGAGGCGCTCGTATTAGTTAGTAATACAAACTTGTGGGAATGATATTAATCGTGATACTCATTTCCAAGTTGGTTGGAAAGGTTGCATCTTTTTTGAAGAAAAATCAATGAGACGAGTTAAAAGAATACAATTTTGATGATCGAAACAAAGGTAGATGTAGCTGTTATGGAGTAAAATATAATGTAGGTGACTCGAAGGGCATATAATAAGTACTTTGTGCTTGAATCATTTGCAAAATTATTTTTGATATGTCATATACTTTCTTCTATGACAATTCATTTGGTGTTTGGATTTTTCAGGTGAGAGATATAACTACTAATCCAGAATGGGAGAAGGCGTATCAGTATGAGATACCAGTTTTGGCAAAAGTTCGGCCTGATGGGAGTGAGGTTGGTGTTCATTTCCCTTTGTTATCTGTGGCTCTAATTATCGAGCAATTCAAGCACGATTAGGTTGTAGTGTAGTATGGAGTATGTTGCATTTCTACTTAACATTTACCTGAATTTGTAACTTGAACAAGAACTACACAATCACATTCTTTTATATTTGTTCTGTACAAATTATGAAATTTCTCATAATTACGTCTTATTGGTGAGATTTTCACAGTTACGTCTTATTGGTGAAATTTTTGTGTTAAGTTCTTAAGGTAGGGTGATGATGGATGGTCGGTTAAAAGAGGGGTCGAATCATGAATGCACATCAACATCTTCAATGTTACTTTAAATTCACCATCATTGCATATAAAAACGTGACAAAAGGTTATATTAACAGTACAGTGAACATCTGCCTGCCTACCTCGTAGTAGTTAACTTGTTGCATTCCCACTTCTGTAAACAATATATGAGATTGATCGATGATAATTGAATTGTAAGTGAGATGGCTTAATGAATGTATCATATGGTTGAAACCAACCTTCCAGACTTAATTATGTGTTTTAAATGGTATCTTCTTAAACGGCTCGTTTAAGCCAAAACCATGTTTGTGAATGCAGGAGATACTTCCTAGGTTATCTCCTCGCCTTGGAGTTGAAATGATCCAGAAAAAGATCGTAGATGCATTGAGCTAGTTGGATGTCTTCTTCAACTTAGCAGCTTGGCAACAGATTGGTGGCTTATTCGCCTGTACATCTTCAATGAAATAGCAGAATCAGGAAATATGGCAGTTTTGCATTTGAGTATTTGTAATTTCGATCGTTGGAGGGAAAAAAAACTTAGCATCTCGGCAACGGGTGTTTATGTCGAAGTCTTGACTTATCTATAGACTAAATATTAGCTGAGTTGTATTCTTGTGTTTGATAAGCATGATGAACCTTTTAAATCACTTTGATTTTTACATATTTTACCCTTGGGCCATAGTCGGGGTAATTAATCTGGAAGGTAAGTTGTCCGTTTTGTGTAGGTTCCTTTGATCAACAATTATTTTTTACTTTCATAAATATAAATTTGATGTAATTCTTCATGATATAGTTAATAAGTAAATAATGGTCAATATGGTAGAGATGGAGAAGTTGGGAAGAATTGTAACTAAAAATAATTCATGAACGCCGTTTGAGTTGATGATTAACATGATGGACTATGCTGGTCATGGCGTTGTCAAGACTCAAGATGATAAAATCTACACTAAGAGGAAAGACGCTTTCCCTGTGAACATTTAAAATAAAAAGGGTGGAACAAGAACATTTTTATCAATACTTGTCTAATAGCATATATTTGAACATGAAGAAGTGACTGAACAAATCTGGAGAATTTTTTATAAATTGAAGAATGAAATCATATTTTGACAACTAAACAGATATAAGTATATGATAAATGGGGAGGAATCTGAATGTAATTTTGTATCATTTTCTGAGTATAACTAAACCAGCATCTAAGTATATGATAAATCCTACCTAACCACAGGCACAACACTCTCCCTCAGAAGACCAAGCATTCACCTGCTCGGTTTTGAGGGAATAAATTCAATTCACCTCAGCCTCAAAGCTCACTGGGGTTGAATACAGAATCTTGTAATAGTTATGTACTTACTTGCTGAAGAATTGGAGAACAGTGACTCTATATCCCTTTGAAGGCACCTACAAAAAATTTCGGACAAGATATGATGGACTTCACTACTGGTGTCGTGGAAGGTATAACCCTCTGTGTGGCGTCCAACATGTGATAGAATATGGTTTATATATCAACCGAAGTGAACTCGAGTAAATTGACTTTACAATTGTCAATCATCAGGGTCCATTTCCTCATCTTGTGCAGAAGACGGAACATCATTGTTACTATTTGATTCTGCTTCAAGTTGAGCTTCCGAATCAGAATCATCCTCTTGTGATTCGGCCTCATTTGCAATGCCATGTTGCGAAGTAGCTGTTTTAAGAGCCTGTTTTATCGATTCAGGGCACTCGTCTAGCCCTTTAAACAACAGTGGAAAATTGTGATCTTTCCCGGAATGAGCCATCTCTGCTGCACTAATAGTTGTGCATGAACAATCTTGGATTGGATGAGAAATGAATGATTTAGATTTTGCTAGGTGGGACTCCCGCAAAAGGCCCTCAATGGCCAGACTTTTGTTAAGATGCTCCCTCACAGAGAGGGTCCACTTACGTGGTGGATAATACAGATGATCTCTGGTGCTATTGAAGAGCTCAACAAGATATTTCCTGTTTTGATCATCACAAGATTAGTAAAATTAGCAACAAAGAGAAAGAAATGAAAGTTCAATAAATCATTAACATGCTAGACTTCATAAATCTTGGCAAAGAAAAACATTATCTACAAATATTGCGTGTTTACAACATTCAATTACATTCTAGCAGATCCTGTGCAAACTTTTGAAAGTGCACTAAAAAGTAAAAACCTCTGAGATGTTAAAAAATCACTAAAAACAACCTCTACACCTTTAGTGCATTTCTGAATTTGTCGGTCATGGTCATATCCTTAACATTCCATTACCCATCAAACGACTGGTTGACAAAATTGAAAGAATATATTAGGGAATTCCTAACCTGTCTGGTCGATATGTTCTTGCAGATGCCGACTCATAAAGCCGATGTCCCATAACTAAACTGGAAAAGTCTGATGACCCACTATCATCATTCTCATAACCTGGCAAGAATGCATCAGCTTCCAATGAAACAATATAGTCGAGAGCATCCCATAGTAACCTATGTGCTTGATCCCTGAAATTAGCAGGTGAAGGATCTGGCTCAGAATCTCTCTCAGCTACCCAACCATACCAGCCTTCCTTCTCATGTTGATAAAAAGGGCGATCAGGAGGTGGAGGAAGGGGCCTAGGTCTTGGACCAGCTTTATCCCAATCCTCTTTCAGCTGCTTATCACTTTTTGCAAGTGGAGCCGATTTTTGGTCTATAGGAAGTGGAGTTTCTGGTCCAATTAAATTGGCCAGTTCTTGTTTACTGCACAAAGAAGTACGATCCACTAAGTTGGTGTACATGGCATGTAAAGGGATTAGAACCCGCTGACCACCAAATACTTCAGAACCTGCGAGATAAATTCTCGTTCTAGGAGGATAACCCATTGCTCGTAGAAGAAGCCCTACCTACCAATGCGACATGTCAAACAAATCATCATTATCAATTTGGCATTGACTATGCACTCCAAATGAGGCAATGACCCACAGAGTTCAAAAGATCACATTGTCTGTAATTTAAAGTGTGCAGCAGACATGTATTTTGTTTCATCAGCCTTGTTCATATTTTGAGTAATTCGCATTGTTGCGAAAATTAAAATCCTAACATCAAAAGAAATTGACTTTGAAAGCATTAAAGATATAATGAGCAGAGGGTCAGTGATGCCTTAGAATGCAAGCAAAATGGCTAATAAACACTTAGCTCTTAAGTTAGGGGCATCAATAGAATTTTGATCATATTTGTCTAAAGAAACCTCAGATAAAGCAAAACACCAAATATTTCATCATTTGTCATTCAAATAAGCAATCTTCAAAACCTAGAAGAGACATAAAAACCAAATGATGAGTCACATCATCTTAGTGTCACAATGTTAATCCCATTGTCAATACTTAATAGTCTTTCATCTTGATGAGTTACAGAAACCAATACCCTGTTATCGCACTTTTTTCAAAAATCTACCATGCAGCTATATCTCAATGTTTGCTTTTAAGTTTGCTATTTTTAGGTGGAAAGTGAGTCGTGACTCCCACATTTATGCTTATGTGCATAGTTATGATAATTAAAAAAGAACAATAAATCTTTTCCTAAATAATTATCTATCTCGAGATGGAGGAGTAGATAATTACATTTTCATTGGGACGTTGATCATAAAACTATTGTAAATTGATTGCTCATGTTTGAATAGTTTTTATTTATCGACTGTAAAACACTTAACTGAGAGGAAGGAAATTAATTATAGTACAAGTATTCTCGAATAAGAAGGCGCAGAAATCTGAAGTAAAATTAAGCACAGCCTTAAATAATTAGGTTAGAGCAGACTTACTTCTTCTGGCATAAGTGGGCAAGAGCCATTTTGCTTTCTAGCATGCGAGTCAACATTTAATTCTTCATTGATTGCTCCTTGCTTAATCATTTGTGCCCTCCGTGACTGGATCAATTCAGTATGAACATCCTAAAACAAAAAACGGGTCCATAGAATCACAATTAAGTGAAGATCTCACAAAAGTCCCATCCAGTAACCAAAATGAAAGTTATCTTCTTATGCTTACTATTTGAAGAATAATAATATGAAACTATTTAGAGTTGAACAGGTACAATGATACAAGCATTACAGATGTACGCCTATACCCAACTACAAAGGGGGGGGGGGGGGACAAGGTATCTTCTGTTAACAGGTAAAATAATTCATTACCTGAAAAAGCTCAGCACAACCATGATATGCCAGGGTATCCCTTTTAAGCCCTGGATGATAAGCAAGATAAGGTTGACCTGCTACTCGTAACCTATGCATGTTTAAGGGAAACATTTACTTCCTAAAAAAATGAGTATCTGAACTTTGATAAAATGTGAAGCCTTAATTGACACAAAAGTATGGTTTTTAAACAAAATTGTCATATCAATACAACATTACGTTAAAAATTGTATGTTGATATATTTGACAATATTTTTTACAGAATATAAACAACATTTACATTCAAATTTTAGATGCTCAACTACTAAAGGTCAAAACTTCATGGGGAGATGGAATCGCATAAAATTATACTACACAATTCTTTGTGAGCAAATGCTACACCTTATTTTAGTAACTTTCCTCTTTAGATATTAATACTTGACAAATTCAGCTAGATGTAATGCTAAAAGAGCAATGGCCAATGGGATATATGATTGTTGAGAATAATTATACAATTTAGGTGCACGTGACCACACAGGTATATGCAGTCATGATTAATTAGCAAATAAACTTATCCATTTAAGCTTTTATTATCACGTCTCTGCAACTTACAAAGGGTTAGAAGATTGCTGAATTGTCTACAACAAGTAAGTACATATATCAAATAGTCAGCTTACCTATCAACCATCAGACGACCAAGATCTACGATTTCTGGTCGAAAATGAAGAGCATGGAAAGCTACTCGACATCTGAGCCTTTGGTATTCAGCAAAGCTTGGTGGAAGTATAGACTGTCAAATGAAACTTGTTCTCAGAATGTAATCCCATACTTCAATTTTGACAGAAAATTTTTAGTATCGTGATAAAAACTAGTCAAATACCTAGTATAACACTATACGACTATAACAACATGAAATGCATTTCCAGTATTCCAATCTTCATAATAACTTAGTCAAACAAATAATACAGCCATCTCTCCGTAATCAGGATGATATATACTCATATATCACCCAAGTATGATATGTTTCAGCACTCAGTTAAACTAAGATTACTTCCCACTGAATAATATTTTCCTACCAAGCAAGACATGACAATACATTTAGGCGTAAGATTGTTGGTTTACACAAAACAGGACAAACAACATCAGAAACAAAGGTACCTGCAAGCATCCTCCATCACCAAGTACTAATCCAACAACCTTTAGTTTCATCAGTTTTGGGAGAACTTCAGTAATATAGAAATTTGGTTCAGCTGAACTTTTGGGCTTAAAAATTGGATACTGTTTTCCTTTTCGAGCTTCCCTAAATTCCGGAGGTAAAACCTTCAATATAACTACATCATTTGCTAGTGCTGCTATGAAATGATCCTCGTCATACATATATGAAAAGCTCTTGAACCATGAGCTGAGGCCCAATTAAGGAGAGATGTCAATGATAAGTTGAAAGCAGATAAATAGATAAATAATATGTATTGCATTGATCTGCAAAGCAAGATTATAACCTGATGCCTTTTGAATGAAGGCTTTCTTGAATCTCAGGAACTATAAGAGTTGCGTTTAGAAGTCTTGCTACGCTAACAAGGTCACATATCTAGAAAATTGGAGGTGAGTTGTTATTGACGTAAAAAATATTGAACAGAACAAGCATAAAGGCTTAAAAGCAGATCTAGACGTACCGCATTTCTGATCTTCTCAAAATCACCAAAAACTTTGGCAAAAATATAACCATTGTTTTGTTCCGTCACAACTGAAACATGCTATGAAAGTCAGTAAATTGGAGTTGCTGACAACAATTACAAGTTTGAGTATAGTAGCCAGTGCATGCATAATACACTTCAAGATCAGATAGAAAGGGTTAATACCCCCATTACCAGGATAGGTACTTCTAGGAGATGCATACGGCTGAAGGGTCTCCAATACTTTCACACGTCCCCACAACTTCCTAGTCCAAGCACCCTTAGGATAATCAAGGTATAGAGAGATAGCATAAGTTAAAGATTATAAAAGGTTTTTTCGATAAAAGGAACTATAATTTTAATCATATTGATACTAATGTTATATCGTAAATGCATCAAATTGACCCCATCAATAGTCCATTATCCTTACTATGTATCAAAATCTAGTTCCAATTTCATGAATTCTACATGTACATCGAAATTCTTAAGCAAAAAGTACAGTTATTTAGCTCCAACACAAACATATACAATAATCCAAATATATGAATAATTCAAAAAATCATCACACAGTACTACAAACCACAATAGCACAGAAAACTACTACAGTAAATTCTACTCACTTCATTCAAAAAAGATTGTCTATTTGGATTTTCAGCGATTAAAATAACAAACTTCTTAGTGTTATTCGATACACCCAACTTTCATCTGAATCAAATGTATCACATCAATAGTAAGTCCCATAAAAATACATTCTTTTGATATATTTTCACCCAATACCATACAATGTCAAGATTCATAAAACTTAGTAGCCTTAATTGATACACACAACTTCAATTTGAATCAATCATATCACATTAACAATAATGTCCCATAAAAATACAATCTTTAGATATATTTTCACAAATTCCATAAAAAAATATATCATAACCCATCACAATTCAAATAAATGAAAAATCTTTTGAAACACATGAACTAATACTCAATTGATTAACATAAAAAAACTCACCGTTACTCCAGCAGTATTGATATAATTCAAATCCTCAGTGAAAGAATCAATTGCAGAATAGTGAACTAGATCAGCACTGGTCTTTGCTAAAAACAAATGAACAATTATCGATAAAAATGATAAAACTAATCCTCCTAATGCAGCCCATTTGACCTTCGACTTCATCATCGTCCACAAAAAGACCAAACTGGACAATCTTTTTGGGACAGAGGGAGTTGAATCCAAGTAATTAGTTTACCATCACAAAAAAAATATACCAAGATTTAAGTACTGGACAATCTTTTCGGTACTAAGGTGAATAGGTGATAGTATCCATCCACATTAACTACTTTATCATGGTAGATGACAAATACCAAGATTCAGAAACTGGACAATCTTTTTGGGACGAAGGTAATGATATTAAATTAATTATTTAATCATCACCGACAATAAAATAACAAGAAATTGAATTCAATAAAATCATAACATGATCAGATTGAATCCAAATAAGGTAGTGTTGGGCAATTGAGTATGATCAAATGTGATGAAGAAGAGGGGAGGGGGGGTGGTGGGTGTGAAGTGAGGTTGAAGGAAGTGAAGAGGAAGACTGAAGGACAGTTCGCGAGCTGATATTTCCACTTCCACGATCTCGTATACCGTAACTATAGGGGGAACTCAAAAAGACATGTCTTAAAATAATTGACCACCTTTAAATTTTAGGATTGATTTATATTTTCCTCGATTACTTTTATTAGGTTCAACTTATTGCTGCAAAGTGTAAACGAGCTTGGTATGAGCGGATACCTGATTATCAGAACGGATTTAAGTTTTACCGAACCTTGTAATTATTTGATTATATCGAGCCAGGTGGCAAACATGTTATTCAAGTATCACTCGACGAGAATACAAACATGTAATCAAATCGGATCTTTCAAATGAGGCGCAAGCGGGTGCCGGTGACCGGTTCCATCACTAGTTTAGGTTGACAGGAAGGAGAGTTAATTTAGAATACTAGTTTAAGTAATGGATTGCTATTATATTAAATATTTATTTAGGCTGAGAAAATTAGTTATGGTCTAAGTCTGAAATATTTAGTAAAAAGATAATATTTTTATCGAGTCATATATCAAGTCATCCAAAATTTTCTCAATAAACTATCGATTCGAGTATCGCATGATAAAGATATAGGCGGATAACTGAGTCGAATTTTTTAATAGATGAATGGGTTAGAATTATCCGGTCACTAACAGTATTTGTTCAATCGTTCAAGACTTGAAGTGTTCAACTGAACTTAAGGCTAAGGCTCAGTCCGTTTGAAATTGTACTGTAGTCTGGAAGACTAGGTAGCTGCCCAACTCATTAGTATTCAATCCATTTAAACTATCTCACTCTTAGCCATGATATAAATAGCAACTCATTAGTATTTATTTTAATAGTATTAGGTAAGGTAAAAAATTTTGGCTAAACAGTTAAATATTGTGAAACGGAAGGAGAACCACATTATAATGGTAAAAAAATCAAAATAGGCAAAAAATTAATCGATTTCGATTTTAGCATAAAACGAACCTAATCGAGTATATATATAAACATTTTAAAATATTTATATTTATAATATTTTTTAAATGTTCATCTAATTTTAGTTTTCTAATAAATTATACACAATTTGTTGGATTAAAAACAACCAAAACGATTAAAAGTTCAAATCAAAATTTGCCACTCCAAACAAATAACTTGATGCCTAATAATACATGCTTTTACGCCAAAGCTTATTTATTATTTAATTCTTTTACTTTTCGCCTTTATAGATTGTGTAGAAGGTAGTGAAATCAATGATTAGTATTCCCAAGTAATCTATTTTTGTTTTGGAAGCAAACAGTAAATTTGGGGTTCTCATAATAAGTTATTTTGTCATGGAATGTATTTCTATTTTATTTTCTACTTCATATAGTTAAAATCATGTATACTTTAGTTCATTATGTTGTTATTTGTTAAAAAAATTAAAAACCGACCAAATCGAACCGACTAAGTATAACAAACGATAGTTCAAACAAAAGTAGTTTTTAACTGAATCGGTCCATGTATCTAAAAAGGCACATGATCGATTTTACATTTAAAAAAACTCGAGAAAAGCCAATCGAACGGAACCACAAACATGGATCACTCATAATGAATTCATTTTGCAACTTGCAACTCTATATTCGATTGATAACTACGGTCGAACCACAAATTGAGTTCAATTAGAAGATATCAAATCTTGGAGAACAATGACAGAGCAGATCATAATGGTAGCAAGTAGCAAGTAGCAAGTAGCAAGCTAGCTAGTGTGGTCAAGTAGTCCTTTGGGGCTCCAGTTTCGCAAATTGCACAAACACATCTCCTCAAATTTGGAATTTAATTTCCTTAAGTTAGTAATCTGTCTTATTCTTAAAATTCGTACTTGTGATTGGAAGAACTCGAACACAAAATTTAATTTCATGTATGTAATATTCGTGATAATTAGGCTAATTCTAGTGGTCGCCTTCATTTTTGTGGTATTTCTAAATGTGATGAAAATGAAGGTCCATCAATAAAAACTCTAGCCCTTATGTGGTGTTCGCCATCAAATATTAAATTTGTCTTCAATCCCAACATATATACCAACACAATATTTTGCAGAGTAGTGGACAACGAGATAGGATGATGTCTGATTATCTTGGATATTTATACCGTCATAAAATCATGCATGCGAGAGTGAAAGAATAGTATATATAAATGATACGTCTATTTAGGGCGATTCCGTTTAGCTAGTCCATCGCCCAACAGGGAGGTGAATTCGGGATGTGCCTTTAGCGGTTCGGTAGTCCACCTCAAGAGTGTTCAGAGAGGTTGGGTATGTAACCACCCACAAGCAGATCCTCCCTTGAACAAATGCAAAGTTACTCATGCACCTGTCGTGGATCGAACCCACACACTCTTATAGTGAAGCTCCTTACCATTTAAACTATATGTCCGTGGACGAAAGAATAGTATATATGTATATATTACAACTACGTATAACGTAAGCAAGCAGCAAGCAAGAGTGTCTATATCCTAAACTCCTAATCATATGGGTATGGGGGGGCTCCACTTAAATTTGGATTTTGCACAAAGACATTTCAAAATGAAGTTGTATTCACCCACCTAGTCATAATCGTCCATGTGATGAAAATGAAATCTCAACCGATACTGCCCTCAACGCCTTACGTTGTGATATTGTGTATGTTTGTTTATCTGGTGATGAGAGTGGTAATAAGGGGGAAAACCAAACTCATCAAATGCATTGTTTCTGGGGGGCACTTGCCCATGGTCCCTTTCTCATAATTATTTTCGTCATTTCATAAAAATTGTTTAATTTTAAATTTGATTACGGTCTATAAATTTTGACATTATTAACAATATCAGAGTTAATAATCGTAGCAATCACCTATATTTACTAGATGTTTTCATTTCATCACATGTATTAAGATTGCTTCAAATGAGCCCAAATTATTACATGTGAAAGTCTCACATTAAAAATATATGAGAGAGTTCATCACTTAATAAACTACTCCACTTATCACCAATTGATTTTTAGTTGGTGTCTTCTAGGTTATGAAGTGTGCTCTCTCTTTTCATATGGGTGTGGCCCAGACCCGATTAATGAAAATTCTACAACATGTGTTTCAAAACTGTCATTAGATATAACACCCGTGAGGGACATGTGAGTTTTTTATAAGGGTATATCGTCATTTCATTAAATATATTTGGAGAGGGAAAACAAAATCTAATATGATCCACTCCAAATTCGAATTCACCACGTGTTATACTTAACGATATATTGACAAAAAGGACAATTGTATGGAAATTTTTGCACGTTAAGTAATCGACAAGTACATTTTGAAACATAGAGGATGAACTGAAAATGTTTTGTAAACATAAGCGATTGTTATATCTATTAACCCAAATATATTAATACATTTTAGTATTAAGATATATGATAATTTAGTAGAAGTTAAACCATATTATAAAAGTTAAATTTGATTTATTAACAATCAAAATTGAAATATATATATATATATATATATATATATATATATATTATAGCTCCGTCCATGATTAGGCATCATATATTTGTACATATATAAAAAGACATATTTCCTACATTTCTATCCTTGCGGCTGGCTACTAGCCTACTATTCTATTTCCATGGTTGTTTGCATACACAACCTTGAATAATCCCCATTTTCTTTAAGGCTGCTATCAAATAAAATCCAATAAGCGACTACCGACTACCGACTAGGGTGTTTGATTTTTTTCATGATTTTTTTAGCATTGCTGCCATCATTATATTAAGGATATATTTGGTTAGTTACCATGATGAGGTAAAAATCTTATTGTGTGTTTGTTTTGGGGAAATTAGAGAGAATGGAGTGAAATTTTGAAAAATTGTGTTTGGAATTAAATTAGTTTTTAGGTATGACAATTTTTTACCATTAATCCACTCCCATTACTACTGAGTCACCCCATTATCATTAATTTCCCTCAAAATTACTTCCTTCCGAATCGAGAATTATATATTTAATTAGATTTTCCTTCATTCCGCATGATTTCCCTAGTTTACAATTATAGTACCCAAACAATAATAAAATATATTCTTCATGGTTCTTACTAATTCCCTTCTCCTGTGATAATTTCTAAAAATCCTTCTTCCTCTCATTTATCCCGATCAAAACATATCATTAATGTGTTAATTCTCAATGTTTCTATTTGTATATATAGGTTAACACAAAAAAACCTAAACAGCAAAGAAACTTGGGCCAATCTTGAAAACACCTGTGTGCTGGCTTGAAATGCTCGATCGAAACTTACATGTCTAGATGTCAAGTCTCGATCGATCAGTCCCGGACTTTTGAAATGCAAAACATGGTTCAATAATCCTTAATTTTCGGATGTTCGATCTTAACATTCAAGTCTCCATCGACAACGCGAATTTTAATTAATCAATGCAATATATTCAACACATAATTGAATAAAGTCAAATCAATTAAACATAAATGGACAAAGTCGTACTAATACAATTTTGTGAATATAAATGAAGTCATGAGAATAGAGAAGGTGGAATTGCAATAGCAAGAGTCGTGAAGACTTTTCTCGTGCCACTGGACCATTCACCTATCTCTTTCATTATGTGACTCATTGTGTTACAACTTACAACTTATACTAATATCGAATAATTACAATCTGTACAGATATATATCACGTGAATATTTATCATAATAAACAATTGCAGTTTTTTTATATAAACCACACGTGTTAATATTCTATCTCCCTTCTTTCATCCATACCCTCTTCGATTCACTTATTTGGTTGAACCCAACTTCTTTCTAAGTATTGTGATTATATTGCTTTTTATATAATGAGTTGATTGCAAATATAGCATTGATAAATATAGCTTTTTTGTATGTTAATTGAGATAATTGATTAAATGATTTCAATAAATGGATTATTATTATACTTTGGTCCATGTAAATGACAATGACACGTAAATAATTTCTTCAAGTGTATATCGTGTGCTCGAATGGTCCTTAAATTAATACCTCATTAAATGTTAGCGAAGAAAGAAAATTTAAGTCTATTTTATGAAACTTTTACACACACAAATCACAATTACATGAACCATTTGCTCTCATGTTTTATCAGAATTGTTAAAATGAACCAAACATAGTTATAACCGTTAAATTTTAATATAGGTGTAAGTTTATGGGTCATTTGCACTCACGATACACAATTAAAGAGCCATTCGAGAATGTTGTCATTTGTAGGGACCAAAGTACAACAATCATCCATTTACTGTCATTTATTTATGCAGTTACCTCTATTTAGTCTATGTAATCACCGTATAACACATTTATTGCAGATGAGTATATGAAACCAGTATCAATCACTATAAGTGACAAATAATACATATTCATTCTTATTTTATTGCATAAAAGTGTATGAATGAGTATTGATCACTACAAGTGACAAATAATACATATTCATTCTTATTTTAGACATTGAAAATTTGAACAAATGCACGACATTTGTTAACAATTAACTAATACAGTTATTTAATACTGGGACCCGCAACCACTACTTGTAGAATATGTATTGGGTAGATTTCGTACAGACGCAATAGACTCTGAACCACCTCAGCCAGATAAAATATGCTAGGTAAAGCCATGTGTGAGTTAGTATGAGAAATTGAATAATGACCTTATAATGACAAGGTCACCTACTCCACCAACGATTTGATGTTGATGACATGTGCATTCTTACATTACTAATTATGTAGGCACAGTTTAAGCAGCTAATTGGGAAAAAAGAAGAACATATCTTTTCAACTGTTTAATTTCCAACTCTTCTCAATGCTTGCATCATCATTTAGACAATTATATAGCATACATGATCCTATCCTCCAAATAATCTTCAAATCATTTCCATACTCTTCCATACAAAAATTATAGACACCATGAAACTTACTATTCTCTACTTTCTAATTCTTGAAATCTTTTCTTTAGCCACACCATCCAATCATCATGACTTTTCATGCAAATATGATTTAAGAACACCATCTATATGTTTCAATATTAATCCACTAGACCATAATCATATGATGGTCATGAATCTTTCATCATCATCATCATCATCATCATCATCATCATCATCCATGTTGGAGTGCTCTAATGATTGGAGTAAGAAATGTTATGAAGAAATAATGAGGATAGCAAAGGAAACAGAGAACATAGAGTGGATGAAGTCTATAAGGAGAAGAATACATGAAAAGCCTGAGCTTGCTTTTCAAGAAATTGAAACAAGTAAACTTATAAGGCAAGAATTGGACAAAATGGACATCACCTACAAATACCCTTTGGCTCAAACTGGAATTAGAGCTATTATTGGAACTGGCAAACCACCTTTTGTTGCTCTTAGGGCTGATATGGATGCTCTGCCTATCCAGGTATAACTCATTCACTTTCGAGTGGTCGATTTTAAACATCATTCACGTTTTAAATATAATTAACTTCGATCACATTTACATCATTCATATAATTATGAAATATGATTAAAAGGGCCACATGTTTTGAATCTTAATGTTTAAATAAAGTTATGTAAAATTACATACTCCCCCTACCAAATATCATGTGTGTTCTTATTTGGTATACATGAAACTCGACGTAGTCAGTATTCATTCTTCAAAGATAGAGTTGGATCTTGCCTGAACCACCTCATCAAGTAATACTCACACTTTCTTAACATGTCACATTCATCATACTTCATACATGATAAAAACAAATGAAATTATTCCTATTTTCAATTATATATATATATATATGAAAAGTAGTTGGAAAAACTCAAATAAATTATATGTAAATCATCAATACAGGTTATTAGTTACTAAAAAAAGGATAACAACCCAGTAAAAATTACTTATTTTTCGAGACTCTTTTATTAGTTTGTATTCATAAATGGTTGTACGTGGATGGCACGGATCCCATGAGTTGATTAAAAGTTGGTTATCACCTTAATTGTCTTATCTGACACAACATTTTTTACCTGAATTAAAATCATTTTCTGTATATAGGACAAGCACAATTATGTTACTCCTATTAGATATTTTAATATTAAAAATAATAACATATTATTATTGGGACATTTATAACATGACGACAAACATATATTTGTACATTTATTGATGAATTGTTATTTAAAATATTATTGTACATATAATAAGAGGGCAAAAAGGTATATATAGAGGCTAGTAAGGCTATATAAAACGTGACAAATAGATACGCAAAACAAGAAATAAATTAATTTATGCAACTTCTGTTGCTTGGACATTTATGTGTTCTTCTATAGGGCCACTCAGAATCAATGGTCTAGGGTTGATTGACTTTTCCTTCCTACTATATTAGTATTCCATATGATGAGCCTTCTTTTTTACTCCATTAAGAAACATTTTTCTATACAAATTCGATTAAAAGAAATCCTTTATATAAACTAAGTGTCTAATTTTGGATTGTTATAATTTTAATTGCTAATCTAGATCTTTGTTTTACGGTATATAGTTAATGAAAAATGAATTAAAATATAAGGTTTATTTGAATATATTTAATTATAAACATGAACATGTTAATTTAAATAAAAATTATTTAATTATAAACATGAACATGCTAATTTAAATAAAAATTAATTAAGTATGACAGTTACAATTCTATAATTTCGTTAGTTTTTTTTTTTTTGTAAATTAGCGATGTGGTGAGTTTCGAACCCAATACCTTCTGGTCACTAGCAAGAGCTTTTTCACTAGGTTATTCCATTAATTCTACAATTTTGTTAGTTTTGGTAATTAAAGTATAACCAAGTACTAATATTTAGGAATGAAGCCATGAAGATGGAGGCAATAATAATTTTTTTTTTTTGTATTAATGTGGATAATATTAATTTGGATGGTTGTAGGAAGCGGTGGAATGGGAGCATAGAAGTAGAATTGATGGAAAGATGCATGCATGTGGTCACGATGCTCATGTAGCTATGCTCATTGGTGCTGCCAAAATTTTGAAAACTCGTGAATCATACCTAAAGGTTAGCCCAAATTAGCCGAGTAAACATTAAGATCGATTTGGTTTGAAAAATTAAATTTTTTGGTGTAGTTTGAATCCAATTCGAGCAACATTTTTAGGTTTCATTATGTTCGAATTGCATATATTTACAAATTTCTTAAAAAATCAACTTTCTTATTATTTTATAAAAAATATTCAATTTTTGTTTGAAATGAACCTAACACCTCGAACTTTAGACAAAATTGAACCTCATATTATATTTAATGTTCATTCGAACTCTAATGTAATTGAACGTTTGACTATTTACATTCGCACTCAATCGAGCCCTATAAAATTCGATATAGTTTGATTTACGCTATATTAACATCATTACAAGAGTCTTGTTTTGGTTGTAAAATTAATTTAAGAAATTAAAAATATGTCAATCAAGATGGAAGTAATAATATATTTTTTTTAAATGATCTCACGAAGTTCAGTGAACTATGCCTTCATAATTGGAGTGTTGCATAATGAACGAACTTCAATTATTCGAGACTATTTTAAAAAGCTCAAGTTGTGAGAAACGACATTCAACTAAAATAAAATATGCAAATATTAATACTATACGAATATTTTCGATTTAGCATATGCTATATAGACGATGCATAATTAAAGGTACATATAAATATATAATCCCACATTTTATTAAATCATAGAATCGTATTCACTCTTGTATGTAATATCCTACTCCATCTCTCTCTTAATAATTCATTATAGCGTGAATATTTATATATGGAGTATTTAATTTTAATGGACACTAAATATGTGAGTCCGGATTCGGTGCATCAATAATTCGGTGCACCCGGTGCATCAAGTACCCATTTAAAGGTTTTACGTGGGTACTGTACCCACTTGAAACTTCATCATTGGTACTTGTACCCAAATTGTACTATAACAATGGTACAATACCACATATTTATTTTGGATTGATAAATATGTGGTATTGTACCATTGTTATGGTACAATTTGGGTACAAGTACCAATGATGAAGTTTCAAGTGGGTACAGTACCCACGTAAAACCTTTAAATGGGTACTTGATGCACCGGGTGCACCGAAATATTGATGCACCGAATCTTTTCACAAATATGTACACTTACAAGAGCCTTGAGTTGTTTTTCCATTATACATGCCTAATTTTTAAAAAATTCTTGAAAATTCATCCATCAATTTAAGAAAGAAAAGTAAAAGATTTTTCTAGGAGAATAGTCTAGTATGTCTGGTAATTGACGAAGAGATTGGAGTGGATACAAATATGTGTGAAAATAAACTTTGCTTAGATACTGTAGGAATTACTTCTCGTCTCTTAACTAATCTGTTAAAGTACAATCCGTTTGATAGAAAAATCTCAATATAAAAAAGTTAAATTTATTAGTATAATAAAAACAAAGTACTATAAGTTTTGGATAATTTTAGATTCACTCAGTTTTGTATGCTGGGAACTGAAATGAGACATGTGAGAAATAAAGGAAAGAGGCTATAGCCTGTAGGGTATCAAGTACAACATTGACAAGACTTGCACCTAATTGGGGCTAGCTCCCTGCCATCCGGGGTCCTTCATTACTTAATGTCTAATCACTTTGGTGCATTACTCTGTTTCTCTATCTTTTATTTCAAAAACTTATTTTTCCGGTGTCTCATTATTTAATCGAATAATCTAATGAAAAATATTTTTGCTATTGACCAAAAAGTCTTGGATTCGAAACTCACCTGATTGCTAATTTACAAAGAAAAAAAGGATCGTTTCTTTTTTTGTAAATTAGTGATGGAGTAAGTTTCGAACCCAAGATCTTCTGATCATTAGCAAGAACTTTTTCCACTAGCCTATTCGATTAATTCATTTAAGAACCATATTCCAAAAATAGAAATTTATTTTAAGTATTTATTTTTCTCAATTAAATAAAAAAATTTAAAAGAAAAACTAAATATGTGAAAGAAATTTAAGTTTTACTTAAACTTTATATAAAAGTAAATAAATATTAGAAAAAGGGATGAACGGACTCATTTGTATGGATCATTTTAAATACTATAGACTATAGTTAAAGATGAAATTGTGGTATAGTATGGCTTCCTTTTTAAATTGGAGGGCCCTTAAAGATCACAAATTTTGGTTCACCTAATTAGTATCTAATCATTATGCGAAGACAAAATGTTTTAAATTATTAATCTCTCAATTTGAAATTATTTGATCAAATTTTATTTTAGGAGTTAACTTTTGATAATTTTGAATACGAATTTTGAAATCCATTATACACACTCAAATAGTGGTTTACTATAGCTATAAATGACTATTTTGCCCCCTATTTAACTTCCTCATCTATTACACTTCCAAATAAAGGAGGCATAACTGTCATTTAATACTACAAGAACTCACTATTTGGATGTGTGTATAACAGAGCAGACGAATTTTCATCAGTCACTAAGAAATAATATAATCAATTAATGAAACAAACTTGGAGAAAATATTAGTCCGTATTTTTGCTGATCTGTTATATGCACACCCAAACAGTGCTTGTCGGGAGTGAAATTACAATTATGCCCCCCCTATTTGCAAATGTAGTGATTGAGGAAACTTGACAGAGGGGCAAAATGGTAATTTCGCTCCCGAAAATAACACTGTTTGGGTGTGCACATAGTGTAGCCCGTATTTTTGATAAGTTGGGGTTTTTTAATGTAGGGAAGTGTGGTGCTATTGTTTCAACCAGCAGAAGAAGCAGGGAATGGAGCAAAAAGGATGATAAATGATGGAGCTCTTGAGAATGTTGAAGCCATTTTTGCAGCACATGTCTCACACCATTTCCCTTCTTCCGTCGTTGCGTCGAGAACTGGTCCATTGCTTGCTGGTTGTGGCTTCTTCAAGGCTGTCATCACTTCATCCATTACTGCCTCCTCCACTTCTCCTGATCCTGTCTTGGCTGCCTCAGCTGCAGTTATTAGTTTGCAAGGCATTGTCTCCAGAGAATCCAACCCCATGGACTCTCAGGTACCGCGAATAAATACACATTGTCAGTTTTCGATATATCATTTTACCGCGAATAACTGTATTAAATTTATCCACTTAGGCCCTTCGTTCTGTTACAATATTCGATATTCTTAGTCAGTTATCGCGGTATACCTTTCCTGATTACGAATGCTTGCCATGCATTGTTTGATGTGTTACAAATTCAAAATGCATTTTGACATGTTCTCATAAAAATAACCTTCCTGATGTTGCTGCTAGGTGGTCTCTGTGACTTCTTTTAATAGTGAAGAGGAAGAGTTAAATGTGTTACCAGGCAAGGTTGTTCTTACAGGAACCATAAGGGCTTTCTCTAAAGCCAACTTGCTTCAGTTGATTACACGAATAAAAGAGGTTTGTCATGCTTCTCGTCTTCTCGAGACCACCTTCAATCGAACACCCAAAAAAATCCGGAGAAATTTTGAATTCTGTTGATATTTATTTCGTATCTTCTATTCAGGTAATTTCAGACCAAGTAGGTGTGTTCAGATGCGAAGCAGAAATCGACTTCTTTGAGAACGAGGAGGACAGAATCTACCCGCCAACAGTGAACGACGACGAGGCATATGAACATGTGAAGAAGGTTGCTTCCGACTTGTTAGGCCAACAAAACTTCAAAGTTGTCGAACCAGTAATGGGAGCTGAAGACTTCTCATTCTATTCTGAACTCATTCCTTCGGCATTTTATTACGTTGGGATAAGGAACGAAACATTAGGATATGTTCACACAGCACATTCTCCATATTTCATGATCGACGAGGATGCTCTCCCCACCGGGGCAGCGACTCATGCTGCCATTGCAGAGAGGTACCTCAATGATCGCGCCTCTTCGATAATAAAATAGTTGATCATGCAGTTTTATGTATGAATTGAGAAGCAATGATTACTGAAGTATGATTTTATTATACTGAAGTATGATATTATTAGACTACTCAGGAGTATATTTCTATAACGGAACCATATAGAGGTTATTAGTTCAGATTTTTTTTAGGTAACAAATGTATATTGAGCTGATAATGGATAATAATAAAGATCAAGTAATTAATTTATTGTTTGTTATGGTAAAATTGCACGCCAATCAATTTATCACACGTGATTCTTGTTTCGATAAGATTTTAATAGACGTGAACCCGAAAAGATAAATTTAGTTTACATAAACTTTGATTGTAAGACCAATGTCCTCAAACTTAATTGCATCCAAGGTCAATCTGCAGCTCATGTAAAAATGAAGTATTCTGTTCTATGTTAAAACAGAAACATATATTTACCAGATTTAGAGCTCATCTTTCGTACCAGAATCAGTCAAAGCCACTGTGTACTGATTTTTATGAATGAAATCGATAATATCTTCTTTGGTATTATCCCCACTGTATGGTAATACTCTTCCACTTGCCGACACAAAGTACAGCGTTGCAAAAGGACTAGTTTCGAAATTTTCAGTTGGTATATCATTTTTATCAGTATCCTGCACATGTAGTAGATGTAATTAGATGTCAAATTGACTATACTATATCACAGTTGTTTTAAATTATCAGGCTGAAACTCGTTAGTAAACTTGGATTAATCGAAAGCCCTCAACATTATCTAGGTCTAAGGTGAAACATGTAAAATTCTGGTATTTTTTACTATTACGTCCTCACGAGGTATTACAAATAATTGGTATACCAAGTTATTTGTTCCCTTGATTGTTACCGTATTAGTATATATCGTACGATGCAGCATATGATGGTCATATATGTGGAGTGTCTAATAAAGTCCAGGTGAATCTTACAAGTCTAGCAATTATAATCTCGTCATCACCATCATGTCGCAATGAAGCAGCAATATCTTCCAGATTTGGTCCATAATTCTTCCTCTTATCCGACCTCGATGATGTGAACTCCAGTAAGACTGCATGTGTTTGAACATCGCAAAGTATATATGATATATCAGGTGTAATAGTTTGTGTAGTTAATCACAATGGAAAGGGAAGAAAAGATCTAAAGTTGCTGCAATATATACACACCATTCTTGTCAGAGTTGAAAACAACGTCCTGGAAGTTGTCGCGGACTACTACTTTGATGAGTCCATGGTTGAGTTCAGGAATAGGTTCTGATTTCCAATATGGTTGCAATATCTCATTCTGCAAAATTTGCACTCATGCAATATTAGTATATTACTACCGCTATCTCACTTCACGGATTGATAATCTAATCTACCTTAACCATGTAATACAGTAATAGAAAACAGCAATTACAAACTCTGACATTTCTTACCTTAAAATCGTTGACGAATGACAAAATCTGTTCAGGTAATACTTTTGGTTTTAGGTACTTTCTTCTATCATAGTTTTTCTCTTCAATGACCAAAAGAGGCACTTGGTCCACTTTAACTTGAAGAGACTGCATTTTATTACAATGAAAGAAATTAGTGTTAAATAGGTGATAATACTTACTTTTATGAAATATGCATTAGTTATACACTAATCAATAAGAGAATTTAATCATAAAAATAAGAAAACGAGGGAGGATAAAGAACTTAAGCATTATGCGAGCTGACCTCGAACATTCTTTCTCCAGCTTCGACATCCCCCATGAAGAAACTTACACCCTTTCGTTTATATTGTTTAGCAACATCATAATATGTTGCTTTTAAAGCATCATAATTGTCGCTTGTATAATTTACATAGAGCAGAGCCTGAATATGAAAGCAGAGCAACCATTATTGTTAATAATGATAAATAATGTCAATATATCGATTACAATGGATTACATTCCCAAGTTAAAAGCTTTTGGAATGTTGTTAAATCATTTTTCTTGTTTAATGAGTTGTGTACCGCCTAAATCACCTTAGCATTTTGGCTCTGGAAGAACTTCCTGGTGTAATAACGGCCCCAGTCCGCAAAAGTGACAAGAGGGGCACTTGATACTTCAATAAGCTTCTCTAGAACATCAACATCGAATTCCTAAATCGTCCATTGAATTATTTATGAACATTTATGGAGCACTATAACACAGTAAGCAATTCAGTATTGTACTGTAAAATAATACCACCGTAGTGTATTAACCTGGAAATCCTCAAAAAGTTCATCGAAAGGTTTGTACAACCTAACGAAAGACCCTTCGATGTTGTTAGCTGATGAAGATGAGTCTCCAACAATTGGCAAGAGTTTAGAATCTTTGGTGTGCCCGAAGTCAATACCAGAACGCAACCTTTCGGCCAGAACTGTGAAATTGTCATACTCCTCTCCACTAAACTCTGGAAATATGCCCATCTGAAATAACATCAGAATTTCCAATATATCAATTTTACTTCCCATTCCTAATTCAATCAGTTATTAAACAACGGCAAACAACTTTCTCATACTATCAGTTATTATACAATGGCGAACAACTTTCACATTTCTAGTGTCCCGTCCCTTACAGGATCATGTCGCCTTTTATGTGCCCGTGTCATGTTTCTGCTTTGATTGATTGTAAACCAATATTCAATGCATGATATTCAATTTGTAACAGAAGAAGTATGAACATTGCATAAAAGCAGCTTGACGATTATTTCAGTTAAATTCACAAAAATATACTGAAAGTAGGGAGAGATATCGTTACTATTGCGAAACCATAATCTTCAATAAGAGCACTGGCATCTTGAGTTGAAGTTATTTCAAGAGACGGAGGACCAGTTTGTTTGATCACATAGGCAACGATACCATCCGAATCACGGGGTCCTTTGTAATCCCCGATAACATTTCCACCATCTTTCAAGATTTTGATCGTCGGGAAGCCACTTAGGCCATGCTTAGTTGCCAAATCCATGTTTTGAGGATCATGAGCATTCACTTTGGCTAGCACAATTGGAGGCTCATTTTGGCTCAAAATCTTCCCTGCTTTTTCCCACTGCAACACATAATAAATTCTGCCAACTATTATGATTGTTCTTGTAACATATAGTTTACTTGTTATAATAATAGGAAAATATCTATATGCATTTATATTGTCGCAATAATGTTTAACTAGGATTAATGCTCTTAGTTGTTCCAAGATTAGTTTAGTACTTCCCATTTTAATTGTCACATTCATGATCATGCCTCGACTCTTTACGCACTGCAGATTCGACTCTCATAAGAAACGCAACTTGTGTTAAGTTATTGATTAAAAAGAAAGTACTAGTTGTTGATCAGATGAGACACGTTCACGATTAACTACTCATCGATAATTCGAAAAACGGAACAAACCTCAGGAGCTAGCTGTTTGCATGCACCACACCTGTTTGCATTTACAAAACAAAAGATAAACAAAAGTGCTTGTGAAAGTCGAACATTCATTATATATAAGAAAATTATTACGATAAAATACCAAGAAGCGTAGAATTCGACTACAATGAAGTTGTGTTGGGACACAAATTGAGTAAAGTTGGAGGTGTCCAATGTAACAACATGCTCCCTTGATTTTTCTTCAATTTCAAAGCCAACAATAGTTGATATTGTGAAGTTATTGAGAAACAAGAAAGTCAAGTACACAAACAATTTTTGCAAGACCATTTCTTCCAGGAGGGGAGGGGGGGGGGTGCTAGTGTAATTAATTAAAATCGAGCAATAAAGAGAAAAATACACCTGGAAATTATTGGGATTATTGGGAAATCCGTCAAAACACTTCCCACGACGGACTTTGCAATAAATAAAAGGGTGAAAAACAGGATTAGTTTTTATTTAATTAGCTTAATGGCAAAAATCATCACCTATATTTGACAAATGTTTCCGGTCCATCACATGTGTTTTAAAGCTACCTAGTCCATCACTCGTGTTTAAAATTTTTCCAGACCATCACCCAATCTGTTAGGTTGCCGTCAAACGTTGCACGTATAAGTTACATGATGCAATTGCGGGAGCCGCTGCGGTTGATTGTGGACTCCCCAAGGGATTTTCGTTGATTGACGAAGTCGATTTTTTACACAAATCGCCTCAATTTCAAGTGGAATCGCTGGTTTTGAGGGTTCTTGAGAGGGGAGGAGTTGAGAAATTAGCACATGTTCGACTCTTTCTATGCTACATCTAACAAAATAGAGACTCAAATGCAAAATTACATAACTACCCTTGAAAAAATAGCACATGTTCATCACGTACTCAGCTTGACGGAAAGTTAATAGAAAATTTTAACAGCATGACCAAATGGGACGAAATTTTAAATACAAGTGATGAACTAGGTAGTTTTAAAACACAAGTGATGAACTGGAAATATTTACCAAACATTGATAATGATTTTGACCATTAGCCTTTATTTTATAAATTAATCTTCTTAAAATTCAAGTTATTTCCTTAACCTAAAAAACCTTTTGTGATGTCGCATACTATTAAATTTTGAAAGTAAATCATACATGATTAGATTAAATATAAAGTTGAAACGTTTTCAGAATCAACCCTCAAAACATTTGAAATGTAAACTACTTTAAAAAAGTGTTAAGATTGCAACAAGCCTACAATAAGACAAATAGGGTTAAAAAAGTGTTAAAGATTGCAACAAGCCTACAAGTGTTAATACAATAAGATTATCACATGTGAAGCTTTAGATTGAAAAATAAAAGAGTGAGTTTACAATTATAGTCACACTCCCTCCACCTAATAATAATAAATTTTAAAAATAGTATCTCTTTCGATTATGAAGTGTGATCTAGCTTCATAGTGTGATCTAGCTTCTTTTATGAAGCTGATCATATCAATTTAGTAAATTTCGACGAAGTGAACAATAAACTTGAGAAAATACTAAAAAGATATGTGGTTGGGAAGTTTGAGATCGGTCCACATTCGGTTTTGTCATGCCCGGACTGGACCAGCCAAATCAAACTGATAATTGGTTCGACCGCAGTTTAGAACAATTCCTAAATAGAAGTAACGTTTAGACCATTTGTGAACTGATAAAATTGAGTGAAAACAATCTACACACAAAAAGTAATACTACGGTATAAATTAGCTTCCAAGGGACTCCCCGAGGCATTCAACAATATTTCGATCATATTCGAAGTTGAACATTAGTCGAGCTGAAAACATTTTTGATAAGTTTTTGCCTCAGCTCGATAACCACTCAAGCCAACTTGGTCAGTACAACCACATCAATCCAAAGCTAAGTTCGGTATATCGGATTTTTGTAAGCTTGCAAGATCATTTATATTGCTACTTTTCTTCCGGGGATTTATTACAATAAGCATGCTGAAACATTGATAGTCGCAAAACAAACAACAAATGGTTTTTTCCTAGGTTGTTTATACCAAGGAACAACACATGCACCCTCATAGACCTCAGTCTCCAGTGTCAAGTGTCCCTCTAACTTCTCAATATGGCAACATCCCCATGAACATGTCCTGCAGCGGCGGCAACACCTGATCAAACTGGTCATTCATGAAGAACCCCCCATTCCCTTGTTGCCCTCCTCCTCCTATTGCACCGCTTTCAGGCGTCTGAGAAATCGCGGCGCTATCCATGTAGTTAAAGGGATAGTAATAGCCGTTCTTGTCGAAGTCATCGCCAAACAATTTAGGCTGGCTCTGGACTTCACTGGTGAACTCGGGCGAGACAGCATGATCCGAAGAGCTCGAGTCAGTGTGCAGCTTCGGGATGGACTCCGAGGTATCGAAATGCATCAGTTCACTAGTGAATACATCCTGCTCCTCCTGTTGATGATGCATTGGGGGAATTTGCAATGAAGCCATAGTAACATCTGGCTTCTTATCTTCTTCTTCCTGAATTGGGAAGAGATTGGTCGAATTTATCTTCTTCTCAATTGTACCTTTCTTATTGTAAATTCGACATAGCACCCAATCATCCAACTGCACACATAAATGATTTACAACTGTTCCATTAGTACAAGTCAATCAAAATTATATATACCAACTCGTTTACTTTGACATATTAGATATGAGACAGGGTGGTTTAGCCCAAACACGCTTAACTTTTGAGTTCTTATGGGATCCAATGAGTCAAGTGTTTCTTATGATTGCACCCAATGACCAATACAAGTTTGATGGACATATGCAACGTTCGATAGATTTCGATTATGTGAGCTTACCCTTAAGTTGTTCTTGTGCTTGCGAGCAGAACGGTCAACACCAGCAAGTCTATACTCGTGCATAATCCAATTAGTCTTCTCCCCTTTGGGAGCTTTCCCGGCATAAAACACCAAAGCCTTCTTAATCCCCATCGCTTTCGGCTGCCCGATCGGCTTATCCGCCCCCGTTGCCTTCCAGTAACCACTCCCCGCTGCTCGATTCGGCCTTGAACCGTTAGGGTATTTTCGGTCCCTAGGGGAAAAGAAATACCATTCTTTCTCACCATACAAAGCCATATCTAAACAAAAAGATTAATCAAGTTAATTGACCAAAAAATTATGGTTTCAAAAACAACAAAATCGAAGGTAAACCAACAATAACACGCCCCAATCAATAGAAAAATCTTTTTCTCTTCATATTAACAATTTTTTTGAATAAAATATGATGCATAAAGAATTAAAATATAAGATTATATAATTGCTATTAATAATTTTTTTTTTTAGTAAAATAGTACATATTACCTAAAATGCCCAAAAGGAAAATGGTAAACTTCCATTTTTTTATCAACTACAAACGGTAGACTCAATATATAGATACTAAATTTTCGATTTGCCGTGTTTGAATTTTTTGTTTTATATTTCGTCTAATTGAACTTCTACTTGAACCGATTTAGCACAATTGACCCTATTATCACACAAAATCCCAAATTACAATATAACTCGGAATGATTGCGTAGTCTTGACATTTCTCCAAATACATTAATTTCACAAATTAATTAATAGATTTAGAGAAAGCTTAATAGAACAAATCTTAGGAGAACCATAATTTTCGACCCAAAACTAGGCTCCTGTCTACGCCATATTCGAATAAAGAAATTACCTGGAAGTTCCCATGGATTGTATTTGTACAAATCAATTTCAGCTATGATTGGAACATCAATATGCTGAGATGCACATTTCTTAAGCAAGTAATGCATCACTAGCTCTTCATCAGTTGGGTGAAATCTAAACCCTGGAGGCAACTTCAATTCACTTCCCATTAATCAATTTTTTTTAAATCTTTATTACAATTTTTTTTGTTTTTTGTAAATAAAACAGTAGAAATGGTGTAGGTGCTGAAAATTAAAACTTCAGACATGAGTGAAGGAGGAAGGTATATATAGGGGTAGGAAGATGACACGTGGAGGACATTGGACGCGGGTTTCTAGAAACAACGTGGGGATAACGATGATGATTGTTAGAGGACACGTGTCGAGATCTGAAGAAGGGTGGTGTACGTGTGGAGTTGAGCTGATTTTGTCACTGCTTACGTCTTTGGATTTGGACTCATGTGGCGTGGCTGGCTCACTCTAGTGGACTCGGCTTGGCTTATGTTGACTCATGCAATTAATTTTGTATTTTCAAAACCAATCTACGGTTTAAAATTTTTCTGCTTAGTCAGATGTTAATCCCTCCGCTCCAAAAATAATAATATTTGACTTTTATTAAGTTGGTTTCTTTTTTTTCATCTCAAATTTTCATAAAAAATATGTATCCTAAACCTAGTTTATGATATGTAGAACACTATTTTATACCATTTGAGAGAAATCATAAATAAATAAATATGAATCACTAGAGTTTAAATCTAAATAAGTGAATTCGAGTGTCCTTAGTTTGAGACTCTTAAACTAAGGGTTCTGACAGCTCTATTTCTTGAATATGATGTCAGAGGTTATTGTGGGATGTACTTCGTCTGATCTGGAGCTTAGAGCTTATCCGTTAACTACTTCGAAACACAATATTCACTTTTAGTTGGAATTAAACATGTTCAATGGTTAGTGAGGGAGTTAATAATTGTACTCCATGTAATATTATTCCCTTTGTTGTGAAAAAAGTCGTAGATTCTTCTAATTTTAATATATTCAATTCTTAAACTTTGATTTTTAAGATTTTTTAATATGTTGTACAATATTTTACTAGTAACATTACAATTCATATGAGTCAACTTAAGATAACAAACTTTATTAAAGAAAATAATCGAACTGTTTTTCAGGAATATACAGAGACATTATTTAATAATATATCATGTGTGGGTTTCTACATATTATATAACTTTAATGAAATTGACCTGTTGGGGGCTTTAGGTGGCTGATTTTAGTGTAGTAAAATATTTGAGTAACGAAGTAAGTGTTAATGCTAAATATTACAAAATTACTAGTCTATTAAAGGTAATTGTAGATGGATCAATCAATTATAATATAATTTAATTGATAAAGAATTAAAATGTTATTTCTCTTCACTTAATTTGTGTTCAACTAGGGACATTTCATAATTTGTCTTCCTTAAACTTTGAGACCCTTAAAGTAAGGGACGACAACTTTCTTGCTCTGGGAATTGATGTCAGAGCTTAGCGTGAAACATGTTTCAGTGGTCAGGGGTATCTTAACATTCTTGCACACTACTTCATTTTGAGAATCTATTCCAGAGGAAATTAAAACTACACTAAACAAAGAGACAAGAAAATCATCACAGTACCAAGACTTTTGACTACTAAGCTATGGTTCGAAGACAATTGTCTTCCTCATATATATAGTTATATGGGCATGAGTATGGTCGTTAGTGTAATCATTTCAAATATTTTATGAAGTAACAGAATTTGAACATGATTGGCTTAGAGATTGAAGAAGGTATTGAGCCTTTGAGCTCACCTAGTAACTAGTAGTACCAAGTCAAAAAGGTGCAGAGAGAATTATAGTAATAGTAATATACTAATATGTAAGTGGTGGACTTGGTTTTAGCTGCCTTAGAAAGGTATAGAAAGGTGTCTACATGAATTGAATCCGAATAATAGATGGATACTTATTATTGAGAAAATAGCAAAATTAGCATCTTTAAAGGTCTTTTTTAAACTTAGAGCACCCATCACTTTTTTTTGCAAAGGGATAGCACCCTTCTCCCATAAAAATACTACTTTGCCCTTATGTCTAAACTCACCAATATCTCTTCTTCTTCACAAATCCACCAACCACCACCATTTCCACCACCTACCTCACTAACAACAATCACCAACCATATCTTCTTCTTCACAAACCCACCAACCACCATCCTTTCCACCACCACCACCAACATTTAATTAATAAAACTACCACCACCAACCTTTCATCTTCAATACAAAAAGGCACCACCACCACCAACAACTTTTCTTTCTTTTTCAATACAAAAAACAACCACCAACCTTTAACCATCATCTTTATTTTTCACCAACCACCACCAACCTTCAAATCATAAAAACACCACCACTAATCACCACCATTCTTCTTCAATGCACAAAACCACCATCACCAACCTTCGACCACTCACCCCGCCACTGCCCGATTCCCCCCCCCCCCCCGCCCTGATTTTCGACGCCACCCCCCCCTGCCCTGATTTTCGACGCCACCCCCCCCCCCTACTGCCCCGATTTCGCCGCCACCCCCCCCCCCCCCACTGTAAAATCGCGTCACTCCCCCCCATTAAACTGTAAAATCGTGTTCTATTTCTTCTCAAATTCTTGTGGGATTTTGAAATTGTGATAGATGGGGTGTGGTTTTGGATTTTTGGGTGTGGGGTTGTTGATGGTGGTTGGTTTGAGAAGATTAAGAAATGGGGAAGAAGATAAAGTAGTGGTGGTTTAAAATTTGGGGTTATTGTTGGTGAAGAAGATGAAGTGTGAAGAAGAAGAAAGAAAATGGTATGGATGTAATTTGTTTTAATTTTGAGGGTAAAATAGTCTTTTCATGATGAAGAGTGCTAGTCCATTGCAAAAAAAAGTGATGGGTGCTCCAAGTTTAAAAAACACTTTCATAGATGCTAGTTTTGCCATTTTCTCACTTATTATTATTACCAGAAAGTGAAAAGAGAAAGTGATGAGGAGCTTCATAACCGAATTCTGAATAGGGGCGGCTATAATATCGATACCACTCCATCACTACCGATTTCACCTACACCAGAACAATCAATCTACGACCTTTAATGATTGGTCCATTTTCGAACACTACTTTTAATGTATTTTATTATTGTCCGACTTTGCTTTTTCGTCATCATCTTTTATGAATTCCAAGTATAGATAACCATATTTTACTATTGATTCGGTTAAGATATAAATCTATATCAAAAATCGATATTTTTTCGGATTAATATATAAAATTTAGGACTACTCCTTCTATTGTCAATTAATTTTAGAGCGGAATTTCATAAACTCTTAACATGATATCATGAGTCAAACCCGAGTTAATGAGGGTACGTGTAACCCCGCCGATATTGTTCCGACAATTAATTTCGACTAGAAAATTTTTACCGACGATTGGGTTACACGTGAGGGGAGTGTTAAGATACACATCCCATATTCTCTGTCATGGTCAATATATATGAGGAGGTAAATCGTGATATTGTGTGAGGACTAAAAAACTTTCTTTTTTTTATCTTTTTATTATTTTAACACGAATGCCCTGATCATCGGAGGAAATCACGGAATTGTGTTTTAAAAGGTCAGACATGATTTTGTCATTACACAACTCTAACGCAAGATTCTGCCTTTTACAAAACTCAAACACATTTAAAAATTTTACCAACTAAACTCACCAAGACCATTTGGTTTAATTATCGAGCCTACAAATTTCGAGCAATGCTGATAAGTTGATAAGGCCTTGAAACAGAAAATGGATTCGAAAGACACGTTAAAGAAGTAAGATGAGTTAGTGGCTTTAGTTGATTCTGCCGACGAACACTGAAAGACAAGTTGATGATCTGTAGAAGCAGGACCAATAGAAGATAAAGTCATGAAAAAGGCGGTGGAATTTGGAGCCAACACCACCAACCAACTCCACTAGCTACCTCCCTATTCATTTTTTGTCTACTACAGTCTACAGTATATCAAATTCAATTCGATCGAGCTTTACATCATTTTGTCTTGAATTGATGAGTAATTAGTGTAACGCTCTCTTCCAAATTGTTATACTAAATAGAGCTAATTTCCAAATATATTTTAATTGGTAAAAAATTTAAGTATAAAATACTAGAGGTGAAGCACATTTTATTTCATGATTTAACTCATTCGTATATTCTATAATAACGATATATAAAAATTGTCAATATAAAGATTTCACAATATTTAGAAGATCTAATATAACATAATTTACCTCATTATTGTAACATTTGTAATATGTGATCTATTGCACATTACGTTATAATAAAATTTATAAATGACATAATCTCACTGTTTTTTTTTTTGAAATTTACGAACTTGTATATGAATGATAATGTATGAATATAATTAATGTATCATAGAAAAAAGGATGAAATTGTCATCCTAACTGTCTTCACATACTTTGCTTTGAAGAATATGACTGATCATAAATGAGGACCTTGTCTTTCAATTACTTCAATACAAGGTTCATTTCTTAAGAAAGAAAGTCTGAGTCTACAACATGATACTTAAGGAAATAACAATTAGCCTTTTAATTCTTTAGTAAATGAATTATATCCACATGAGCAGAAAATAACGTGTATGTGATAGGATATGTGTAGGGGTTGATTCTATCCAAAAACGTTGTGAATTGATAAGATTGCAATTATACGTAGCCAAAGATCTCAAGTGTGAAAGTGTTGGAAGAGGAATTGAAGAAGCTTCGAAGCAAAAGATAGAAGATTAGAAGTAGACCCCAACAATGAAATCGAGGATACACTGAACTGAGTGCAAGTGGAGATGGAGAGGATGATATGACTAAAGAATGTCCGTCCTCAACTTAATATTGCGGCTCCTACACGTGATTCAATTCAAAGGTTGAATCATCATTCAATTTTCATTTAATATTGCAACTAGTTTAATAAGACAAATTATCAAGAATACTCATGTCGAGTATCATAATTTTATTCACATACAATATACTTTGCTACTTTGTAAGCCAATTTTGCGGGGAACATCGACCGTTCGTCAATCTTCCTATTTTATTCATATCAAAATGTCATATAGTATACGACTATCATTTAATACTCTTTATCTCCCAAAATTTGTGTCAAGCAACTACAATATAGTATCAATTATTAGGTTATATGAATTTATACTGAAATCAACAAAGTTTTAATGAAATATGAACTGTATTTTTTCACATATGTGTGTCAGACGACATCAATATTATCAATCGTCACATCATATGAACTAAAATTTGTTCGAGGCAACTATCCCTCTTAATTTTCAAAGATTTAAAATCTACCTAACATGTTAGTTTACTCAAAATATAATATTTGATTTGATTCTTCTCAATAATACAATATTTTATTTGAATAGTTGTAATAATTTAATTTTAGTTGTCCACAACGAAAATTCTAGTGTGAATGTGTTTCGAGAGTAAGCAGCTTTCAAGCAACATAGAAGTCGACCCCAACAATATATCCCAATAATTTGACTCGTACACCGAATTGTGTGCAAGTGGAGAGGACAAACAAATACTCATATCAACTATACATTGCGGCTCATACACGTGATCGAATTTCAACACTTATCATTCAAAAATCATAGTTGCAACTTGTTCAATATGAAACCTATCGAATGTATATTTGATGAGTAGCGACAGTGAATTCCTATAATAAAAGAATTCGAATGGTATTGTAAAGGAAAAAATTTGTGTTACGGCTTTTTGTAATTGACCTATTCATTAGTTGCTTTACTAAAATGTATGATGATTATTATTAGGAGTTCCATTTTAAAATTAAATTTATATTGATTCGAAAGAGTCCGACTTAAAATGTACATCTCAACCGTAATTTAAATTCGATTTATCATTTCAAAATAAAACTCCAGGCATGAAACAACTGGAAGAATGAAAAAGAGGCATAAAGGGGAGAAAAGAATTTGACTAATAAATAATAATATGATAAGAATTGAGAAGATATTTGGAGCCATCGTGGAATCAGCATCTTTAAGATAAGATGGAATTATGTCCATTCAATTAGCTTCATGTCACTAATTTATCATAATTCAACTCATTATAACCAATTAACATAAACTATAGGCATTAAGTCATAAACTATGATTAATAAGATAATTAAGTGTCTAAATACAACCAACGCTAGCCGCCCTATCGGACAATAATGCTCAAAGACCAATAGGCATCTGCCGATGGCTCAATAGCCTAGTGGCATCCGGCCCAACCTTTCATGTAAGAGGTCATGGGTTCGAACCTTGTTGGAGACATATTTGTCTCATATTATACTCTAACTTTCTATTAGTTAGCAATTTCTGTATTCATGTTTGTAATATCATTGTAATCACAATTCATCGCTAATTATCAAAAAAAAAAAAAGACCAATAGGCATCTAAGTAAATTAGAAAGAACGGACTATAAAGGTGTGAAACCGCCTAATGGCCCCTTGCCCCCTATGCACCCTTGCTCTGAAGTATACGGGTTTAAATTACATATCAATAAATATTAATGAAGCATTTCAGAAGTGGTTAAATTTAGGCTAACCTATTGAATGAATCTCATTATATCGCAACAACGATGGTGTTTATGTGAACTGTAAGCGTGAATAAGCCCAGCAATTTTCTCAGAAACGTGATGACCATACCCCAAGTTTCGAAGAACATATTGCATTCGAAAATGACTGTCGAACAGTCCCAACATGGCTCTGGTGGAAGCAAAGATCGGCCTCTTACATCTTCTCCAATATCGCCCTTTTTACCTTCTTCTTTTTCCCTTCCTTTTGAGTTACAAGGGCATCCACAACACTGGTTTTACTTGGGGAGGGCAATACTGCTTTTTGGGAAGGTAAGTCAGCAATGAAAAGAAGAGTTTGAGCCCATCCAGCATATTGCCCATATTTGCTCACAAAAGCATCGGACACACGACTATAGAGCTTAGGTGTTAGACTGGTGCCTGCTAGCTCGGGAATGAGATGACGTGTTGCAATCTTGAATACCACAAGAAGAAGAAAACAACTAGAAATTAGTAAATGTATCATGAAGATACAACATCCTAAACCAAAAGAACGTGCAAATATGATATGTTTATATTAACCACCTCCAGACAAGTAAGAAACGAAAAAATTAATCAAGTCCATCGAGGCTCTTCCTTCACCAATGTAGTCACATATATCGGTTAAGCTCTCCTCAAAGAATTGTTAAGTCACATTTAAGCTGAACCTAATGATAAATATAGTTCTGCCGAACATGACCCAAGAGCCCATATCATTGTTGTAATTATACATCAACGATTAGATAGTAACCCCCCCCCCCCCCCCCTTCCCCCGACACACACACACCAATGTAATCATAAATCTTGTCCATCCAGGCTATTAGAAACATGCATTGAGTACGAACATATGATGCAGTTGGACTTATTGATGCTCATAAAGAAAAAAGATACAAGTAGACACATCTCTGTTCATGGCATAAGCTGGTCTTCCACAAATTTAATCTTGCTTGCCTCCAGTATGAACAAAATCTCTAAGGCAAGTTTACTGAAGTGTAGTAATAAGACAAGTATCACATAAATCATCCATATATTTAAACAAAAACCCTGAGAATTAACTGCTGGTCGCTGGAGAAAAGGTCTAGCACTTTTTCTTTTTTCGGGCATCCAAATTGAACAGTTTCCTCTAATCGTTTAGGAGTTATGGCCATCAATCTCACCTGCCAAACATGAGTATCAACTGGAATTGCATGATGTTGATCTAGAGAGAACAGGGCAACGCACGCTGCTACCTTTGGACCAACGCCAGGTAAAGTACAAAGAGCAACAACAGCATCTTCAAGACTTGACTTCCTAAGAGCAGTAAGCCACTCCACACCTCCACCAGGTTTTGATTGTAAAGCTTTCACAGTACCAATAATGTATTTGGCCCTGATAAATATTAACATAAAAACCATAAAAGAACGCCTTTTATAATATCTGGCCAACAACTTGATCGAGTTCAGAAAGAGATCATTCATGTTACGAAGTGCATTCTTCACTTACACCATATGCGTCTATATTATGTTGATGAGCTCAGTATGCAATTGACTAGTACATATTTAGTAGTATAATATAACTTCATATGAAAGCAGATTTCATAGTTCTGTTCTATACACAATACAAATCTTGAAACTCTTTCAACCTAACCAATGGTACTGCCTCCTGCATATGCCAATTCAAGAAAGCAATTTAATACTATTACATATCTTTGATATGCTAGATTGCTAGTCTACATTCACTATGATCAAACCTCGATATCCCCAGCTCTTCAGCTTATAATGGAATCTTTAGGCATCACAACATATAAACACATATACTAAACTAAAATGTAGAATAATACTATGTATATACAGTCTAAGAACTTACCTATAGCCAAAACCAGAATCCCTCAGCTCAGCTTCAGAAACCATAGCTAACCTTGCCAAAGATGGGAATGCATAAAAATCAAACTCCCCAACAGAACCCAGTTTCCTCCCCAGAGCTGAAATGTAGTCGACCATCTTAGTAATCCTAGAAATATTATTATTAGACGAACAAATAAACTGAATCAAACACTCCAAAGGGTCCTGCCTCAACACCCTAACCCCTGGAAAACATGCCGCAAGCTCAGCAAACTTCTCGTCATTCGCCTTAAATTCTCCCCATAATCCGGACAACGAAATCCCCATATTGAGAAAATCAAACAAAGATTTTTCCAACAATTCAGTACCATCGTCACCATTGTTATCAAATAATGCCTTTTCCAACATTCCACCATCACCATTGTTATCAAGACTTGATTCTTCCAACAACTCACCACCACCATTCTTACCAAGAGTGGATTTTTCAATCAATTTAGCTCCATTCTTATCAGGATTTGATTTTTCCAACAATCGACCACTACCATTCTTAACAAGATTTGATTTTTCCAACGACTCATCACCATAATAATCATCATTACCAAACTCATGTACACAATACCAAATATTCCCATCTACGCATTCTTTCAACGAAACAACATACGAGCCAGCAACAACCCCAGTGTACTGAAGGGGTCCAGTTTGTCTCCACCTGAAGGTTTGGCCAGTGGGGAGAGTGAGGGACAGGTTGAGTTCTGAGTTGGGTATGTTGAGAGGTGTCCAATTAGGGCTGAAATTGGTGACGGTTGTTTTTGTTAAGGATGTTTTTGAGGATGTAATAAAAGGGGGTTTGAAGTGGGAAATGTGTTGAGGGGTGGGAGGTGTTGAAGGAGGGAGGGAGAGGGGAGATGGAGATCTTCTCTTCATGCTCTGGAGGTGTCGATGTGACATTGAACTTTAACGGCTTCAAAGGCTTGTAAAACTCAGATTTTTGGGGTAATTTGTTTTTTTTTCATTTTTTCTTTTGTAAGGGCGAAGTTGTTACTCGTTGATTGTAAACTCGATGCATTCAAGCTGTTGCAATAGTTAGCATTTAGCAAACTATGTAACATATTCATAATTCCGTAATATATTGTTCGTTTCTTCGTTTGTTCTTTTATTTGTTTGATATTCACCTCCATGTAAAGGACTAAATATCGCTTTTATTGCTTGACGTGATTCTACACTATATTTAATTGGGGAAGGGGGGAATTAGTTATTCTTTGAGTGAAGCCCCATGTTCTTTTTTAGCCAATAAGCAAGTGACACATATTTAAATTGCATTCTAACTCCCATTTAGTTTCTTTTTTTGAAAATTTGCAAAGGCCTATTATTATTTTATACATTAAATTATTTAAGCATAGTTATTAAAAATAAAATAGTTACTTATATATAATGTATATGATTAAATTATTTAAGCATAGTTATTAAAAATAAAATAGTTACCTATATATAATGTATATTTATTTAATCATTTTTATCATACACATATTTTGAATTTCACAGGAAATATTTATCATCATATATTCATGTAAAAATGAATGTAACAATATATATTTTAATATAATAACCGAACTTGCACAGGTTGAACTGTGCACAAACATCTAGTATTAATAATGAGTAGCACGGAGTTGCTTCCAATGAGAAGATGGCCCAAGATGACTATTTGTCTCGTTAAAATTACGACTATGGGGTTTTTTCTACTCCATTTGTGTGGTAAGGTTAAAATCATACAAAGATGACTATGTTTTAGATCCGAACACTTATAATTTTTTCATAAATATAATGGAAGGGATGTCATTCTCCCACTATAATTACATCTTTCTATCTATATTAAAAAAAAAAGATTGTTATTTTTGCGATGTTTTATCACATTTTCAATAAATCCCTTCGGATAAAAGGATTTTAACAATACTTTCCGTAATATTAATAGATCATATTCGCACCACTCTTTTCTACCCATGTCACTATGTCAGCACTTCGAAGTGTTTTTTTCTCATATGTGACGAAGGAAAAGATAGTGGTTCTTTGGGAACTCGATTATATGAATTAGCAGAAGCCATCTTACAACGAAAGACTAGATGGTAGTAAGCTTTGTTGGCAAATGAGAGACTAATATGCAAGAATTTTCGATCTGTAGCTTGATCAAGAGTGTCAAACTAGTTCAAATACATTTGTAGCCGAAAATCGCATATCGATTTGCTAACAATCAATTTCAGTAACATAAGAATATGTTAGGACAAACAATAGTAACAAAATTGAATAATGCAAGAGTCGAATTAACAAAATTTTGTCGCTCTTCAAGTAAGTATATAGAGTACAAGTCTTTTAACTGACATGATGGAAGGAACGTTACGTTGTAAATCAAGAAAGTGACAATGGAGTAAACAAAACATGTCTTTAACTAACATTTGCTGGACGAAATCTTCCACAACAGATGTACTCAAGTTGCATGACTACGTGATTTCATGAAGGAAAAGACAATCTATTAAGAGCTTGAACTAGGAGGTGCGCCAAAACCTCCAGCTCCCCGTCCAAAAGGTGCTCTTCCACCAGCGCCCTGAACAATTAAAGCTAATAAGACTCACCAAAAATTCAACTTACAAGTACAACTCCAGCATAAATCAGAATAGCAATAAAAGCGGTCCTATTGCAGAACTATAGTTAAAAACATAATAACATCGGGGTTCACAATATAAAAAGGCATTTGAGCCTTCTTTCTTCTCGGCATAAGTAATACCAACGTTTTGAGAGCAAGATAATGGATGGTCATATCACGCTTCAGTTAGTCTATCAAGGACATGAATTGTTAAATGAACGATCAATTAGATAATGTGAAACACTAAAAGCAGATTTCATAATTTAACTGTACTCCATATAACTTGGAAATCATAAAATACATTAACAGAAAAGGTTGTATTACCCTAAAAGCAGGTTGATAATCAGCAGGAGCACCGCCCTTGTCAGCACCAGAATCACCACCAGGTGCTCCACCACGGCGGTAACCCTCTCTATCTCCGAACCTGGGTCGGTCTCCATCGAATCTTGGGGGTCCACTGCAAAAAATAAACAGATACAAATGAAAACCAAAAGCATTCTCAACTCCAAATCAATAACACAACCCATTGAGAACATAAGATCAAACACAAGCTTGGGCTGTGATGATCATACACATACAAATTTCAACAATATCACAAACTGATCATACCGTGGGCGATCACCAGGTGGGCCGCTTCCAAAGGGGCGGCCAAGAGGCTTAGCAGACTTCTTCAATGTAGCAGGAACAATTTCTGATGGCAGATTGAGGTAAGTCCTCAAGAATTCAATGCCATCATTAGTCAAAAACCAGTAGTAATGCATCCAAGCAAAGGTCTCCCTAACATATTCCTTCGACTTGAAGCTCTGCATCAGCTTAATCACCTGCAAATTAGGTACATCGATCTCCGGGTGTTTCGCCAAATTATAGTCCTTTTTGGCAAAGCAAACCCCCTCTGAACATATATACAAAAATGTTAAAAAGGATTAAACAATTATCACTTACTAAATCTCAAAGAGATCATCACTTTTGAATTTCAATTATTAAATCAACAAATTGCATCAGCTTAAGATACACATAACTTGACTTTAAAACAATTAACAAGTTAAGACTAAATTACACTACAAAAGACATTTTTGTATATACTTCTACAAATGAGTACATGACCTAGAGTACAAAAAGTTCAAAATAAAAACAAAAACAAAAAATCAAAACTTCATCATTATTGGCATGGTCTAATTAGCAGAAACTAGTATTTAACATACACAAAAAATATTTAACTCTAAAGAAAATAAATGAACAATCATCAAAAATTAAAACTTGGCATCATTTATGGGATGAATTACGACAAATTAGTATACATATATCAGAGAAACAATTCTTTGATACCATACAGACCTTGAAAGATATATTTGCTGATCTCTCTACGGTTCTTCTCAGGGATAAGCTGGAGACAAAAAAATGTTCAATTGTGAAAATGTACAAACAAAATATGAAAAATTACATATTTGACGCATTAAGGAGTTGTACCATGGTTATGTGGTGGTTCTGCTGTTGAAACTTGAAACCCTAGGTTGAGATAGGAAGGAGGAGGAGGCTCAACGCTGGAGACTTGATAATCTATTTATTTGTTGAATATATCATATATTGATTTGGGCTCCATACAAGCCCATGTAATTATTTTGGGAGTTTGTAGTTACTTTAGAGATGTTACCGAGTCGAGTCCGGCGATATCAAATAATCGATACTGCATATATTATATTACTCCTATATTGAATCATTGTTGTTTCGATTATAATGTAAATTAACATCAGTCTCGCCTTTTTACGCATAGTTTCGTCTCTCATAAGGAGCGAATCTTGTGTTAATGAAGTGGTTAATATGCAAGTTCTAGTCACCTGATCGATTAAGGTACATCCCACAGGCCACAATTAACCTCCTTGATGTACTCCAGGGCAAGAATGCATGCATTAGTGTAACGGTTTCACTCCTTAATATTGTTTCGACTATTGAGTAATTTGTTATACTAGAATTTGACATGGTTTCTCAATCATAAATGTATTGAGTCAAGTTTCCATCAACAAATGCATACTTCCTAGTTAACAAAAAAGAAAATGGACAAGATGGGAGGACTTTGTTGGGGGAAGATCATATATACTACTACAAAGGGAAAACAATAAAACTAGATATATCAGAAATGGCTAATCGTAATGGTGCATCACATTTTCACATCAGCCACCAAAGCACCAGTAATCCATTAGACCATTACTATAGTAAATGTCCCCAATATACTCGAATCGGGGCTTTATTCATACTCCTAACACAAAGTTAACTAATGCGGAGTATTAGTTAACACGCAAATACAACTCCTTCGGGAATTACACAGGTGAACATATTGGCATTCAACACAAGTACCATCTGTAACGCTTATTTTTCATCAGTGAGAACATTGTATATTTTCACCTTCTCCTTGCAATACAGATGTTGAATCCAAGTAGCCACGACCACCACCTCTATATAGCTCGGGGCTTATATTAAGCCAGTGGCAATCCTCAAAGTCGCACAGCGGTCCATTAGGCCAAAATGCATCCCGAGGATCTATGAACTTGGGGCCCCAAGCAGGAGTGCCATCCTCGTACGAATTATGAGTCAGTCTTTGAATTCCTGAACCATCGGCTCTCATAACAAAGATGTCTCCGTAAGGTTGGTAATGATGAGGATTTGAGATTGGCTCAGCTGATACCCCAGCATAATCCGACGTAAACACTATGTACTTGCTATCAGGGCTAAACCATGGATGGTTAGTCCTCCCTCCTGACCCACTCTGGATCACCTTCTGAAGTCCTGTTCCATTCGGATGGATCTTGTACAACGCAAAACTACCTGCACCGGGGTTTTCCCTATCCGATGCAAATGCAATCCAATCCCCATCTGGAGACCAGTTACACATGGTGTCACTCCATGGCCCTTCTGTTAGCTGATGCAAACTACCTCCCTCCCCCTCTCCATTCACAGCATCCATAATATATAAATTCTTAAAACCAGAACGCCCTGATCTAAAAACAACCCATTTGCCATCAGGTGAAGGCGAGGGGAATGCGTTGTTCTCCCCACCTTGTGTCAATTTTTTGTAACTTCCAGCATCCTCATCATCCACATTAACAGAAACTATATCAACCTTTGTGCTTTCACTTGCAAATGTAGGTCCGACACTTGTGTAAACCACCCCTTTCCTCTTATAATCCCATGATGTAGTGAAGGCAGTGTCTGACAACACCTCCCTCATACCCGACCCATCAGTGTTTACAACGAATAAACCCGGAAATTGCACGTACGCAACCCTGTCTCCCTCCGGAGAGAAAGAAGGAAATGATCCACCTACCCGAAACAGAGAAATCTTATCAGATAACGGATTTTTCAAACTTTCAAGAATCAAAGTACCACTATCCACATCGTTTCCTGCCCCTCTACATTTATGATAACCAACCATTGTCCCATCGGGCGAGAAAAACGGGTTATAATGATGCGTATCGGGCGAAACGAGCCTCGTTAGATCACTAAATTTCTTCATGAAAATATCATACATTTCAATATGCCGAAACTGTGAAGCAGCTCTCCTAGTTGCCACCACAATATATCTCTTATTGGCAATACAAGCTGATGGAGTGAAGGCATGAAGACCAGGGGGAGTAACTCTCTCAGTGACCACAGAGTCGACGCTTATTTCCCCATTCTCGGGCAATATGGCCTTGAACACACTCCACCATCCATCATCACACCTCCTGTGGAAGTAAAGAGTAGACTCATCAGCCCAACTAGGCCACCCACCATGGTCAACGATTTTGACTCGATTCGACCCGTCTTGAGTCAAGAACACATATATATCCGTACCAAGTTCATCAACTTCCCCAGTCCACCCCCTCTCTCCCAGAGACGCCACAGCTGTCCAGACACCGAAAGGCGAAACTGCAGGGCTGAAATCCACCACCCCTTTTGGAGTCAACCGATAAGTCAACCCGGTCCGCCACTTGGTCAAGTAAACCGCTGCCCAACTAGCACGAGGAACAGCAGGGTCTTCATGAGTAGACACGTATATCAAATCATCACCCACCACATTTGGCCTATCTTTCATCGAAATCTTCCCATTTGATTGTCCAATACCAGCAAGCGTAACTTGAACTCTTCTGCTCACTCTTTTCCTAGCCACCTTCGACTCTCTGTGGGATCGACCCTTGCTCGAATTCGACCCAACCAATCCATTGTTTTGAACTCTGGACTCCAATCCAGAGTTCATCTCCAATTCAGACACCCCTGGTTTCATAGTCAACTCTCTGTATGATCGAGCCGTGCTCGAACTCGAATTTAACTCATCAACCTTATGTTCTTGAACTTGGCACTTTAACTCAGAGTGCTCAACTTCATCATCATCATAGTAAATAACATCCAATATCAAAGTCGATGTTCCATTACGTTCTGAAACATAAACAACATGTATAGGTGCTGTAAGAACGAACTGGCCATTGAAGTTAACGCTGTTTCCATCAGTTAATTTGAGCTCGTTGGCTTTGGTTGGTGTTTCAGTCAACGGTAAAGCGAAGATGTCAAAGGCATAAGTTGACCTCCCTAGTGTAGTAAAAGCTATACTGCTGCGTGTGGTTGGATTAACATGGTCTGAATTCACATGGGATAATTGTAATAAGAGTGATGATAATAAAAAAAGGGAAAAAATGAGAGAAAATGTTTGGATTGGTTTCATAGCTACTGGATAATGCTTATGGTCCTTACTCCTTTCGGGTTGGACTTTTAACACAAAGTTGTCTTAACCGATAATTTGTGAGACGTGGCCTAACAACACACACAAGGAATAGTCGTACCGTAGTCCGTATGTTATACTCCGAATAGATTGATACATTTTGACTTTATATGATCCAATTTTAAAAAATTTAATCAATAATTCTCATTAATCAATAAGAAAACATATACTGATATGATATGTTGTTAGCTTCGTCTCAATATATATTTTTGAACTATCAAATTTTTATAATTTTTGCATATGTAGAATAGGAGATATTTATGTTTGAAATCGTGTTTTGTTGATCATGAAAAGTCAAAATGCACCAATCATTTAGGGACGGAGGGAGTAACTTAATAATAAGGTGACTTTCGAACGACGACCTTGTGTGATTCTGTCAGTAGCAAGAAACTTTGTCACAAGGCTATTCGATTAATGTCACAGGCTATAAAATCTTGAAAACTGAAATCTTTTATTTTTAAAAGAAATTTGTCAATATTTATTTGTATCAAAATATGTGTTCGCTTCTTTACTTTTTACTTATTTGATGTTATTTTATTTATTAGATATATAAAATTTATGATTCCATTACCATCATATTATAGATTATACTTAAGGTATGCGACGTCGTGAACAATAACTCAACAGTTTGATAGTATCTGACTTAAATTCAACTCGAATGTCTTAAGTTTCATTCTTTGAGAACAAATTTGCTCATATATGTAATTACAATGACTAACTCTTGCTAACTTAAACAACCTACCTCTGTATCGGTGACTTAATGTCCTAATGGTATCTTGTTAGAACCTCTAATCGAGAGGTCCATTATACGTCCTGCATTGTACTTATGTTTGAATTAGAGTCATATCTAAACGGAAGTCATTGATGTAGTAGTCAGGGAGATCTCTCGCAAACTCAGACGCCCATGATTAAGTTAGAACTTATTATTTTTGTAATTTGTAATTCATGTCGTTGAAAAACAACAGCCTAACTATGTTACCTTTATTTATATTACGATAAACTTAAAAAGTATTATGACCATGTTTTAAAAGAATAATAATCCTATAATTAATTGATAATCAAATATTGATATGAAAATGAAAACGTCAATCAAAATAAACTATGGAATTTGAGGAATATGGGCCAAAATGAGCAACTGAGTGTGGAGTTATGCCGATCTGTTAATTTTCCCTGGGCTCATCAAAACAAAACATTTCTCCTCCTCCCTAAAACCCTATTCCCTGAAGAACACTCTTCATCATAAACATCTCTTAAAGTGTTAAGCTTTAAGCTCCTGAATCTAAAAAATATTTAGTGGACAAAATGTGGAGGCCAATAAATCTAGCAAGAAGAACAGCTTCACTAAGCAAAATCAAAGGAACAACAAATTTCGATACACTCCAAAACCCTTCTTTTTCATCTAAGGTATTTCTTGATTCTAACAACCAAATCGTGTGTTTACATTCTCCTGAATTATCTAAGCACTTTCCCAAATGGGGTTTTAATAAAGCTCCGATCTTTACAATTTGTAAGCCCTTTTCGTCTGATTCGTCAGTAGTTGAAAATGTTCAAGAATCTGATTTGGATTTGAATTCGGGTTTAGATTTGAATGGTGGTGAGAACCCAGATGGAGTTTTGTCTGGATTGGTTGAGAATGAGGGGTGTGTGGAAGAAAATGGGATGAGTTTAGATGTAAATGAAGAGGGAGTTGAGGAAATAGTGGAGAATGATGTAGAAATTATGGAGTCGTTGTTTTCGTTGTTACAGAGTAGTGGAGGAGATGTGAGTGAGTCATTGGGGGATAGGCTGGATGAAATGAAATTGGTTTTGAGTGAGGAGTTTGTGATTAGAGTTATTGAGACACCACTTGTTACTGCTGAGAATTTGATCTTGTTTTATAGTTGGTGTTTAAGGAAAAAAGGGTTCTCTGCGACGAAGCAGACTCTTGGTATGCTTGTTAGAGTGGTATGTAGTGAGTTGAATAAGAAGAATGGTTACAAGCTGTGGGATTTGCTGAAGGAAGTTGGGAAGGAGGACGGAAAGTTGAGTACGGAGATTCTGAATCAGTTGATATCTTTGTTCGCGAGGATCAGTAAAGGGAAGGTGGCTTTTGAGGTTTTTGAGAAGTTGGAGGAATTTGGATGTGTGCCAGATGCAGAAACGTTTTATTATACTACTGAGGCTCTGTGCAAGAGGTCCATGTTTGAAGTTGCTGCTTCTGTTTCTCAGAAGATGGTGAATATGGGAATGTTGCCAGATGATAAAAAGATCGGGAATCTTATTTATTATTTATGCAAAGGGAAGAAGTCGAGAGATGCCCATTCTGTTTATGTGTTAGCAAAAGAGAAGAACAAGTGTCCACCCAGCTCTTCAGTTAATTTATTGATCAGCTCGCTTAGCTTCCTACCCAAGAAGGATAAAACTGCAACTCGAGACGACACTGACAAGTTGTACCATGAGAATATATACTCGGCTTTGAAGATGTTGGACAGTTTCTCGGACAAAGACCGAAGCTCAGCCGCTGTTCAGCCATTTTCAACAGTCTGTCAGGCATTGTGTAAGATTGGAGATGTTGACAATGCAAAAGCGTTGCTCTTTTCAATGATTAAGGCAGGGCCTCCGCCTGGTAATGCAATGTTCAATGCAACTATTAATGGCTTGTCGAAGGCTGGAGAACTTGAAGAAGCAATGAGGCTTCTGAATGTTATGGAAGATAGGGGTCTGAAACCTGATGTTTATGCCTACACTGTCATTATGAGTGGCTATGTAAAGGGAGGTGCAATGGCCGATGCTCTCCGAGTTCTTGAAGAAGCCAAAAAGAGGCATGCAAAGCTAACTCCTGTTACTTATCACACTCTGATTAGAGGATACTGCAAGCTTGGACAATTTGATGAAGCCGTTAAGTTAGTGGCTGAGATGAAAGATCATGGGGTTCAGACTAATGCTGATGAGTACAACAAGTTGATTCAAACACTTTGCATAAAGGTTTTAGATTGGGGAACGGCAGAAAAGTTACTAGAAGAAATGGAAGAGAAAGGATTATATCTTAACGGACACACTAGAGGTCTGATAAGCGCTGTTAAGGAATTAGAAGAGGAAGGAAAGGATACCCCAGAAGTACATGTCGGATTGTAGCTTCTTTACTGGATCAAATTTGTACCTCAAGAAATCAATGCATGTCTTTAAAAATGGACAAGTGATTGCAGTTTTCATGATTATTGCAACGTTTACTTAGGACTGAGATAGATAAAGATGATTACTGCTTAAAAGGTTATTGTTTGTCCTGTAAATTTTCGTCAGGATGATTTTATTATTGTGCTGTTCCTTCTTTTGAAAATGCACCAGGGTTGCTTGAGCAACGGTCTGGCATATCTTTAATAAATTTCATTTCCCTTGTTATATTTGTTGTTACATTCCAATTTCCATGACCATGTTTCATGTTGTTTCCTTTATATTTTTAGCTGCTGAAGTTTGTTGTGTTCGATGCATACAATTCGAACCCCCTCCCCCACCTTGCTTTGACGGGAACTTATTTCGTACCACAGGGGCATGTCTTCTGGTGGGTTTTCTGTTAAACCTATCTTGTTCATCTCAGCTCCAAAAAATCATATTTAAAGAACTTCGAAAGAGATAAAGAAACAATAAAATCAATTGATATTTGATAGTACATTCTCAAATAGAAGTGAATAATACAAGTTTAATTAATTTATACACACCAATTTGTAGGAGACTTGGGAGTAAACATATTTAGACCAATGTTGAAGAAAAGTACAAACGTGCATGTATCGAATGGTATAAATAGACTAGAAGACAATTAAAGTACACTATTCACTCGTCTCTAATAGCTTCTTGAATCTTAGGTAAAATTCAAGTCTATATACCATGTGTGTATATATAATATACACTAGTCGTCCTTGCACAGTGTTACCTATGCGAATAAATATGAGGCAAATTAATTTTTATATAATAGGTTAGCCAAAAACTCTTCTACTAATATTTTTTTAAAATAACTCATTTTAACAAAATTTAGTATAAATTCATTAGAGACCTAGATTCTAATTATTCTAGAAAGTAAATGATAAGAAATAAAATAAATGAAATAATCAAATTTAGTTAAAAATAAATAATGGGAAGTTAATTACAAAATTATAGTAATTTTTAAAATTAAACAAGTGCCTATTAGTGATTGGTTATAAGAGACCATGGGGTTTCAAGGAAAAAACTATAATTTCCCCCTTCCGTATTATATGTAGTGTAGACATATTAATATATGTTAATTAATTCAATAAAGCAAATTAGGTTAATCGAGATAAAATGATTCACCCATATATATTACGTTTTTTTAATGTTTAAATTAAGGAAGAAATATAGATGGATAATATTTGTAATCATATTTTATCATAATTTCCCTACATATAAAAATCGTATCCAAATAACATTTTACAATCGTAACATCGACCTACCCCAACTTTCGATCTATCATCTCCCAAATGAATTTATAAATTAAAGCCTCACATAGATTCACCTCGATCCAAAATCGAAAGGGACCATAAGAGAGGCATCTTTGTTCCCCTTGCACCTCTCCTTCCCTCCGTTTACTTCCAACGCCACCAAAACACAACATCTTAGTTCTTATTCTATCTCAATAATTAACTTACATAAATAAATTTCATTAGTTTATTTAATCCAATCCAATTTCATTTTTATCCAATTTTGTTAAATTCAACTTTATTTATTCATCGACTCAATTTATATACGACTTCAACAAAGGAGAAAAAGAACCCAATCTTTTCACATTAGTTCTTCTGAAGGTATGATCTTCAATTTTGAATCTTGTCCCAATTCAATTGTCCACTTTCCTTTTTGTTTCCTTTTGTATTTCCTACATTTTATATTTAATTTTATGTTAATATATCTCTCTGCATTGGTTTATAATTATTTTCTAGGGTTAGAAATTTTGCGCTTTTAATTTCAAGGTTATTTTTATTGTTCCAGTAATTAATTATTATATATATACTTACTTCGGTGTATAAAGATCATATTTTTACTATGAATTGAGTTTCAATTTGTTTGTTTGTAGCTACCATTTTTGTTTTTTTGTTGATAATTACTTGAATAGCGCTTGATTACTGAAATTATCCCAAAAAGATTCTCCAGTTTGATATTCTATGATCACAATTAAGAAATTTAGTTGGATTAATTGATGCACATGACTTCGATTTGGATCGAAATTAGCACGTCAACATTAAAATACGAAAAAGTACTTTATTGTCATAGGTTTTTCACTGAATACGAGTTCAACCATCAAAATTCGAAACTAGACAATCTTTTAGATGGAGGGAGCATTTCGTATCACCAATACCTTTACCCATATAATTTGATGTTGGAGCTGAGAAATTTGATGTTTGAGCTTGATTTATGAATAGAACTTGACGAAGTGTCAGCGTTTGGTGGTTCAGTAAGTTTAAAATTAATGCATCCGATTGGCATCATAATTTGCAACTAGGTCGCTTTTGGTGTTTCATTCAGTATGAAATCTTGTATTACTGTCAGATATTTAACATTACCTTTTCCAACGCTAGAGTTCTATTAAAAAATTATAGTTTAAAGTAATTCAATTGTTGACTGTTTATCTTTTAACTTTGTCAATGGTTGATTGTTGTTTTGAAATTTTTCTGTTTTCTTAGTATGAGATAACTTGCAATCAATAAAAAATTTGAATTCTAAATCCTTGTTGTACGCTAAATACAATGATCGTCATTATTTTCAGGTTTTAGTGCCTTCTGGATACGAAGGCTACTGGAACTTGATGACGCCTAATGTTTCTGTTAGTTTGAGCTAGTATGGTCCTTGCCATCTCTGTGAATTTTTTTTAAAGGAAATATGCTCACTGAGGTACACTTAGGAGAAAATGTTTTCAACGAAGGTTCATCTGGCATGAACTGTAATAGTCCTATCCCGGAGTTACTAGAGTCAGACCAAGCAGGTGGACTTTGTGACTTGATGAATGATGGATGCACAAAGAGTATGGATGTCGTGGACTTTTCAGGAGAGCCTGTTATGGAAGAGTCATGTGGCATACAGCTAAGCTCGAGACTTAAGGATTTATCAGTCTCCCAGAAGCATCCCCATCTCACTTGTATTGGAGATCATGATATGCAGAAGAATGTGAATCAACAGGATCTTCCCGAGGCTGATTGTCGCGAACATTTATTTTCTATGGGTCATCATTTGCCCCAAACATTATCAGGCTCTGGGAATTTGTTTGATCTAGCCGCCATGAACAATGATGATTTGTCTTATAATGTGACTAGTAAACATTGTTCTGGTGACTATCTAAGGGGTCATTTTACGCCTGTTGAAAACTTATCAGCCCCTGAGCAGTTTCCTGGAATCTTGTGTTCTCAGAATGATTATTTGGCACAGCATCTGGATACTCACGATTGTTTTGTTGTGGATAGTTTGAATGGATCATCTATGATGAATCAAACTAGTGCTGCTCAAAAGTTTTCAGTCTTTAGTGAACTGTCTGAACCTTCTTCTGCTAAAAACTATGACTTGTCAGACAGCATGAGGGGACAAAATTATTCACAAAGCGGTTCTCCATTAGCCACCCTTGGCGCTCTCAGCATAGAAGATAATTTTGAACAAAATCAGACTGAGAGAACAGATCCTGCAGATCTTGATCGTGATCAAACAACTTTGCCAGATGTCATTAGTCCATCCCAGCAACGATGGAGTTTCCGTAAAACTAAATCGAGGCAGGATGCTGAAACTGAAAAATGTAGGAGTAATGGACTGCGTGAAGGCAAAATATCATTTAATTTGGATCAATTGCAGATCAAGAGAAGGAGGAGGAGTTGTTCCAGAAAAAGGCCCTGTGCTTCATCATGGGGATTACATTCTAATCTTGAACTAGATGAAAGACCATCTAGATCAAGAGGTCAATCCTCAGGGAAGCAAGTGAAGAATCATCATAAAAGTCACCTGGAAAAAGTTAGGAGGAAAAGAAGCCATAAAACTGGCCACATCTTTGTTAAGCTTAAAGTTGGGGGTGGAGTTGGCTCAAATTCAATTGATGTGAGTAAGGAAGGACCTTTTGAAGTTATGGGGAAGACTACTGGCCTGTGCGAGGTGGAAGACCCAACTAAGAGCATGGCATCTTTGGGTTTTCAAGTAGATCTGAAGAGGATGGCGCATTTGTCTGATGATACCACAGATGATGCTGCGAAGAATTTTGTGGAGAACATTTCAAGTGTAGGATCAGACCTAGGAACTTCTCCTGACTCAGAAGTCATCAATCTTAACCCAGATACTGGTTTATGGGGCAACAGCGAGGAAGAGTTTCACAATATACCAGGTTCTTCCGACATATGTTTGGCTTCTGATGATGCTACATGTTTGGTTTCAAAGAACACCGAGAAAGTGCAGAAACGAATTTTCATGAGTGGGTGTAGTGCAGGAGATAAACCCATGGAATCTGACATTGTCGACAATGACAGACAATCTGCTGAGCAGGGGGACATTGCTGATGATGTACCTTACTTTATTAATGCTTCTGCTTCAGGTAGCTCTCTATTTGTTGCTGAAAAGATATGCAGCACTGGACAAAAATCTGAGGAACAATCGTCATCTACTGTAGCTGATATTGGATCCACTTGTGTACCTTCTGCAGACATTGGCACAGAAGTTACTCTAAGAGTCGACCTCGATCTCCAATCGCCAGTGTTGGAGGTCTCTGCAAAAGTGCATTCTCATAGTAAGGGACAGAAAACTTCAAAAGGGAAAAAAAAAGACGAAGTGAGAAAGAGCAGGTCGGAAAGTCATGTTTCAGCAAATAAGGGCCAACGTAAATCTAAAAAGAAGGTTAACCAAGACAAGTTAGCCAGCAAGCATAAGCTTAAGGTGAAGCTCAGGGATGGGAAGGCCTCCTCTGAAGCGGAAAGTCAGGCAGGAACAGGTGGATATCTATACTTATGAGCTTCCTGTATGAGTAGACTAGTTAGAACTGTGTAAAGACAAAACCTCCAAAATGTCCTCAGTTGTCTGTTCTGTTTTTAATTGTTGGTGACGTGTACAGCTGACTGATCCCTGTAGTCCTCTTTAACATAGTGCCCTCAGCATGAATACAACATTTGTTTTTGCTGTAGGAAACTCAAAGCCAGCTGATTTTGGAGAATCTGGAAATCCAAACTCAAGTTTAGCAGGAGACGCGTCAACATTGAATGTTGTACCCAAAGGATGTGCAGAAAAATTGGAGAAACCTCGTAATGCCTGGGTGCTTTGTGACGATTGCCAAAAGTGGAGGCGTATTCCTGTTATACTTGCAGATCATATTGAAGAAGCAAATTGTTCGTGGTGAGTAATATTATGCCTCTTGCTTCAGAGCATTCTGCTATGGGTCTGACTTCAAATGTGGACCTTGTGACATTTTCTAATGCAGTTGATGACAGAGAGCTGAATATTGTTTAAGATCACAGCAGTCTCAAAACTCTTTTTAGAATTGAATTTTTAACTGTAAGATCAATGTAATTTACTTGTTGAGGGCTAACTATAGATTTCTTTCCTTGTTCACATCCAGGACTTGTAAGGATAATGTGGATAAGAACTTCGGAAATTGCTCAATTCCACAAGAGAAGCCCGATGCTGAGATAAACGCAGAACTTGAAATTTCTGATGACGAGGGTGTTCGGGACACAAGGCTGAATTCAAATAATTTGGGGGAAAACAAGTTGAGAGGTAATTAATAATAATGTATCTGAGTGACACATGCTATGATCATATTCTCTATGTTTCCTTGTTCTTATGTTAATTCTCTAATACTTCGCAATGCAGCGACTCAGCAATCGACATGGAAACTTATCAAGTCTAACCAGTTCTTGCATCGCAAAAAGCAAACTCAGACCATTGATGAGGTGATGGCCACTTCTTGGACCATATGTTACTCTATAACTAGTTTTACCCGTTCTTTTTATATATTTCCCTTCTACATCATTTGGACTACTTATGTGAATCTTAAGATTGAAAAATTCGCAGCATTGCTTATAACTATGTGGGTTGCATTCCCTGCTTATCTTCTTGTATAGAGGGCCTCAAAATTCACATTATGATTTTGAATGTAAACTAACATGAATCTTTATTTCATTTTCTGCCTTATTTGGATCGGACTTCATTATGATGTTGACATCATTGTGACAAGTGTGCTTATGAGTAGATGTTAAGAAGTTCCATCTAGTTGCTGCATCTTTAATTGGTCTTGCCATGGTAAAGGTGATACATTTGGGATCTGTCACTCTATTGATGTCGTGCCATGTATTATATTATCCGATTGATCTTTGTTTGAGGTTCTGTAAGGACCTGCTACACTCCATGTTAACCCGTTACATAACTACCCACCGATACATAATAGTATTTAGTTGGGTAATAAAAATTACACATCATTTTTGTAATTTATGAAAACTGCACACCTGTTTAAGTCATACGGGTGTAAGCACCAAGCATTGTAACAGAGTTTCTAGCCAAGTAGCAGAAACAGTTGCATCTAAGTTTTTGTAGTTCATGAACATATAGGTCTGTTTACATATAAGTTTTTTTTGGTAGATTCTGAACATGTCCAAGGAAATTTCCATGAGTTATCTCATCATATAGGTAATAGTTGACAATATATGTGTAAATACCCTGTACATTTAAACTGAAAAAAAATACTAATTCCAGTTATCTTTCATCTCTCTGATTGATACCAGATCATGGTGTGCCATTGCAAACCGCCATCTGATGGTGGAATGGGTTGTGGAGATGGATGCTTGAATAGAATGCTGAACATAGAATGTGTTCAAGGAACCTGTCCATGTGGCGAACTCTGTTCAAATCAACAGGTATCTGAAATTTTCATAATTTGTAATTTCTTGTTTTTGATTTTCTTTTACCTGCCTTGTTTGATTAAGCGTCTTGGGTTAAAGATTACTGTTACCTTTTTCTGCATTCAAGTGATATCCTCTACATTACATTATTGCAGTTCCAGAATCGTAACTATGCAAGGTTGGAAATGTTTAAATGTGGGAAGAAGGGTTATGGTCTTCAGGTGCTTGAAAATATTTCTGAAGGCCAGTTTCTTATTGAGTATGTTGGAGAGGTACAATCAGACCATTCTAATTGTCTTTATGAGTTAATATATGTGGCATTATATCGATATCCTTATTGATCATATAATTTATGTTTAAGTGTTTTCTATCCATTGCATCAAGGTGATACATTCTCATGTTTTGGTCTTAATTTCCTGTAGGTTCTTGACATGCATAGCTATGAGGCACGCCAAAGAGATTATGCTATGCAGGGTCATAAACATTTTTACTTCATGACACTGAATGGCAGCGAGGTTGGACCACATGGACATTGTTATGTTGTTTTATATCCTCTTGTTCCCTTATTTGTGAATACAAACTGAATAGTGGAGTCCATGTGTAGTGAAATCTTAATAATATCATTGTTACGTAGTAAGCAGTTCCTATATATTTGATGATATTGTCTTTTCCGGTATAATGTCTTAAATTCCTTATCAACATGCTTTATGGTGTGTATTCATCACCATGTGAAAACATTGTGGGATTTCGATCCTATTACAATTTTTATTGTCTTAAGTTTTTCTCATAATGCAATTTTGTTGAGTTGAAGTGATTCTACTCATGTTGCTATTAGCTTCTCTTAGATCATTTGTCACTTCTTATTTTCATTTTGACTTCACTCTTCCAGGTAATAGATGCATGTGCCAAAGGAAATTTAGGACGCTTTATCAATCACAGCTGTGATCCTAATTGCCGTACTGAGAAGGTGGTTTTTTGAGAGCTCTCTACTGCCTTATCTATAGAAAATGGGGTTTTCATGGTTCATAATACGTATACACCATACAGCTACGTCTTTTCTCTTCCTTGTTTGTCAACTGGTAGTTGCATGTTGAGTTAATACTTGTCATTTTTTAAGGGACGTGATTTTTTTTTTTTTAAAGTCCCTAGTACATATACTGTAAGGGGTCTTGATAGTAGTTGGCATCTATATTAGAACATATTTGCTTCACCAATATGTATGTTTGGCTTATCAATATTCTTCCTCATCTTTTCAATAGAACCCAGTGCAATCATTCCAAATTCGATTCTCTGAGGAAAAATCATCTTGTGATCTGCACAGTTCACATATTAATAATGGTTCTCTCATTTATTTTCGACTGCAATCATGTCCAATGGATTTCTTACTTGTATTAAAAAATATTGTGCGTTGGAGTTGTGTGTATCCAAGCATTTAATGAGGTATAATTAAAGGAATCTGAGCTTATTTTGCTAAATTTTGCAATTAAGGTGCCACTAGCTGATTTTATGTAACTTTTTTGATGCAGTGGATGGTCAATGGAGAAGTATGTGTTGGGCTATTTGCACTAAGGAATATAAAAAAGGTAGTTAATTTTTAACATGTCTAATTATGGTGTTTGTCTAGATATTCTCATGGTTTTTATTGCTTTACGGGTTTCCATGAATTTATAAGCGGAGTGACCAGTGTTAAGGTCCAAAGGACTGACATTCTAAAAAAGGAGAATCAACTGAAGTTTGAACATGTACAAAATAATGGATTATCAGATCCCACAGGTTGTGAGGCTTGGTTAAGAACAATTAAGTCATGGCTTTCTCCTTTCAAAACTATGACACAGTCAACCTTATACTTCCTTTTTATCTTCGAATTGAAGTTTTTAATGTGTCGCGTTGTTTGCATTAATATCTTTTTATCAAAGATCATCAATTGTATATGCATTTCCTGGGTTTGCGAAGAAAGTTACCTTCATATTAGCTCTTGTGCTTATATTAGCTGTATTGGGAACTATTAAATCTACCAAGTCCCACATTGGTTGAATATGACCTTCCGAGTGTATTAATGAAGTCCTGGGCTTTATCCATCTGTAACCAATTGGTAGTATTGACCCCACGGATTCCTAAGACGTTATCAGAGCCAACCTCAGTAAAGGTCACGTGTAAAACCGACCAGGTTACACGTGTATGTGAGTATCGAGAACTCATTGCCACATTGGTTAATACGACCTTTTGGGTGTATTAATGTGTGACTTGTTCCCGTGGGCATCAAACTTTTTTATGTTAGCCAAAAACAATAAAACCAATAACGGTACCTTGGTTGACCGATTAAACCCCCTTGAATATACAACAAATGACCAGTAGTTCTTCATTTCCTTGGTATTTACTCACTTACTCCCTGCTCCAGCGCAGTATAGCTCACTGTGTATCTTTGTCTGTATAATTTATATATCAGTGCCTTAGAGTTTCTTCTTGTTTCCCAGGGTGAAGAGCTAACTTTTGATTACAACTATGTTCGGGTTTTTGGAGCCGCTGCAAAAAAATGTGTATGTGGGTCTTCTCAATGTCGGGGCTACATCGGCGGTAATCCTCAAAATACTGAAACAGTTGAAGATGATTCAGAGGATGATTATCCAGAACCTGTTATGGTCTGCAAAGATGGTGCAGTTGATGAAAGTTACCTTAATATGACATCACTGCTAAGCACATTTGATGGTATTGAAGCTATCAATGAAGAGGAACCACAGGAGGCTGTAGATGTCTTAACACCTCAAGATTTTGCTACAAGTTTACAGGCTGTTAAGACTGGGACTGAGAAAGTTAATAGCAAATTGACATCTGTTGTAGATCATGATAATGTTATGGAGGAAAGATTGGATCCCTTGATTACATATCTGTCTACCGATGTGAAAGCCGATACACCTAAGAAGACAGAGGATCTCTCTGAAACACTGAATGTAGCTAAGCCTGTCTTGAAACAAGATGATATATCAGGTGAAACACTGATTACAGGTAAGCCTGTGTTCGCTGAAGAGGTGGAGAAGATGATTCAGTCGCGTTGTTCAACACTGGACGAGAACTCTGTTAGCGTAGCATTCAACCAAATGCTGCCAGATGTACTAGACAATAAAAGGAAGCCAAAATCCGGATTGGGGAAACGAAGTATCAAATTTCCTGTCCCAAAAGCTTCCAAGTTGGCATCTTTGGTTAAGAACGCTAAGTTTAAGAGTACCCCTGTAAATGTTCATAAAGGGCAAGAAACACAAGGCAAGAACGATCTGCTCTTTTGCAAGCCTAAAAAGGAGGTTGAAGTTTCGACTACTGATCGTTTTGAAGCTGGTAAGATTCCATCTTTAGTTTGTTTATTTTTATTCTAATGATAGTTATTGCTATAAGTTGTGTATTTGTCGCAGTTCAAGAGAAGCTTAATGAGTTGCTTAATCCTGATGGCGGAATTAGTAAACGGAAAGTAAGTACATCGCCTTTTTCTTTTGCTTTCCTGGAATTTGATTCTGGTCGTGGGCCATATATGATAGTCAACTCTCATGAAACTTGCTTTTAAAGTTTGAAGTTTGATTATGTTATAGTAAACTTGTATTTGTTTAGAAGCTGGATTAGTAATTATTCTTTAACATGAGGTTCCTTTTTTAGTAACTATGCCTTTATTTTGCACGTCCTGGTCTGGTTTTAGCTGGATCTTATAAAATATAGAAGATTTCTCTTGTTTGCTACCAGACCACCTTAATTAGTGCTTCTGTTCTTATTTACCTGGAATTTCTTGCCGTTCTCCTTTCAACTTGAATATTGGCATGTCTTGGTGCAGGATGCATCCAGGGGCTATTTGAAACTACTTTTACTTACTGCTGCTTCAGGTGATAGTTGCAATGGTGAAGCAATTCAGAGGTAAATTTGGTTCTGTCCGTAATATATTTGTTGAACCTTTTGTAGAACTGTAAGTACATTTGTTTCTTTTTATTAATTATTGATTGATGTTATGTGTCTGTTCCAGCAACCGATATCTTTCAATGATCCTTGGCGCTTTGTTAGAGACAAAATCACGGACTGTGTTGGTTGATATAATTAACAAGAATGGTAGGTACTGTAGCATCTAGTCTTTTGAAACAAATGTTAGTCTTTTTATTAGCACTACCCTGTTGACTTTCTTGTTTCCAATGGAAGGCTTGCAAATGTTACACAACATGCTGAAGCGATCCAGAAAGGAATTCAATAAGATTCCTATTCTACGGAAGCTTCTGAAGGTGAATGCTTGACTACTCGTGAAGTTCCTTGAACTTTCTTAGTCTTCCTGATCAACCACTGTGCTCTTTTACATGTTATATTCTTGCATCTTATAATTGTTGTATATAGGAAGAGCTCATATAATCTCTGGCGTAATACGGTAAATTGGATTTGAGAGACAATGACCATCTTTTGAAACTGTTCCTATTCTACGGATGTCAATCGTTGATTTAGGAATTCAGTGTCTCCATTAGATACATAAAAGAGTGGTGTTTAGCATGTTCAGTTATCGGGACATCAAAAGTTGTCGTTTATATAAGTTCCAAAATTAGAAATTGCGAGGTAAAAGATAGACACTAGTTCCTCCACTCAGAGGTTCTCTGGATGAAAATTTGATAGGATTGTATGGATGAACATAAAATTAGAAGTCCCTGTCATTCGAGATTACCCCTTTAAATCGCGTATATTGATTTTGGATTTTAGTGCTCTCAAACGGAGATGTATCCACCCCATCAGATATCTGGCCTGCATTTCAGTTTTGAGTCACTAATAAGAAACTATTTAGGTATTACCTTACTCCCTTTTCTAGCATATCGCCTCTTTTACTCAGTCTTGTAGATGCACACATTTTGTTTTTCTTTTTTGATATGCTTGTGGAAGATAACATTTTGAACCAGCCAATTAAGAAGATTGTGTTATTTTTTATATGGGTCAACTATTTGATGGAGGTAATCAGAAATAACATGATTTCATGTTCTCTGTGCAGGTGTTTGAATATCTTGCCTCAAGGGAGATCCTTACACCGGAGCACATCAGTGGTGGCCCTACTTGTCCTGGAGTTGAGAGGTTAGGACAAAACCTTCACTGTTTTCTATGACAAGCTCCACACCTTAAATTAATTCCTCATACTTCGAAGAACGACTACGTGTCAATATAATGGGATGAATTATTTGGAAAACTATGAAAAGTATTGCTATATGTTCTGTGATATTCAAGTACTCCCTTCCAATTCGAATAGTCCCTCAATCTAGTACAAAAACGCTTCTTCCAGATTGTTCACCTTTAATCCAGATTCTCCAGTCTATAATTTCGCGTTGGTTGTTTATACTGATGAATATTTAAAGTCAGCTTTCCAGGGGTCTCCCTGACTTGAACTCATAAAAATTAAAAAGTTGTCTAATGTGACTGTCTCTACATCACATATTTTAAGGGGGTGTACAATCAAAGGGTGTAATGACTCTGTTTGTCAGTCTTCAGATAACTTAAAGCCGTGTCCTTCTATTCCTGTTGAGCACCCCTCCCCCCCCCCCCCCCCCCACCCACCCACCCACACACACACACACTCCTCCCCTCAATACACACACCCTGACATCTTAATAATGGTTTAGCCCAGGAAAATGGAGACATATACCTCACAGCGATTGATTCATCTATTTGAAGATATTAATTTTCACTGTACTTGGAATGTGATTACTTGTACTGTTGAGTCTCGTTTAGGCTCAAGTTAAATTGTTGTCGGTGCTAATAAGTTTCTTTGTTTATCTACTTTGCAGCTTTAGGGAGTCCATTTTGGCATTGACGGAGCACATTGACAAACAGGTAACTTATTGAACAACTTTTACTATACAAACATTGGGTTATATGCTCCGTAGTACAAATAGTTCAAGGGTAGCAATTATAGCTGTTTCATCTACCTTTTCCACCCTTGATTGCCACAATTTTAATTAGTGATACTTCTTTTTTTTGTTTAGTTCATAATTTAATTTGTTTGTTTTAGCGATACAATCTCTTTTGTATTTTCTCAAATATATGTTACATAATTTCAAAAGTATTTAATTAATTATACAAAAATTTAGTTGTATAAGGAGAACGAGTTCGCACAGGCTGGACTGTGCACAAACGGCTAGTTTCGTTGAAATCTAAGCATGTTGCTGGTGAAGAGTATGATTTTGTTTCCTGGTTTGCTAGTTACTCTTCCTATGTCAGTCGATAACTATGTTTAAGCTTCTTATTAGTGAATCTCAATGCATCCCGGAAGATTGTCGTCAAGTAGAAATACAGTTTTCAACCTATCATGAGCGGTTCTCATGTTTATTAGAAGAAGTTATACACCACCATCTAATTTTGATATGATAGACATGCATATTAAGGTGTTCTAATTCTGGACGAAGGCTATGGATAGTGCCTGCACTAAACAGAAAGGCTTTACTTTGTCGTCTTGATGTTGTAATGTGAGAAGTGGATTTGTTGCATTTGATCAGGGTGAAAATCAGTTACAAGCATTTCATCGATCTGGTAGTCTCTCATAATGAACATCAATTCATCCCACTATGATGGTCTGTAAAAAGGTTGATAAGCAGAGAGGCAGACTGATTATGTTGTGCAAGTGTTTATTTTGGGAAGAAGTCCTAACGAGGGTTTGGCTTTGAGATGCATTTGTTTCTCTTGTTCTTTATATTGCCTTTTTCACTGTTCATCAGCTTTTGCTACTATTAACATGCAAAATAGTAGCACACAGATTTTCAAATTGTCTTTGCTTTGATGGTATCCAGGTTCATCAAATTGCACGCAATTTCAGAGATAGGTGGATTCCTCGATTTGCCAGAAGGCATCAGGGGGAGGAGTGCAAAAAAGTTATCTCTAGCAGTTCAGAGTACAGTAGATATTCTATACACAATCAACCGGTTAATCGAACTGAAAAGTATATAGAAACTTCAGAGTACCTCAATAAACCTGTGGTGACTCCGACTGCATGCAATGCTGGTATTGCTGAGGGCTCCTGTCATTCCAACGGTAGTGGCAGAAATACACGCAAGCGTAAAAGTCGATGGGATCAGCCTGGGGATCTCACTCAAGTTGACAATCATATGGCAGATGATGTTACAAATGGCATTGATGATGATCGCCCCCCTGGATTTGGTGCTCCTTGTAACACAACTGTGGTTTCATCTGAAGTGTGCTCATATTCTAGTCAACAGTCTACAACTACTAATCTTGATCATACTTCCGAAGTTGTGTCTGGACAACCTCAGTTGAGATTCAGATCGTTCTTACCTGTTTCATATGGAGTTCCATTAGGTCTAGTGAAGCAAGTTGGTATGCAGCCTGCAACTTTTGAAGGTTTGTCAGTTGTTCCAGGCATGCCATTTCATCCTTTCCCTCCATTGCCACCGTATCCCAATAATACACAAAACTCTGTACCTAATACTGTTGACAGTACAGTATTGGGTCAGCCTGCATATGATCAGAATCGGTCTATTGCTCCAAACCCAAGTCCAAATCCTCCAATCTCTAGAGGAGCAAGCACGCCAGCTTTGGAAATGCCATGTACAGACAACAAACTCGATTTTCGCCAATCGAGGGGCCCTAACACATCCGGGAGAAAATATTTCAATTCGCAAAAGTGGAATAGTTCAAAACTTGGACCACCATGGACAAGGAATAGGAACAACTGGGGTTTTACTGGAAATAATTCGCGAAATGGGATGAACGGTGCAGGTTTCGAAATTCCAGGTGACGAATTCAGGGATTGGCACCGGAGAGAAAGCGATATGTATCACCAACCGCATTAAATACTCACTCAGTTATTGTAACAAATATTCTCAGTAGAACTTAGGTCATTCATTTTATATATAGACCTGATTATATGTTTTCAGATCACCTTCTCTCTCACTCTACAGTACTCATTATAGGTTACAAAATTCTTTCCATGGAACTATGTATATCTTCTCTTCGAGAGACGAAGGACATAAACCTGAATGCAATCTTTTTTCAATATGTTTGTTTGACATATGTAGCTAAAAACTCCAAAGAAGGAAGAAATGTTGACATTGAACAGATGATATACCTAAAACTGGGCATAACAATATAACGCTCATATTTAGGGTCCTCTTTTTCTATTTATTCAATCTCTGCCTTTAGATTGAGCTGGTTATTAAGTGAGTAATTTTGATTTATGTTCCCTATTTGGTAGGTGGAGAGTACTTCGATTCTTGATTGTATGTACTTTTAGCGTTGTGATATACAAAAACCTTGTTTACGAAGCAAAGATACGAAGTTTGTGTAGTGATGAATCATTTGAATTTGTTTCGTCGTATCCAAGAGCTAGAAAATATAAAATATTTCGAGTTTACTATACATGAATAACATCTCACTCGAAACTGAACCGAAACTAGTGACAATAAGGCAATTACACAAAAACCTCAATTCTTGGGAAAATCTCCTACATCTTTGACGATATAATACAATTGGAAAAGAAAGAAAACAAGATGAATCGACACATGATCTCTCTGACTCTCGGTAGAAAATTCTCAAAGCAAGTGCTTAATACTCGCCAGTACATCTTAGCATGCTCGGGAGATATAAATAGCACCTCGTTTTGCAAAGTGTCGTCTGTTTTCGCCAACCATCGAACTATCTACCTATCACCTTCTTATAGCTTGGCCTGAGATGCACCTCATCACCCCATTTCAGTATTTTGCTACATTTGATGTACGTGGTTTCCAAATCCAGGAACGAGGTTCGCGCCAAGCCCGGAATAAGCACAGTATTGGCCAGGGCAAACTTGCTCCCCGACTAGACAAGGTTGATTTGCCAAGTCTGATATCCACTTCATCAAGAAGCCGTAGCAGTTGTTCCTCACTGCTCCACAGAACTTCTAACTTCTTCCATATGCGTCTGTGCGTGGGGTGAGAGTTGAGACCATCCATATCTGAAGAGACAACTGCAACTCTCTCATGTACCTGTAAGAAACTTCTACTCACTTTGAGTTCTAACAAGCTTCTACAAGACCTGAGTAATACTTCAGCACAAGCTGCTCTCTAATGATAAAAGTTAACAGAAAAACCATGGATTCTGGCTCATTATACTACCTGCATCTCTCTATTATGAGCTAGTAGATAGGATTTGCAACGTGGATCAGTTCGGAAATGTACTCCTTGTTGTCATATGGGTAAGCCTTAAGTGTGAGTACTATTGCTGACCCCATTGCCCGCTAAGGTGGGAGGCTCTTCAAAGGCATGTTAATGTAATGTTTAGTAACTCCATAGATAAGAGATCTGACGTACTCCGAGTCAAAACCAGTGAAGCAAACACTGACATGATCTTAGAAGATAATTAAACCAAACCAGTGAAACAGATAACTACATATCAAGAATCAATCCCTAAACCAGTGTGCTTTCTGACAAATAAAAAACACATTAAACACAACGAAAAGGGAACAATACTTGCAATATATATTGTAACAAAACATCACTAGTCAGAAAGCAGTTACCCTCAAGAATTTGACATGAAAGAACAATAGCAAAGAAAAATCAACAGTAAAAACTGTAATATGTCGCGTGCTTATACTGTACCACTGATCTATGTGACGATACTCCGAATATTCTACCCCTCTCAATGATAGAGTATATGCTTGCAAACTATAAAAACATTACTTAAACATGAGACTACAAACGTTATTTAATCAACAAAAAGTATATCATTACCTTACCAAAAACTACTTAAACTATGTGACAACTACTTAAAGATGTTATGTAATCAACATTAAACACACAACTACCTAAATAAGTTACTTAACCAACAAAAACTGTCACTTGATCAAAAACTAGTTAAACTATATGTGTTACAACTGTTTAAAGACATTACTTATTTAAGAAAACACACACAACTACTTAAATAAGTTTCGAACAATGTTACAGTCGGTAAGATTATGGGCACATTGTAATAGCAAATGTAGATTGTTTCATGGAACATTGTAGCTAGTGCCCAACTAATTTCTCATTACTATGTTGTGTATAAAAATACACTAAATTTGTTAAAATTCCTTAAGGAAAGGATCCACTACCTTCTTTCGATATCTCCAACCATATCTCCTCGATTTAGTTATATACATTATATATTGAGAGGTTACACTATAACTATCCATAATCTACTCCATACATCATAATGTATAATATTCTAAACCTCTAGGCGCTAGGCATAAAAGGAGACACGTAAAGGAGGTAGATGATACTCTTCCTATTTCTTAAACTGTCCACTCACGACGTCGGGGGCAGAATTGTCCAAAAGAAAGAACATAGTTAAAGTGTGGAAATAGCATCTTACCATACAGTTGTGCATCAGATTTTCTCATATCCCCAATTCATAGCGCTAAGAACCCTAATTTCAACTTTTTTTCGCACAATTAAGTTCAGCGTTGACTTTTCTACCAATCGGCTTCAATTATCTGGTACACAATTCATATTTATGCATTTATTATTTTTTATAATTATTTGCAAGATTTAGAAAAATTTGACTTGCATTGACTTAAATTGACTTCTGTTTGTTATATGTTGAACTTGTGGAATTAATTTTGTTCGATTAGCTAAGAGTAATACTATTATACTATAATTTTGGTTGAAGTTTTTGTTGATCTAATTTGGTTGTTTTGAACCAAGATTAATACTATTGTACTATACCACATGTATAAACCTTATCAGGTTATGTTGTATTATAAACGTTTGATATTTTAGTTGTGCTAATTGAATTGATGCAATGTTCCCTTCGTCCCAAAAAGATTGTCCATATTGATTTCCAATTGTGAAATAAAACGAAGTTTTTGTAGGTTTAGTTAACGCACGTAACCTTTGATTTGAATCACAATTTATTGTTAGTAATAAAGTACATTAAAAATATTGGCATTTGATGTTATTTTCGAAAGATGTTATAGGACGTATATAATATTACTTGAGTGCAAAATCTAAAAAGTCAACCATCAAAATATTGAAGATGAATGTAAATTGTTTCATGATTCAAAATCGAAATGACATGATTGTATATTGGGACCTTTCAATCTGCATATATAGATTTGTAGATGCCTTTGTTTCTAACTTTTATACTCTGGTGTTGTATTGTTTGAAAATTTTGACAAGGAATGTCTGTTAATTTGAGTATGCAAGAATGTTGGATGTGATTTTCTTTACTGATTAAAGTGTTGCATTTATCATCTGGAGTATAATCAATGGAGTGAAACTGGTTTCTCCAAAGAGAGAGATACTCGATTTATTTTCAAATTACAAATTTGAATTCGTGTTTTGAGTGAAGTAGAAAGTGCCAAATTCATCATATCTAAAATATATGATGTACTAGTGAAGACCCTTGCTATAATTTCATGTAGTCAAAGCAACGTTCGAATAAGTTCTTTCTCGTTGAAATCAATTTTTAGTTATTGAACTGAATACATGTTATAAAACGCTGGCAATACTACTGTGATTGTTTCTGTTTTTGTCTGTGTGAACATTTTGTAGTCTTTCTTTTGTTTGTGTGTGAAAAATGCTTTAGTTTTCTCTTCTTCTTCTTCTTCTTCTTCTTCTTCTTCTTCTTCTTTTATTTTCACTTTTGTGTGGAATCGTATCCCACATGTCCTACTTACCATATGAGCTTCCTTTTTGTTATTTGACTCAGAAAGATTTGGTGTATTGGATGGTACATTATGACATTTTGGAGTTGGTAGTTACCTTTAAGTCTCTTGAAGAAGCCTAAGATGGCTGGTGAAGACAAAAGAAACACTAAGGAAAGAAGTGTGAGTAATGGGAATCTGGTTGTTGCTTTAAAAGACAAAGAAATACTTACAAATGGGATAATAATTTCTGCCGAGAAAAGCACTATAGGTGATGTTAACTCAGCTCGGTCATCAGGAGATGTGATGAGAACATATAAGAGGAGGAAGCGCGTCAAAATTATGGAGGATAGAGATTTAGCCGTGGCTTCCACCAGCCAAGTTAGTGATCAGGTCAGCCCACATATGTAAAATTTGTGCAGATTCTGATATACCTTTAGCTATTCTTTGTATGAAATTTGTATTTTGGTCTATATAGTCGATTATGCAAGCTTCTTATCTGCCTTAACTCGTAATGAAATTTGTTTGCTAGTTCCTGGTTTTGACCGGGTATATTTAAAATTGGACTTGTAATACCTGGTTCTTATACATTTAAATAAATATTATATTTGTAATATTTCGAGTACTGGTTTTAATGGGCTTCCCATCCAGTTTATCCCTGTTTCTATCCGGGCCTGGATCTACTTTTGAAGTCGATTATGTACCTAACTAATTTCTGTGTCAACTCGGCGTTCATTCGATCCAGTACGGTCATTTAGAACTGAACCGAACCATATCCATAACAACTCTAGTTACAATACCCCACTTCTCCTGCCCAATTCTCATGTGCCTGTGTAATTGCTTATGGTGGCTGGGATATAAAGTTATTTTCTGTTTGTTAATGTCCAATGAGGCATGCAGATATTGTATGTCCACAAACATTACTATCTTGTTTGTTGTAGTTGTTCTTCAGACAAAAAGGTTAAATACAACAAAATAAGTTTGCATAAGTATCCAGCTTCGATATTGAATTTAGAAAAATCTAGATCGTCTCTCTTTCCTTTCTGTATTCACGTCTTTCCTTCATCTTATGCTTTATTGGCAGCCAGTGAAGGAGACCTATTACAAGACCTTAAGTAGAAGTTCTAACTTGCAAGCTTGTTTGACCCAAATGGACCTGCGTGCTTGCGGGAATGATGCAAATGGTTCTTCACCTGAGCACTGGAGAAATATTGTACTGGAGCGGATGTCTCAAATGTTAGATTGTGAAGGTGGACTGCGAGGGTGCATCCAAGATTCTGTTGCTTATCACCTGGAAATTTGCAAGACAACTACAGTTAAGGTATACAATTTCATTTGATCGAGAGATTTCAGATTCTGCAGTGTGTCTATGCAGTATTAATGTTTGTACATTTCCTTTTTGAATTGCAGGGTTCTGTTGACTCTTGTGAGAAAGGGAGCAAGCACATCTCACAAACAGGCCTGCTTCGCAACAAACTCCAGAATGGAGCCTGTGGCCATGAGGTCACGGTGTCTGATGAACCAATACAGAAACCACATCTACACACTGGCAAAGAGCTATGTCAACGTACCTTCTCTGAAATTATTAATTCAGAGAAATTTACTCAGCTATGCCATTTTTTCTATAAAAGTTTCCCAGGTATAATGCCTGAAAGAGTTTTGGATATCACTTCCATAAACTCTAGGATGGAGGAGGGAGCATATGCAAATTCACCCAATCTTTTCCATGCTGACATACAAAAGGTGGGTATCTTTTATTCTGGAGTTTGTAAGTTTTAAGTTTTGATTAAGTAAAATTGTGGGTGAGTATTCCTTTACAAGATTATGAAAATATCTTCATAAGGAATTTAGCTTGTTGATCTGATTTCTAGTTCTTTTTTGTGATTGTATGTACTCACTTAATTACTGGTGATCTGTGATCACCTGTTTGAATGTTCTTTCAGAATATAGTACTAGCTCTTTTTTATCAAGATATTTTCTTTAAGCTCTGCAAAATAATATAAGATTGAGGTACAACCTCCAAGTAAGGTTGTATATTGGATTCCATCATATCTGTATATAGGTCTCAGTTATGGCATGTTTTATTTTGACATTACAAGTGACACATTACTTAATTCTGAGGAAGGTGTTTGTTTCTTGTTACTGGTTTGTGCTTGGGCTGCCTCTTCTTAAAGATCTGGACAAATATCGAAACAATAGGTGCAAACATGGTTGCTTTCGCAAAGAGCCTCTCAGATATATCAAGGATATCTTTTAGTGGACAGGTATGTGCAGAATTGCAGATTCGCTTGAGCCTTTTTTTTTATGTTTTATGCTTCATTATGTTCTGGTATTTCTTTCTTTATTATTTTGATTATGTACACATAGCTGAATGAATATGATTCTTTAGGCAGGAAGTGTACCACTTTGCAGTACTGAAGACGGGCAAAATGTCGTAAGTTCCCTCCCTTTTATTTTCCCTCAGAATGTAAAGCCTTCTATTTGCCTTTCTAAGATCAGAAAGAGAGTGGATCTTATGAAGAAGAGACATAAGATTTCTCCTGTTGTTTGATCTTGAATCATTTAATAGGCAATAGGAGTTGGTTTTCTATCCAGCTTATACAATTTCATACTCCCTCCGGTTTTTTTTTACTTGTCATTTTAAACTTTGGCACAACAATTAAGAATCTGGTATTTTTACTTGTATACCCTCATTTATGATAAGAGTACACAATACTATCTCAAATTCCAAGACAAAAAGACGATTCGTGCTCATTTAATGGCATGGTCATAATAGGAAAAATAAACCAAAAAGTGTCTTGAAATTGTAAATTGACAATTAAATAAAAACAAAAAAAAAAGTTGCTAAAAACGACAAGTAAATAAAAATGGAGGGAGTAATATTTTTATGGCCTTTGGTCATCTTGAGAGGAGCTCCAAATTAGCTTGTTGTGTAATTCTGTTCATAAGACATTTAGCAGGACCATAAGCTGAAAGTTTTTTGTACTTGTGAGTTGTAATCATAGGGTACCAGTAAATAGGGAGGCCAGGAACAAGATGTCATAACGCTATAGAGACTTGGTAATTGGTCACATGAAAGTACAATACTTATGAGCTAGGAGAACAAATAAATATTAGTGAATATATGTGTTTAGTAAATTAGTAACAAACTAAATCTTACATTGTAATGTTAATCAGAAAGAATTTTTGGGATACACAATCAATCAAGGACCAGACATGCTCAGTATACTCGCACCATTAACACACACACACACAAAAAATGAAAAATTGGAGCCTCGCAAATTTTGTGTCCTAATTATTGTCCATCTTTATGTCAAGACAAAGTTGCTATTATCTTTTAAACTTTATTATTAATTACTGCTTAATTGTTGCATGTTTTATTGTGTTTCTTATACAGGAATTGGACATGCATAATAAAGGAGATCGGATACAGGCTTGTGGTCCGTATAAGGTCTGTACCTGCAAGGAATGTGGGGAAAAAGCAGATGTAAAAAATGGTCTTGTGTGTGAATCATGTGAAGAGATTTATCACGTTGCTTGCATTGAACCTGCCACTGAAATAATCCGTCTAAAGAGTTGGTTTTGTGCCAGTTGCACAACCAATGGGATTCGGGTGCCACATGATGGTTGTGTAGTTTGTGAAAGAATGACTGACCCCTTACCATTGATTCGTGAAGTAGATTGTCCGGAGTCAGAAAACAATGAGGACATGGTAATGGAATTGGAGGAGAGTTCAAATGACTTGTTAGTTGATGAAAATCAGTTAAATGGTGGTTTAGATTCACCAGCTTGTATCATCTGTAGATCTGGTTGTAAGTATGGTGAAAAGCTCAAAATATGCCATCATGCTTTCTGCCCTCACAAATTCTACCATGTAACATGCTTGACAAGCAATCAACTAAGAACTTATGGTCGCCAATGGTATTGCCCTTCTTGTCTGTGCAGATCATGCCTCACTGATCTTGACGATGATAAAATCGTGTTGTGTGATGGCTGTGATCATGCATATCACATATATTGCATGCAACCGCCCCGTACCTCTGTGCCCAAAGGAAAATGGTATTGTAAAAAATGTGATGCAGATGTTCGGCGCATACGTCGCGCCAAGAGATCATATGAAAATATGCATCATAAATTGAAAACAGCTGCAGGGGAAAAGGGAGTTCAAGTTGAAGATGCTATGAATAATAAGTCTGGAGCCATGGAGATGCTTTTAAACGCTGTCAAAACTCTCAACTATGATGATGAGTGATGACATGGCTACATCGGGGTTAAGTTGAGTTTCACATTGACTTCTAACTGAGGATGCCTCTGGTTCTGCTGTTGTTTCTACTTGTATGTTGTTCTTCGCTGCATTGTTGGGTTGTAACATGTATCTTCGTCCGGAAATTGTATACACAACTGACTCTGAGTTCCGATCTGAGAACCAGACATAACTTTTGGTTAATGTGCTAACAGAGTTGGCAACCTGTGAAACTAGGAAAATAATTTTTTTGTCTGTGAAGGATAGGTTCATCTAATACAATAAAGTTTGTTGTAACCAATCTTAGTCTGCATTGTTGTATAATAGTACTGTTTAGTTCTGTGAATGGTACTTCAATTGTTGACCATGTAATTCTATCAATGCTTCATATCTTTCTCCTAAAGTTTTTTTTCTTTTCTTTTTGATAATTAGCGATGAGGTGAGTTTCGAATTTAGGACCTTCTGGTCACCACGAAAAGCCTTTTCCACTAGGCTATTCGTTTGCAAGAGCTTTGTTTCTTTTCTGCAGAAAATTGTTCATTCTAGAATGTGGATACATATTATCACAAATTATGATTTGTTGGTCAAATGTAAATACATCATGAAACTCAGTATGATCCTTGACATTTGATAAACTGCTAACATATAACAGTATAATATAGTACAAGTGAGATTTTGAAGGACTAAAAGAACATGGCAAAATGAAACGATAAAATTCAACTAATGTCAGTTTCAAAAAGTGTGAAACCGTCACACTAATGGTTGCTAAGCAATCTGATGTCAGTTCCCCTTTGCTACAACTCCAAAAAATTGAGAAGGCGAGAGCATGTTCCTCGTTGGGCTTGTCTTCCCTTTTACATCTGCTCTGGCCATGGAGTGAAGGGTTAACTTGTATATATCACATATTACTCATGCAGGAACACTGCAGTGGAGAAGGTAGATTTTGTCTGAGGAGCGAGGAACGAGGCCCCGCCCTCTCAATAGCCGACGTGTCTGCTTCTGATGCTGTCGTTGATTAAGTCGGAGTTCCTCGCAATAACATCAATCTCACCACAAGGCAACTTCAAATTCAATGCATGTTCTCCAACCGTCGTGACCTCCTCCTTCTTGAACCTCAAGAAAGGAATGCAAAGCTTCTGTAGTTGTTTAAAGTTGCCTTCCTTGGCGATTGCACTATTTTGAGTTAAATGAAAAGTCGTTTAAGTTTCCCACTTTAATTATCATAGATGTTTTCTATAATATTTTTACTGAATATGAGATAAGTGACATGATAAATGTTCATTTCATTATCATAATGACTCATCTTTAGAGCTTCTATTGCATGTCTTTATTTCAACAATAATACATGAGATCTTTACATGTTCACCTCTATCTACATAATGTCTAAATTATCTACAGTTATATCCTTGTTAGACTTTGTTCATATAAGATGCTATACTTTTCCATCTGAAGAAGGCAACACCCTTTGAGTTTCTTGATTTGATGAAGATGTAGTTTGATGATTTGTGCCTTTTGAAGGAGCTGAAGAAAGTGTTGGGAGCTTCTTAGGCAACATTTGCTCCCAATGTACTTTTGGCAATCTTGATGCTTCTGAAATGGCAATTAGAGAAATCAAGCTAATCAAGATCAGACATTTATGCTTCCAAGAATGATTGTCTGAAGAAGATGTCATGATGATTCTGATCAAAATTGTCGCAGACGATTGAGTAATGCGTAAGAACCTGTCCTTCGGACTGGAGCTGGAAACGGATGCTAATACCCCGTAGACTGAGGAATAAAAAAAAGGAATTACTCCGGACGAGGAGGAACTTGTGTTTGATTAGCCAGTTGGTGAGACAAATGATGGTGTGTTTAGAGAAGCCATCTTTAAATGATGAATATATATAGCTTTACATATAGACATAGTTAGAAGAAGCAGACAGGCTGAAATGTTGTAAGAAAGCTGCCACCTTTGTTGTTTGAGGAAAGATGAGACAGTGGCAGACAGTGTTGTATTAAATAATCCTCCAATAATAATTAGCTTATGTTGTTGATCACATAATTAACTCCAAGAGAATGTTGGTTACTAGTTTACTACACTAAGACCCCACACTTGTTGGGAGTTATCTACTGTAATGGAGGGAGAAAGGAGGCAATATATTGTTGTCAAGTTTCCTAAAGTATAAGATGAGCACCTAGTATCACTTGCTTTACCTATACAGACACCTACACAAGTTTATTGGTAGTAGAAGTTGCATAGCTGGTTATTAAAACACTCGCTCTCTAACTTCAACTAACCCTTAAGTTATCGTTTTTCATTGTATACTCGTATATATGTAAGAAATGAAAGACTTACTGGATCGAATAATAAAAAATAAAGAAAATATTGATTATCTTCATATCTTGTTAGTACAATACTTTCGAATTTCATTCGATAATAGTGTTACTCGCACTTAATCATAATGCCAACTCGAAATTAAAACAAAACGATAACTTCGTAAAAGTTCTAAATGCAAAAATTATTAGTGAACTGCCCTTAACAATCCTACTTTATGCATCATCATGACAAAAGGGGAGGATAATATAATCAAAATCATTTTGGCCAATATCTAGTGCACCATATATAGTTATATACTATAGTCTGCAAGCGTGTGACAATTTTAATGGTAACATTCTTATTGGAAATAGATCATTATTAAGGGTCTCTCAACCATTCTTAAATTTCAATCATGCAAACATGAGCAAAAATATCTTAATTTATTGCAAAGTGGTTAAGTGAGGCTAAACAAAGTCCCAATAAAAAATGTAATAAACTTAATGAAACCATATTTGCTAGCACTACTACTTTATGTATACTTTACCACCAACATGAAAAAATAGTTAAATGAAGTCCAAATAATAATGAGTGAAAGTGGTGTGAGTGAGCCACAATCATATTTTGGGGGTAAAAGTTGGTATCTCTTTCCTTCTTCCATGGGACATCAAGAGTCGATATATTACTTTTTTGCCCCAAAAAAGGGTTGATAGTTTATTTAGAAGAAAATGTTGTTACTTATTAGTTATTAATTATTATCAAGATATCATTATATAGCCGGAAAGGGAAGCTCAATTTAATAACCTTTTCATAATTAAATCTAGAAAATGTTGAATGGGGAATTGAACACCCAAGGGTCAAATTGAAAAATACATAAATTAAGGTAGTGTTATGACTAAATGAGAAGCTAGTATGAGGAAGGTTCTTCATTGCCTCCTATGGCTCCTCAACCATTCCTTAGGACATGTATGGCTCTCTCCTCATTTATGTAACACCCTTTTCCATAATCTCCAGTCGATTTGTTATTAGATCTGTATCGGATCAACAATTCATTATTATTCATTATTAGATTTAATGGACTGACATCACAAGTTGAGTTTTTATGTGCTAATTCTCATATGAATCGAGTTGGCCAACACCGACTGTAAGCCAATTCATGATTTATCTATATACCATACTTCATACACTTGTATTTCCTGCCTCTCATTGATCATATCAGAAATGTTTTGTCAATGTTGATATCACAAAAAGGATGAAAAGACAAAAGGTGTATTCATAAACTCTTCACATATACATAAGGATAAATAGGTTTATGTGCAAATAAAGCGTTCCATCACACTTAACAATGTCTACGAAATAGAAAAATATCGAAAAAATAGTGTTCCACTCAGTCATCGCAAATGTCTCTCTCGAAGATTAAAATGATCTAGGTGGTTTTGGAGACGAAGACTTGGACTTCGCGAAATCAACAAGATCTTTGAAGAGTGCATCTTCTGCCTTTTCATCTTTCTTTGGCTTTGAAGAATTAAGCGACAGATTCTGGGTCTTCTCGACTACGTCATCATAAGAGGATCCTGATCCGTTACTGGAAAGTGGAGTGCCTGTCTGGTGCTGTTCAAAATACTGTTGTCTCTGATTGTGCTTGGCCGGAGGGGGTGGAAGGAATCCAGGTGAAGGTGCATCCCATGGAGCAGGGTGTAATTGCCCAGCAGATTTGGTTGCAGGAGGCATCTCATCATGAATGGGTTTTGAAGTAAACATCATCGCTGTAGGATTTATGAAATCATCACCAGGAGATGGGCTTTGGCTACTGTTCTTTGAATGAGGTGGGATTGTGGCTTCTGATACTCCTGAAGTTCCAGATTCGTACACATCGCCGCTAAGATAGTCAAATGTAGCAGAGCCTGAACCAGTTGGTTTGCTCGTCGGTGGTGGGGGCAGGAAGGGGCTAACATGTGTGAGTTCGCTTTTCTCGGGCACCGGCCTCATTCCTTGCGATGTATCTCTTGATGATCTGAATAAGTAAAAATCAAGGTGATAAACAGATATGCCGAGGGATGTATCTCTTGATGATCTGAATAAGTAAGAACCATACTGTCATACATGTTAAAGAAACCAACTATAAATTTGCATGGATGAACCTTGCTCCTATTATGAGGAACAAATTCTAGTCTTCGGTATATAGCAGAAATAATCCAATTCCAATGAATGTCACTTCATTACTAGTCTTCGGTATATTGAAATGCATAGTAGAAGATCCGCACTGTATTTCATGATGGTTATCCAACTCTCTCTATTCGGAAGCAAATAAGAAAGTAATCCTTTGCATAGTCTAGATGTCCAAATGGTGATGATGGTAAACCAACAATCAATTCTAGGTGCTCAAATTAATGACACGCCTACAACCATTTAACTCTAGAGTCTAGACGTCAAATGAGAGATTGACAACTTTTATGTTCTCTTATTGACTATAGCATCGAATACTGCATTTTTCAGTTATAGCCTACATTGCATTTCTTCATTCTTTCATGTCACCATCTTTCTGCAGTAAACATTTTCTGCAATCAATTATGAGAAGAGAGAACGATAGAAGTTACCTGCGTGCCAGTTGAGAAAAATCCTCCTCGGATTCATCACCTTCATGATTCACATTCATAAGAGGAGGTACAACTGCGTCTGCAAACCCTGTTGGAGCAGTAGGATGTGCCACTGATTCCTTGGCAATCTCATCATGCAACCGAAGGACTCGCTGCAAATTATCATTCAATGCCAATCCCTTTCCTAGAAGTTCTTCATCTCTATGAGAAAGTAAAGGGTAGGCATTATCAATATTCAAATACAAAGGTAAGAAACAAGCAAGCACCATGAACTTACCCGGTGCTATTCACAAGAATCATAACACGCTTTTGGTAAGAACGGCACTGCTCCACAAGATCAACGATCACTTCTTGCTTTATGCCCTGGAAAAAATTGATCATTACAAAAAATTTACGGGCCAACTTTTATCCTCACATATATGATGGGTTTTATATTATGTCGAAAAAGTACTATAGGAACCTCTAAACAACTTGCGACATTACCAGAGAGATATTATAAGAACTGTAGTCCAGAAAACTAAAATGACTACTTCAAGACTACAGATGAATCTCACGGTAGTACATCTTTCCCAAGAATACGACATACCACATAAGTTACGCCATTACCATCCAAGTGAAAAATATAAGTACACAATTTTTAGACAAAATCAAGTCGAGTAAAATTCTAAAGAGCATGTTTAATACAGTACACAACAGAAGTAAGACAAAATTAAAAACCATAATACATCACAAGTAGAAACACACATAAAAATTAGAATACATACATTCAACAAGAAGAAAAAAGGTGTATAGAGTGAAAGTTCAAGTACCTCGCGTCCTTGGGAACCTAAAGCACCAAGCATTTCATTCAAAACATCTGCCAATCCCTCGGCACTTTGAATCTCGGACATGCTGCATTAAGAAGGGAATTAAAGAACAGGCAAGGTTACTATTATCAACATGGAATAAGTATATCAGGTTACTCAATCATTTTATCTGGCACTCAATTGGCAGGACATTACTCATTAGCCAAAACAGAACTGTTGCAAGTGTAACCATAAATGCCAGATCCAAAACAAAATTTACTCACATTATATATACCATTTAGCACATTGTTCAACTTTAAAAGTTGTAAAGTGTGCATAACATGTTTAGGTTACGTGGCCAAAAAAACAATTGGGAGTGAACTTGTATACTTAGCAGAAGAGTTGAAACAATAAAGTATATGAAATAATTAGACATGTCAGGAAATAGGGTTAACTATTTAATAAAAGGACAAGATCAAAGACAGTAACATATCAATACTGTCACGTTATGGGGAAAATCAAACATATAAGAGACAGGATTTGTCTGACAACAATCTCTATATCTGCATGATGGATATGGAAACAATAAAATTAACAACCATGAATTATACAGTATACTCCAATAAGAAATACTCCTATAACTTTACAAACAATTGTCATGAAAATGTAGATTTTCCACCAGTTGTCTGGAAATTCTAGCTATTCCACAGAGGAAATTACTAAAGTTACATCGATGCTAATAACTATTACGTATATCAGTCAGTATTCAAAGGTGTAAATGAGATTCCTACCTGAGTCCAGGGTCTTCAGTGGCAAGAGAGGCCTGAATGGCAGCTTCCTCATATGAAGGAGTCTGAACAATTGGATGGGATTGAGGAGGAGTAAATAATGGTACACTGTTCTCTTCAGGAGGAGGAAATTCTACTCCAGCAGCCTGTCATCCACTCATGAACAAAAAAAAAATTTGTAACTGTTAAAACTCGGCCAATAGTTTCTAAAGATCGTCAGTTTTTTAATCTATTATTCATTGAGACCCACAACAGATACTGCGGACCTATAAGCAAGAAAAGTTCTTGCATCTACGAGAACTAGAGGGTGGTCTACTAAGAAGTAACCATTCAGTTATCCGTCTAAACAGTGTAACATCACTTATCAGATAAGTGCAAGGAACTATGCAATGAAGACTCGCCAAAATATATCAGAGGAAGCTGCCATGCGAATCTTAGGGGAAAATCCATTGTTACTAACTATATCACTATCATGCCCGACTTTCTTTAAAAAATAATACATGGTTATCAAAACACAAATATAGCAATCACATTATAATACCATAGCTAGCGGGTCTAGAGTTTCACAATGAAATAATAACAATGGCAATATTTGATGCACTATTTCCAGTGATATGCTACGGTATCCATAATAGAATATTGATTCTAATGAGACTATAGCAAAACATATTGCCCAATCAATGAAAATTGCAGTAGGCTTCAGATACCTTCAATTCATTGTAAGCAGCATAATATTGGGGAAACCTTGCGCTAGGTCCCCCAAGGGCTTCCTGCCACGTATCAATCAGACTTAAGATCTTCTCCCTCACCTGCAAATCAGGCTGTATAGAAGAGATAGAAAATTGTACTTAGTACCATTGATAAAGAAGCAGAGATAACAATAGAAGAAAAGGTAATGCGCACCTTCTTTTTGACAATTTTGACCATGTCATGTAGGATATCACGCTCAACTATCTGGGGAAAGATAAACTCCCCGCAATTCTTACTAAGAGTCTCCAATACCTGAACCAAACTTATTTAATCAAATATATGCTTGAAATGAACAAAACAACCCCTCACCATTCTTTCTTTCATCAGTTAACACTTAACACAAAACTTAAGTACTCTAACTCTCGGCTCTATATGAACATAACTTATCAAACTACTTAAAGTTGCATAATCTGATAGCGCAAACTACTAGAGGATGAATAGTGATTGACTAGAGCTTAAGGGAGGGGGTATGGGCATTCCATATCAATACATAGCCTGCTCTACATACTTCATGCTCCTGCATCTTGATAATGTATGCTTACTTGCTCAGGCCAAACTACTAAGAGATGCATAGAAGTCGCTTACACTGCTAGAGGATGAATAGTGATTGACTATATTAAAACTAATATAAATATCTCAGGCAACCCAGCGGAAAAGTAAGTACTTACAAATAATGCAAGAAGTTGAATTTTCGGATTCTTGTGTCCAAGCCGCTTTTTAAGTATCTTAAGAGCATCTTTGGCCTGCCTGCAATTTCAATAACATCCATCACCCAGATTAAAATAGTTTCCTTTAACATAGACTAACCAAGTAATTCTTTTGTTCACCAAATAAACTAAAACTGCATAAAGAATTTTGACTCACTTAGGATCTGGCAGAACACACTGTGGAATGTAAAAGAAGTAATATTTTCCAAGAGAAGGTTTCCTAACAGTAAGTTGAATCATTGTCTATAATAGCAATTTCAATAATTTGTACTTTACTGGGTTTTAATTATCTCATATCATGAAAGTTCCAGTCTGGATGCGGGATCATAAAATACATGGGAAAGCATAAAATCTTTGAGGAAATTGAAGGAACATTCAACTTATCCACATACTGTAAGCTATTATTTCAAAGGAAAGTACCCAGGATAAATATTTAGCATATCACAGAGTTCGATATTTATAGCCCAGTCTGGACCAATGAGCATGTCACTTGTTGCCCTCTCAGCACATGCCGCCGCATTATTAGCCATTCTCCCTACTGTTCTTTTCCAATAAAATCAACCGCGTGCAACACCCCTGAAATAGTATTTGTAATTGAGCCATTACCATTTGTAGCATCACATGGGTACATATGCAGTTCTAAAATCCGTGTATAAGATAGACAAGATCTTGGACTTAAAGAGATCATACAAAGTCTAGGAGGTACTAAATCTAGCATTTAACAACCACAACTGGAGTAAGATTCTCCAGAACTACTATCCCTCCAATTCTCTCAAGTTGTGTCGAGAACTGAAGAGGGTTGTTGGATTACTTTCAAATTGCCAAATTAAAAAGTTCAGACACAAGCACAATTGATATAGATTGGCAAAAACCAACAAAAGAATGTCCAATGAGCTCACAAAAAACTCATTAATGTAACTGAAATATACTGAAAAGCATTAAAAACCGACTACAAATCTAGTCAACTAAGAGTCTAAGTTACCATTTATCTTCCAGAAACACTAGTCAACACATACAATATTGAGAATCTCAGTTAGGGATCAATACAAATTCAATGCTAAAGAGTTCAGAAAGTCCAAGGAACTTTCAAAGCTTCAATCTTTATCAAGTTAAACAGCAAAAACCCAAATAAACCCCCAAAGACAACTTTTTTCTTCCAGTAAACTGAGATCAACCAACTTTTGACTATTGACTTAATTACATCAACATGTCCTAATTACTCCGAAGAGTTCACCACGGGATAAAGGGTCGCATAGTACATAACCTTACCCTTGATAACACGGAGATTGTTTTCGAATTGACCAAGAATGAACTGCGAAGACGTATTTCTTCGCGATAATAATCAGGGTAACTAGTGAAACGATCCATTATATTTATTTATTTCGTAGTATCTGATAACAACAATATACAGAACATTTAACTCCATAAAACATCGAGAAAACATCAAGTTACATAAGAAAGGCAATATCCAGTGAGTAATAAAAGCGATGAAGTAACAGTAAGCACGAAAACAAAACAAAAAACAAAAAAAGTTTGGGATCGTCTAAGGTAGATCACAGTACCTTTGCTAGAAAACTTGTAAATGTCTTGGAGAGAGAGAGAGAGAGAGAGAGAGAATGTTTGTTTATGTATGTGGTTGAATAATAAATACTATGATTACTTTACTTTAATTTATTTATGATCGTGTTGAAGAATGACTATTCTCAAGTTCTGGATAATTCAATCTATTTCTGTGACACACGATCTGATTTTTATTATTTTTCATACCCCTTTTTTTTGGGAGTGATTTGATTTTTTATGATTAGCGACACAATTTAAATATAAATATTTTTAAAATTTAATATCTATTATTTTGTTTTTCGTCTCTTAATGAGTTTAGTTAATATTTTAATCGATTCATGAGTCTTTTTTATCAGGTTGAATTATGCACCAAAGATTAATTTTATTAATATCTTAACATGTATAATAACGACATATTCTAAAAAAATTATACTCCCTCCGTCCCTAAAAGATTGTCACATTTTGACTTTTGTGGTCAATTACAATAAAATTTGATCATAAATTCTCATTAAACGATAAGAAATAATATAGTCTTGTGGGACCTCGTTAGATTCGTCTCAATATATATTTTTGAAATATCAACTTATTATAATTTTTTCGCATGTAGAATAAGAGATATTTATGTTTTAAATCTTGTTTTATTGACCACCAAAAGTCAAATGTGACAATCATTTAGGGATGGAGGTAGTATATATTAATAATAGGGTACAAATGATCATTATCTTAAATCCTCAATCAACATAGTATATACTAAATGTAACTTAACATAAAAGAAAAAGACTATTAGTCTATGAGTACAAATTGTAGCATTAATTCTAGATTATTTTGGTAAGTTGAAAATTATGTAAACAATTATTTATGGAGTTTGCAAATAACAGCCGTCAGATGAATATGGCATTCAACAGCTCTAAGTCTCTTACCGCGTTAATAACGTAACGAACCATTAAACATTGTCAACCAAAGCCGACAACAAACTCATACTTGACTTTTAGACCAACAACCAAAACTACATTTGAGACAATTTTATTCAAATAGATCCTCTTTTTTCCACATCAACAATCAAATGTACTTCCCAACAGGCATTTCATAACTTACTTTTTTTCATCCCTATTCCGAATGATTATTTAATTTTTACAAAAAAAAATAGTTCATCTCACATACATAATTTTCTCACAACCTTTTTTACTAAATTTGATAAAATGAAATCCAAAAAAGGATTTTATTTGAAGTACAATAATTAGGAATAGAGAGAGTAAAACTTGAGTCATACAAAGTTTATACTAGATAGTCTTTTCATTTTCTTAAGTTGACATATTAGGCTTCTTTTTTATTTTTTTGTTTAACATTTTACAATTTTAAGGCAATATTTATTTGATACATCTTTTCTCTTTAAATCCACATTTAATGCATTTAAAGTAGAATATTAATACATGAATTTATGGTTGATTTATTCATTAATTAGAGACACATGTGATAATCTAATTATTTCTTAATAACTTGAAAAGGCTAAAATGACAACAGAAATAGAACGAGTATTTATAAACTAATAAGAATTCATGGTCAAAATTTTCAAAGTTTGGACCGAAAAAGTGAAAGGAGACTTGGTGGTGTTAAGATTGCTCCAAATAAGCCCAAATTGTCACATGAAAGTCCCACATTGGAAATAAAGGAGAAGGTTCATCAATTAATAAACTAGTGAGCAACTCCACTTATCACCAATTAATTTTAAGTTGGTACCTCCTTGGTTATGAAGTGTGCTCTCTCTCCTCATATAGATGTGACCCAGAACCGATTAAAAAACCTATTTATATTGGATCAAGAGTGAAGTTCAAAAATTAGTTTTATTAATAAATTCTTTCTGCAATGTGCCTTAAAAATACATGTTAAATATTGAAATAAAATTTAATATAAATAATAATTTCTTTTTTCTCTTTTGGCTTCCTAACATGTGTCCGAAAGCACATTGTAGAAAATCGTTACTAATATTAGTTGTGGTGATAAATTTAGGTGGATATTTTAAAACTTTGTTTGTATAATATTTTATTTGCCAAAATAAATTGGTAGAGTATGAAATTTATCTAAAAATAGTATTGGCGGATGTTGCCTCTAAATTTTTAAGTTGGCCGTGAGTGGATAATTTTGTGTTGACCAACAATTATGAACATTGACTTGCACCACCATGCACGTCTACTGAATACCTTGAAGAATCGCCATGATATTATCAAAGGGAAGCAACTCCATGTCCCTTTTCTCAAAAGGGGTGTCCTTAATTCTTGTGTATCTATTGCCAATCGTCTCCTTCAAATGTATGCGCGTTGCAGCGACTTACCCGACGCACGCAAATTGTTTGATGAAATGCCTGAAAGGAATTGTTTCACTTGGAATACGTTGATTGAACAGTACATGAAATGTGGGAAGGTAAGTGAATCTTTGGATTTGTTTTATAGTATGACGGATAAGAATGATTATTCTTGGAATGTGGTTGTCTGTGGGTTGTCATCCGCTGGTGAGTTGGACGTTGCTCGTGGGTTGCTTGATGAGATGCCAACGAAGAGTGTTAAGGCTTGGAATTCGTTGATTAATGGGTATGCAAGAAAAGGGTACTCGAGGATGGCACTGAATGTGTTCACTGAGTTTTTGGGTTATGATAGGTATGGAGCGTCGCATTTGGATGCGTTTCTGCTGGCAACAGTTGTTGGGGTTTGCTCTCAGTTAAGAGGCCTGCGTTTGGGAAGACAGATCCATTCTAAGATTGCTTCATGTCAAGTGGAATTTGATGCAGTGTTACAGAGTTCCCTTGTGAATATGTATGGGAAGTGTGGAGACTTGGATAGTGCAAGTAAAATTGCCAACATTATGGAAAATCCAGATGACTTCTCTATATCGGCATTGATTTCAGGATATGCTAATTGTGGTCGAATCTCTGATGCAAGAAGGATTTTTTATTCCATGACTAACACTAGCGTAGTATTGTGGAACTCAATGATTACTGGATATGTAGCTTGCAGCGAAGCAACTGAAGCTTTACTGTTATTTATGAAGATGCATAAAATGGGTATTATGGGGGATTCCTCTACTTTTGCCACTGTATTGAGTGCCTGCACTGCTATTGAGATTCTTAAGAATAGTCTTCAAATCCACGCTCTTGTCTGTAAATTAGGGTATGTAGATGACCTAATTGTTGCTTGTTCTCTTTTGAATGCATATTCCAACTGTGCTAGCCCCGAGCTTGCCTGCAACTTAATTAGTGATCTTAAAGTATTTGATACTGTCTTATTCAACTCAATGATTACGGTCTATTGTAACAGTGGTAGGATTGGAGATGCGAAAAAAATATTCAATGAAATGCCTTCTAGAAGCTTAATATCTTGGAATGCCATGATAGTTGGTTTGAGTCAGAATGGTTTTCCAATTGAAGCACTTAATACTTTTTGTGAGATGAACAGACTGAACTTATGTTTGGACAAATTCAGCCTAGCAACTGTAATCAGTGCTTGTGCCAGCATTTCTGCAGTAGAACTTGGAGAACAAGTCTTTGCTAAAGCAACTGTGATTGGTATTGATTCTGATGACATTTTTGTCACTTCCCTTATTGACTTTTACTGCAAGTGTGGGTGCATTCATGTTGGTCGTACTCTGTTTGACCAAATTATAAAGTATGATGAAGTTCCTTGGAATTCCATGTTGATGGGGTATGCTGCAAATGGTTTTGGAATTGAAGCATTGAATCTATTTAATGAAATGTTAAGTGCTGGAATTATTCCTACTGAGATCACATTCACAGCAGTATTATCAGCTTGCGATCATTGTGGATTTGTAGAGGAGGGAAGAAAATGGTTTAATGCAATGAAGCAAGACTATTATATCCATCCCTTGATTGAACATTACTCTTGCATGATTGATCTTCTTGCACGTGCAGGCTGCCTAACGGAAGCTATGCATCTCATTGAATTGATGCCTTTTAAGGCAGATGCAAGCATATGGTCGTCACTTTTAAGAGGTTGTGTAGCTCATGGAAATAAGTCTATGGGGGAGAAAGTGGTAGAGCATATTATGGATCTTGATTCTAAGAATTCAGGTGCTCTCATTCAATTATCTAACATATTTGCCTCTTCTGAGGACTGGGAGGGATCAGAATTTGTAAGAAGATTAATGAGGGACCGAGAAATCTTAAAGACCCCTGGACGAAGTTGGTTTGATGGCAATGTCCTCCAGGAGTAATGTTTGCATTGCATTAAAACATGTCAGGAACTGGGGTTGTGGTGACCAGAGTGACTTCACATATTAACGTAGGTACCTATTTACAATTTGATATTTTAAACTGAATTATACCATGATACCAAGGACATGTTTGAGGATCAAGTTGGTCCTTCAAACTTTTAATTTTATAACTTAATATTTATTAAATTATTTTGATCCTATACTACATAATCCATTTTGCATTTGCTGTCCTCGCTGCAACGTAGTGTATTCATCAGCGAACCCCTCGTATGATGCAAGACTTGGTTTTGTGCAGATAAAATATGAAGGTGTAGAAGTTATATTGTCTGCCTTCTTCCAGATCTGATGTGCAGAAAACACAATTAATATGCTTTTGGAAGAATTTAAGGACGTATAATGACCAATTGGTTAAGGCCCATGCATCTTGATCTTTAGAATTTGATGCGTAACTGCAGATCCACCTCTCAAGAAAAAGCTAGCCAATGAACACTGTTTTGGTACTCTCTTCATTCTAAACATCGACTACATTTTGCTTGAGTTTGATCCTTTAACCTTCTAACATATATTAATTGTACGCTTTCTCATTTGTTCAGGTCTATTCACACTGAAGTAGCTAAAGGCTAATATGACCATCGATTAATGGGACACTGGCATTTTAACCATCTCAAAGGATTATGATATCAAGTTGCCATCTAGGATACATTGTTCAATCCATATGGCTTGCCAGGAGTGGTGCCATGAGCCGGGCTTTCTTATCCAAGTATCCGACTAGATGCAAATGACACTCTTGTCATCTGTAGCGCTAAACTAGCAGCATGTGGTATGATAATTACACAATCATCGCCCTTATTTGGTGAACAAAACCTCTGGTGTCCATGCAGAGATCGCAAAGGGGAGAAAGGCAGTCCATTGGTAAGATAATATGGTACTCGATTGAAAGGTTACTTCAACATAACCTTCATTTTGATTGTCTGAAGTACAATGGATTCCTAAGTTGATTGCAGGAGAAAGCAGAGAAGCTTGGGAAAGCTGGCACCTAACATCTGTTCGACTAGCATCGAAAAGCAAGATGTGCCTGTGATTATGTGGATCATGAAATGCTCAAGATTGAAACCTTTTACGCTTGATGCCAATCAATATAGTTTGGAATAAGATTCCTAAGCTAATGGTTCTGTTGAACCTCAAAAGGCTCATTAAGGTTTTATTTGAGCTTTAAAGATTCGACATGCAATAATAAGCTACTGATGATGAATTTTATTTATTATTTGAGTTTGATATAAAAAATCTCTCCTCCTTATTGGCATGTACAACAAAAAATATTAATCCATCTCAGTTTGTTTGTATTAACACATGGAGAGGGTCTATTATTGGGTCAAAGAATCAACACTGGATGGAACAAGTGATGGCATCATCGAAAATAATACTTTCCTAGTAGTATAGGATACTTATGGCTATTATAAAATACAAGTACTATATCAAAGAATCTTACAACAATCAAATTAACAAAAGGGATGATCTCATATATAATTCAATGCAAAGAGCCAAATACTGGTATTTGTATAGCCAATTCTATTTAATGAAAACATTTGATTTGATTAATAAAAGTATTACTTGTTACAACGTAAAAGGATTTACTTCAATATATTATTGTTTCATTATAAAAATTAGAGCCAGTGTTGCTTTAAAAGTGTCACCCGATTGATATATTTGTATGTATAGTTAGTAGTGGTATTACTAATGTTTAGGTACATATGAATCATCAAATATATAGAGGAAAACAAACGTTCGAACTTGAATCAATGCTTGTCAAACTGTCATATTAAAATCTCAATCTTAGGGTTAGTTCAATAAACTAAAATTAGTCAATTATGTAAAATATAATGAAAATATTAAATGACATAGTAATCATAAACGTGATTTGCCATGAGTTTATACTCCCTTAAATGCTTTTAATGTTTTCTTTCCTTTTTAATGAACTTTGATCAACAATTTCTCTTATTATATTATCAAAGTATCAAAAAATATGCTTAAATAATAATTTGATGATATCAAATTTATTATATTTATAAATATTAAAAATAAAAATAATTGATGACTAAGAGTGGACATCGAAAAGCAAAAAGGGTAGAACATGAGACGCGCGTGGAGAATCTAGTGGAAGGAACAACTGTTCATGTGGGTGCATGGTCGCCGCATCACTTGCAAAATTAAAAACACTTTTGATAATTCATCAACTTATCATTAACTCTTGTCCTATACTTTTTTTGTCTCCTTAACCATATTGAAAGGTCCATATTTGTTGTATCTTTGTTTTCCATATCATCGTCTAGTCACCCCACCAACTGCAAAAAAAACATTGTCAAAAGCCTCTACTTTCTCTTACAACAATTGTTTTTTATACCCATCTTTAATACTCCAACAATCACACTCATATCATTTTGTTCATATATATTGGAGGAGCATTTGCAAATTTGTGCAAGTGTTCTTCTAGAGTCGTGAAGTTTTTGGTCACTCCCTCTTTTTCTTGATTGTATTTATTTCAAGAAAACATGATAAATGATGCTCAAAACATGTTGCAGCTTACAAGTTGATGAGTTATTGTTTTGAGTAAAAGGGTAAGTAACTATATATTAAGATGGTCTCTGGTATCGAATATCCTACTGAAAAAGACGGTTGTAAATGACCAGAAGTCGTGATTTTGAAACTCATCGCATCCTTCATTATAAAAGAAAAAGATGGTGGCTGGTATCTTTTTTGTTGTTTGTGATATTGATTAATTATGGTATTGATTATGACATGTGGTGTATTGCATTTCAGGGTGAAAAGTGCTTGTTGAGTAGGTTCTGTTGTTTCTTCTTGAGGAACAGGTGAGTCCTAAGCTTTCTCTGCAATTTTAGAGCCTTTACTTTTGTTTATTAGCCTAAAATTTTGAAAAATAAAGTTTTACTATGGAATATAGGATTTTAATATTCATTTATTCGAAAATAAGTTGTTCGTCTAATATTAGTTTCATGGCCGTTCTATATAAAATTCCTGGTTCTATACTACTGCATCCATATATGAAAGACTGCCTAGTCTTGAATCGAATTTGGAAGGTTGAATTTCTAAATTTCGAAGTTAAATGTTTATATAGCATAATCCGTTTTGTTCGTTTTCTGATTGTTCAGGGCTCTTAGCGTTCGTTTCACTTTGAGACGCTCATTATAGATGTAGGCTGACTTGATTGTGTGAAGGAAGTTGAGTGAAAATGTGTTGCTGATAAATCTAACTGCTTTTTTGCTACTTTAGTTAGTGCAGTGTGTGATTATGGGAATTGGACCACCAAACAGTCCTTTTCCTTTGAGTGTGGCTTATAGTAGGGGTGTTGGCGAACCATAGCGTATTTTGGTCACTATCTTTCTTTAAATTTTGATCCTTGAATCTAGTTCCACAAGCTTTAATGGTAGTTGAACTTAGACTTTTAGAGGAATCTTGGCCAGTTTAATGTGTGAAAAGGACAAGTATTTCTTGCTCACTTTAAAACATGTTGTATGGTAAATCAAACTACACTCTAATAGCTTGAATATTCTTAGAGGAGAAAAATGTTGCATTTTTTGCATCATTGTACTTGTGTTTTGCTCCCAACATGAATGACTCCTTGAAAACAATCGAAGATCATAAAGGGTCATCCTCAACCCCTATCAGCTCCTTTTTTTATGGTAGTAAGGATTTTCCTCGAAAATCAATTGAATGCAAAGTGGAGCTGAAACGAGTGAATCCCATGATATAGAGGCTTGCTTTTATAGGCCACTCCTTAATGAACAGAGTTAAAGTGATTTTCAGCTACATTAGTAGGATATAAACTGCAATAATTGGACACTAAATAATATGGAATTACTTCCATATAATTTGTATCTTAATTTTGTTATTGTTACATGCTAACCAGGAATTGACCTAGAACGACGAAACAAACTCACTATATTGGGAGGCTTAATGGTTAGCAGTTATCGTCCTTACTTCGATCCGGAGTACGAGAATTTGAGTATCAGAATAAATCCACCAAGGTATTAATAGTTAATTTCTCTTAGCTAGAAAGTACTTACTGATTCTAGAACTTATTTCTGCTTTTCTGGAATTCTTTGCTCAATCACATAGCCTTTATAGCCTAGTTGGAGGTTGAAGCATATGCCGTAATTCTTAATAAAATGTCTTCTTATAATCTTACTCTCAGGGTATCGGTGGACAATTCTAGTTGCAAGGACTGTACTGTTGTGAAGGTAATTTTCCTTACCATTGAAGTTGTAAAAGGCTTCCAGCAAGCTTCTGTTCCAAGTCTTAAAAGGCCTTAAGTAAGTTGTAGGAACTTGATGACATGCAGCATTCAGGGACGCCTCGCACTACGAATCTACGTTTTTTACTTGAGATTCGTGATTGATCTTGCCTATTAGAAGTTTTTCTTTGTAAATACTGATGCACATAACTTGGCCAACCTTTAGAAAGATGCATATTTTAAATAATCTACTGACACCGTAGACCTCACTCATACGCACTAATTGTTCCTAGTTCTATCTTCTCTTGAATACGAAGTATATATTCCTCTGTAAGGTTCATATATCTCAACCATATATTCCCTCACTCACTTGTCATGGGTTTAACTGATTGAATTGGTTCTGAAGTTTGAATTTCCTTTTACTTTCCTCACAGTAATCTGCTTAGTGGATTCCACAAATTACTTCAAAATCTCTGCCGATAAACTTAGGATGTTGTGTAGTTTTTAGCTTGTTACCTTCTTTCCTGCAATTTTTCTATCAGGCTTAGCGACGCAGGCTTTTGTGTACATTTTGCTGTCATTAGGCCCTGTCAAGTCGTCATAAATCTTAAATCTGCCTCAATTTGTTCGACGGAATACTGTTTGCAGACATCTCTTCCTCACTTCCCCTTCATCTTTCTCGCTGGTGAAAAAGAAGTGTGTCCCCGCATATTAACAAGACATCTTATCCCACTAAAGAGTATCTTTAAGGATCTAGTTTACTCTCATTGGAAATAAGCTTAACTTGATCAAAGGTTTTGAAATTATAAGCCTTGCTGCACTAGGTGTTTGTACATCCAAGAACTGAACAAGTGAACTAATGGCTACAGGTGGATAGTGTGAACAAACCAGGAGTACTGCTCGAAGTAGTGCAAATCCTGTCAGATCTTGATCTTACAATTACCAAAGCATATGTTTCCTCTGACGGAGGATGGTTCATGGATGGTACATATATGCTGTCATGTTTTGCAGTTCTTTTTACCTCTTACCATTGCGTCGAAAATACTAAGCCTTCGCACTAAATATCACTCAGAAAGCTTTTCTCTGTTTGGTGCCTTTGTTTTTTTAGATAGTTGGAAGAATGCCAATAGTGCAAGCCACTTGTTTTCTCTTGAAACTAAACATGTTATTACTACTAAGTTCTACTGCAACCTCTACAAGAAACCAAAACTAAAGACCTAAATTTGTTTCGGGGTGATCTGTTATTTACAATGCTCATCCTATCATAAATTACTTTCTGTCACCAATACTAACTGTAGTATATCCCTTTCAGTTTTTCATGTCACGGATCAGCAAGGGAATAAAGTTACAGACGCGCAAACAATTGATCATATAGAAAAGGTTTGCCCTTAACCCTCTCTTGTTCTTTGAGGTCTTTTTTGACACCCAATTAAGAATTTTGAAAACCTAGCTAATGAGGAACCACAGAGGTATTAGAACATGCTGCAACTAATTTCACATGGTAATGAAAGCCAACAATAGTTGAATAGTTATTCTAATCACTTAAGTATACTCGGTGTCGCTTCAAGTTTGTACGAGTTCCTTGGTTAAGCCTTACCCAATGAGCTGGGGCTCTGCCTTTGTTTCCTGAAACGTTATCAAAACTTCCAAGGAAAAATATTTATTTCAAATTCCAGACAAGTATTATATCTTCAAATTAATCCTTACTAGGATAAATTTTAATGCTAAGAAGTTGAACCTGTAGTGATAACTGTGCAGATTTGAAAGGATTAATATTTCGATACTTTTTTTTTCTTGTGAAACCTTGTCATAGTCTTTAGGACCCAAGGGCCGTACTACCGATCCATTGAAGCATTCAGCTGGGAAAACTGTGGGGGTGCACTCTGTTGGTGATTACACAGCTGTTGAGCTCATAGGCAGGGACCGTCCTGGCCTGTTGTCAGAAATTTTCACTGCCCTTTCTGATCTCCACTTTAATGTTGCTGCTGCTGAAGTTTGGACTCACAACAGGCGCATAGCATGCGTACTTTATGTCAATGATGACACTACATCCAACGCTGTACATGATCCGGAGCGATTATCAGCTATGGAAGATCAGTTAAATAATATCATTCGTGTGTATGAAGATAATGAAAAAGCGGTTTGTACTTCTTTGTCAGTGAGTCCTACACATGTTGATCGACGGCTCCACCAAATGTTATTTGCAGATAAGGATTACGAGGGTGGTTGTCCAGAAACGCAGGTAGATTATACACCATCAATTAAACCAAAAATCACAATTGACCGATGTGAAGATAAAGGCTATTCTATGGTAACAGTAAGGTGCAAAGACAGACCGAAACTCATGTTCGACATTGTATGCACGCTTACAGATATGCAATATGTGGTTTTTCATGCCACCATCTCATCTGATGGTCCTTATGCTTCACAGGTACGCCTGTTAAGATTACTCAATGATCTGTTTTTAGTAATAAGATTATCTGGCCCTAATTCGCTATTTTGCTTGCTTTATTTAGCCAATGTAGTATCACTTGTTAAGTCTTCTTAGGTTTAACATTTGCACAAACCTAAAGTACTTTGTTCTGCTATAGGAATATTACATACGTCATAAGGATGGATGCATCCTGGATACTGAAAGAGAGAAAGAAAAGGTCATCAAATGTTTGGAAGCTGCGATCCACAGAAGAGTTAGCGAGGTAAACTTGAGGAGATTCCATCTATACTACTGTCATAAGCACGTTCGTATTTAGCTTTTTGAAACATATATAGAAAAGAAATGGAAAGAGGAAGACTAGAATGGACATTTGTTATGTCAATGGCGATCTTAGCTGTAAAAGTTCCTAATCCGATGTTACATTTCTAATGCAGGGATTAAGCCTAGAGTTATGTGCAAATGACCGCGTAGGTTTACTCTCCGAGGTAACAAGGATTCTTCGAGAAAGTGGATTGTCAGTTACAAGAGCAGGGGTTTCTACCATTGGCGAGAAAGCTAAAAACGTTTTCTACATAAGAGATGCTAGTGGAAGTCCAGTAGATGCAGACATCATCGAAGGACTGCGCAAGGAAATCGGGCAGACGATGATGCTTAGTGTGAAGAAAGCTCCAACAGGTTTGAAGGCGCCCGAAGCTAGTGGGTGGGCTAAGACCAGTTTCTTCTTTGGAAGTCTGCTTGAAAAACTTTGGAATGAAAATCAGATGGCATGATAAAATGCTGAATATGATAATAGTAATGAACAATAAAAATCAGAGAAAAATAACAGCATCGATTATTGGACATCTTTCTTCCAATGTATCAACATTCAAAAGACACCCACCTATACTTGCAAATTGTATGTTATTTTAAGTGGAAGGATGCATGCCATCAAAGATTTAATTTGTATGTTAATTAAAGGACATAATGACAAAAATAACATTCATATTAATAACAAAATATAGTATGACCTTTGAATAGAAATCAATGTAATAATAATGGATTTAAGCACAATGTTTAAGTTTTTTTTAACTCAAAATAGTAAAAATTACAAATAATTATACATAAGAAGTTGAATTATTGAAAAGCTGCAAAGGCAACTCCCGAAATAAGAGAAAATATGTTCAAGTACTTCTTTGACAAGAATACAACGTGTAGAAATATAGGAGTAGATATTTTATTAAAGATAATTGTATTCATACATTACAGATAACACCTATATTTATAGGTATACATTAATGTCACCTTAATACTTTGTGGGCTTATGGACTAGGGATAGGGCTAGTTGTCGATTAGCCTAACACCCCCTCAAACTCATGATAATTTTATAAAATTTTCATAGTTTGTAATACATCAAATAATAGTATAAGAAAAGTAATTTAGATCAAGCCGGATCCGTGATCAGTGAATACCCATGTTGTCAATCAATAACTGCCAGGAACGTCATTTTTTTCGAACCTGTTAGATCAATGCATATCGAATTTGCCACACTACATAAGTCATTGACATCTAAGGAGATGTCCATTAATTAGCCTAACCCCAACATGAGACCTCTTGAATAAAGACTCATATCGAATACTAGTAGGCTAATAGGGTTGGATAAGCAAGGTGTTGAAGCATATCCTTTGTTACATGAAAGAATTGTAATTGGTCCTGATTTTGGCAGCACACGACAACATGTATGTTCGTGGAGGCATCACAAAATGTGATTAGGAATTAGGAGGCGTCTCTTATAAGAAGTCGAATAATGATATATATATTGCTTCAAGTTATTGTGGTTGACAATTACTCAATTAGCACAAATGATAAAGTCAAATCTTCTCCTTTATTTTGTCATATTGTATGGGCCATATTCAGATATATACTCCATCGATTATAGAGTTGATTGATTCCAACTTGGTCATTATCTGTCTTCTTCATATATGTTTTAACATTTTTCCTTACTATATACGTAATATGTTAATACTTTTTCTTTTTTTTCGTATTTTAGAGATAGCTAAGTTTATGGTATCATAGGATTATTGATATTTCTGTTCACATATAATGTATTAAAAAAATTTAAGAGAACAAATTTTGGAAGGAGTACAATCGATCCGAAAATTGTTAAAGATATTTGACTACTACAATCATGCCAAAATGGCCATTGGGCATTAGGCACCAATAAGATTATCATCTCATCTAATTGATGAGTATGATTATGAGTCCACAAATTTTTTACATGGCCTGAGTACAAGTATATGAATACATGTAGAATTACTACACGTAGAAATGTAGCTTGAAGAATCGAATTTTGTGTTGAAATAATAAAAAAAAATATTTTATCTACTTTTATGATTAGGTGTGGTGTGTTCACAATTATTTTTTTTGTGTATTCGATAATAGAGGTGTGTGGAGTGTTAAGATGACAATTTTACTATTGAAAAAAAAAACATATTTAAGAATTTAAGCATTAAAATGAGTATATTTAAATAATGTTCCGTCCCATTATTGTTATGGTCTTTTGATTTGTGTATTTATTATTCGAAGAAGCAAACATCCGATCCAAGTCCATAATAAGCTCCACTAAATAATACGTAAAAGCAGTTCGTATGAATTATTGTGATATGTCTGCTTAGTGGATATCACCAACTGCAATAACATTTATTCATACTGATGGAGTAATAATATATATGTGTTTGTAATTATGTATATAGTCATGATAATGTGAAAGGTTCATTCAACTCCAGACCAAATTGTATGGCTGTCCACAAGTTTGTCTTCCTTAACGAAATGAGAAAATGAATGATAACAAAATGCAACCTACATATAAGCCTACAACAAAAACCTAAATAGCTTCATTGCTTGGATATATTCTTTTAAATGATAAAGGTGTAAAGGAAGCTATAGATCAACATGGCTAGATACGGATTTTAACAATTATTGGATCTAGCCATCTAGGTAACAATTTATCTCAATAAATAGCTTAGTTTGTTAATAGTTTAGGTGTTAAGTATCGATTCTTTTATAAGATGTGGGTTTGAATTATGTAACGAGATAGAATTTCTTATCGAACTGCTAAATCGATAATCCAAATCCTCTGACCATTTTAGGCACATACGTATCATGAATTTAGGTAACCATTTATCATAAATTAAACAGTACAGTTCTAAATTTGGTTGTGGTCGTCGAAGCCCGGAAATAAAGTCGTGTTCGTCTCTTGTCATTGATTTGTTTGATGTATGTTTTTTTATTATTAATAGTTTATTTGTAGATTCCAAATAATGGTGGAGCCATCCTAATGTCTGAACTGTTGACATGGATTTTAATGCTTATCGCATAGGAATGATGAATTTATTCCGCAATTATTTACAACCATTACTATAATAATAGTACTAATCATAACCTATCTATTAATAACCAGACAAATAAACTTATTTAGACGTTTTAAATCCGCAATCAATTAGTAGCATCAATTGTTTAATTACTTACACCTTTCATTTTATATTAATTTGTGATTAGATGTTAATTGTTCAATATCTTATCTGTGATACTATGATATTGACATTTTGATACCCCATCAAACCACCATCAAACTATATGTTGCTATCAAACTAACGAGTAATTGTTGAAATGGTCCCGGTAAATAGATGACAGTTATAGTTTGATCCCTGTAAGTGAAATCGATGCGTAAATGACCCCTAAAAGTATGTTGCGGGTGCGCATTTGGTCCATAAAGTTAACAGATCCGTTAATTCTAAATGTTTTTGTAGCTTTATGTAAATAAATGCTAAAATTGGGCCAAAAGTACAATTTTTAAGAGTTTGACTTCACGACAAACTAAAAACTTCATTTCCCGCTTCGTTAAAACTCCAATTTTGACGATTCAAACTGCATTGAAAAGCTATTTTCATCATCTTTAAGAATATGAGTTCAAACCCCAGTTTATCAACATTAAGATTTTCAAAACATTTCTTTTGATAAAACATACACAAAAACGTTGAATTACTTATCATCTTTTTGTAAGAAATGATTTGAAAAATAACTCTCGCATAACAGCTTCGACAAAGATTATTCAAGAACTTTAAGTTATGATTGAAGGTTAAATTTTACCTTTGTGTATGCTTTGCATCCATAGCCTGATATCTTTAACGCATTTGAATATCATTAGTCTAAGTTATACTTTGTTAGTCCAATTGGTTAGTCAACTATTTTGGTCTTCCGTTGACTTTTTAATGGCAAACTAGTCATTTCATATCTAATTTTTAAAAAAATACTCCCTCCTTCCCAAATTCCAATTCCACTTTACTTTTTTACGGTCACCGATACATGACTTTGAACATAAATATTTTTAATTCTACAAAGGTAAAAAATTATAAAAAAATTTATATTTCAAAATATATATTAAGACAAATCTAACAAGATCTTGCATGATTATATTATTTGTTATAAAACTGAAGTTTGAACTCAAAGTCTTAAAGAGGATGAAAATAGCTTTGCAACGTATTTTGAATCGTCAAAATTGGAGTTTTAACGAAGTGGAAAATGAAGTTTTAAGTTTGTCGCCAAACCCAACTCTTAAAAATTATATTTTCGGCCCAATTTTAGCATTTATCTACGTAAAACCATAAAAACATTTAGAATTAATGGATCTGTTAACTTTAGGGACCAAATGCGCACCCGCTACACACTTTCAGGGATCATTTGCGCATCGACCTCATTTACAGGGACTAAACTGCAACGATCACGCACTTACTGGACCATTTCAGCAATTACTTCATCAAACCACAATCAAATTGTATGTTGCTATCAAACTAATTGAAAACTAATATTCTGATGATAAAGATTTTGATCATTGACTAATTTAATTAGATCAAACATTCTTATACCACCAAAAAGCTGCTTAACATACTTTTGAACCACAAAATTCATTTGTAGATTCATTTATTTTAGTTGAAACTAAATTTTGGCGAATGTATAGTAGTATTAAGTTCTCTTAGAAGCTAGTTTTATAGACGATAATATTAAACAAAACTGTTAGCTTATCAAACAAATGACACAAAACGTATAAATTAACGTATGACTTTTAATTATTGTAATTAACGAACCCCACTACTAAGCATATGAACGGCTTCGTCTTGTCACAAAATATTCAACTTTCCGAACCCTTGTGCTTTTTATATTTGGTTTTATAATTTGTTATTTGTCCCATAATTATTGTCACTTTCTTCATGACGTATTAATCCATAATACAGTCATGAATAGAATATTAGATGTAAAGATATGCTCTTTGGTAATATTTTCCATTAATGTCATGTCAAGTTTATCAAGTAGTCTTTATCTTTTGCTTGGTTTCTTCCAAATTATTCTTCATGTCATGGACCAACATATCAATATCTTACTCACTTCAAATTTGACCATTTCAGGGAAAAATAAAATGATGGGACTCCCATTGGCTTGAATTCAATGAAACATTCAAAAATTACTATTTACACCGGCTTGGGTTAAAGAGTTTGAGTGAATTATTCGAATAGGTTATTTAATTTGTCTTATTTGTCATATCAATTATTGATACATCAAAAAAAGTTTGACACTTATAATAGTACTTTCTGTTTCAATATGTTTGATTGTTTAGAAATTTTATCATATTTTAAAATGTTTGATTATTTACAGTTTCAATGTACTTTTAAGCATATTTTTTCCTTTTTGCCCCTATAAAGTACTTTTTGTCTCTAATAAAGTAATACTTCAACACATTTATTTGAGGACATATTGGTAATCTTGTATCATTCCTTAGTAAAGTACTTTTTCCGTAGACAATCAAACATATCGAAACGGAAGGAGTATTTAAAAAGTATATTTGGACGACCAGGTATGTTATATAACAATGACACATGTCTTTATGTTCGATACATGTAATCCATACTATGAATTATTGCTTACTCTTTCGCTTTTAAAATTACTTTGATAAACTTTTTACCGTGATTAAGTAACTATATGTTACCTACATACTTGTATAATAATAAAACATTCATTATTGATTAATTATCTAAGATTAATTTAAAGTCAAGTTTAATACTTTATGTTTTCGGAGTTTTTTTGCTAAAATATTTAATATTTTCTATGTTTTGTTAAACTATTGTTTAAATAAGAATTTTTGTGTTTTTTTAACATAGTGTTTACCATTTTCAATGTATTTTTTCACTATATTACCTACTATATCTTTAATAAAGTAAGAGACTTTTATTTACTTCCCAACTTCCAAGACATTAGCTTTGATGAGTTCATTTTATTATCAACTCCAATTAAATAGAGGTAAAAGAATAATATTTTCATGTCTTTAATAAAGTAGATTATTATCGAACAGTAAGTTAAAAAAAAAGGGAGGGAGTATATATAAAATTTAATTATACAATTTAATATGAAAAATTAGTAAAATATATTATATTACTTTTTATTTTCAAATAATTGTTATCGTAGACATCATAAAAACTTAACATTTAAAGAGACTATTTCTTTTTTCGTTAATTAGCGATGAGGTGAAATTCGAACCCAAAATCTTCTGGTTACTGACGAGAACCTTTTTCACTAGACTTTCTGGTCACCTTCTGAACATTTAAAGAGACTATTAAAAAAAAATACTCCTATTTAAAAGGAGAAGTGTATATGACATTTAATACTCGTAATTCATGTTTTTTATCATTTAAAAATCCGAAGGATCTTTTATTTAAAAAGGTTTCTTTGAGTGACACCCATCACAGCTGAGTCACACGTGTAGTTGAACACCTCCTCCGTACGTTTCTCTGCTACCCCCCCCCCCCCCCCCTCCCCCTCCCCCCTCTGCCTTAAAATCATCAAAACACTCAATTCTTGTTTATTCAACTCTTTCTACTGCTTTTGAGCGTTTCAATATTCATCTTCTTCTTCTCAATTCATTCAAATTCAAGTGCCTAACAAACCAAAAGGTATCATAATCCACTCCAAGCAAACTGTAACATATTTATTTTCTGTTTGACTTATTTTTATTTTATGTTCTCCTTATTTGTTGTAGTACTCATCTAAAATAGATTGTATGTTTCTGAATTTGTGTTGAATTTTGATGGCTGGTTTGTTAAATTTTGAGCTCTATATATGTATGTGTTGTGTATGATATGTGATCAAGAATATATCGACGCAGTTCAATTAAGTTGACACAGTTTTAGTTTTGACCATTGAACAAACTAGACTATCTTCAAGTGTTCTTTTGAAGGAGAATATAAAAGTGTATGAAGAAAATCGTCTTGGGTCCGAAACACTGAGATGATCAAAATCGAACTCAGTTCTTTTAATTTTTGAAGTGGTGACTCGTTGTGAACAAGTAGATAGTGTTTGCACTCCTCTTTGGTCAATTCGGAGACATCCTCCGTGTTATTACAAGGTTATGTTGTGCACTATTCGACCCCCTTACTCCGCTTAGGCAGGACTCTTCGAATAATGTATGTAACTCATTGAGAAACTGAAAGTTACTACTTTTTTTCAGCATTTGACTGGCTTTTTTGTTTGTCCTTATTTGACAGAAGGAAAAAGAAGGAACTTTCTTAAGAAAAAAGTAATTTTAGGGGTACAATAAAAGTCATTAGTTGGAAAATGTTGGGAGGAGGAGTAGGTTTGGAGAAAGTTAAGGCTATTGGAGTGGAGGATCTTGATAGTTGCATCGAGAAGTTAATGGTTGAAAGTAAAGAAGGTGCTGCTATGATTGATTCTGGTTTGGCGAGTGAAATGACACATGTTGGTGGAGGTGTGATCAAGGAGTGGAAAGATATTCCAATGGAGTTGTTGCTAAGGATTGTTTCTCTTGTGGATGATCGGACGGTCATTGTGGCTTCTGGGGTCTGCACAGGATGGAGGGAGGCCATCTCGTGGGGCCTCACTCATCTTTCTCTTTCTTGGTATACTTACTGAATCATTTTTATTCTTTTTAGTTTTGCGATTTAATTTCTTTTATGTATATTAATCATTTGTCTTCGATTAGATTAGTATATTAATTTTGTTCTTTTAGGGATTATTGATTCAAAGGAGTAATTTTTTTTCTTAGTTTCACTGCTAAGGAATTTCCTGAGTTTGTTTGCTAGCCAGTTTAGGAACATATATAGAAGAAATCAGTGGTTTGGTTTTTATGTGTTGAATCGTCCAATTTGATGTTATGTTATTCTTGGATCCTAGGACAGCAATATTTTTTTTCACAATTGTCATTCAATCCTCATTTAGCCTTTGTGGTAGGAGTTCAGCAACTACTTGTATGTTTTGTCCCTGTGTTTATGGAGTAATAATTGGTAATATGCCCTTGCAATTGTATTTCGATTATGTTACATCACATATTGTCATTGAAATTTAGTCAACGTTTGGAACTTTCTTAAAGGACCACTACTCTCATTGGATGACCCGAACCCTTAATATCTAAAAGGAGAGTGAAGAGCTTTGCCACATTGTGGCATTTCAGCCTTTTGAATTTCTCTCATGTCAACCTGCACTCGTGAAGTGAACAATGAACGTTTGAGTCGATGTCTGAATATGAAAGCGCAGAGTTGTAAAAACACCCTTATCTTAATTTTTTTTTATCTTTAGAAAATGGAGGCAGCAGAGTTCTTAAAGATGGAGACCATATATATTATCTTCTTTCCATTTCATATTCACTTTCGTATGTGTGTCTGTATATATTTGCACAAATGATATTGAAAAGCCTCCAATGTTTTATCAGGTGCAAGAAGAACATGAACAACTTCGTTTTGGTGCTTGCCCCAAGGTTGACTAAGTTGCAGGTCTTGATTTTACGACAAGATCATAAACCCCAACTTGAGGATAATGCTGTTGAGGCAATTGCAAACAACTGCCATGAGCTTCAAGATCTAGACTTGAGCAAGAGCTTTAAACTTACTGACCGCTCGTTATATGCTTTGGCGCATGGGTGTTCGGATCTTAAAAGATTGAATATAAGTGGAACCTCGGCCTTTAGTGGCGATGCCGTTGCATATCTAGCCCAATTCTGCAGAAAATTGAAAATTTTAAATCTATGTGGCTGTGTAAATGCTGCCACTGATAATGCTTTGAAGGTATGCCCGTGTAAAAACATCTGTATATAATTGAATAAATAATGATCTTATGATGAGTCTCATGGATTACAAATGCAGGCTATTGGTTATTATTGCAATCAGTTGCAGACTATAAATTTGGGTTGGTGTGAGAAGGTTGGCGATCCAGGGGTGATGAGTTTAGCTTATGGTTGCCCCGATATGAGGGCTCTTGACTTGTGTGGTTGTGTTCTCATAACAGGTACCTTTCTTTTACTTATCTTGTCTTATAAAACCTTCATGTATTTATATATAGCACTAGTATTTGATTGAATTGAAGGTCGTTCTTGAGAAAAGACTGAACTACATGGGTAGGTTAAAACCTAAATATTCATCACCCTAGTTATGCCCATCCGAGGAGTTGTTTTTCTATCATCAGTGTATGAGATGTTGCTTCATTTCTAGTTTGTTGACTTTATGAACTCTTGTTTCAAGTTTCCACGGCATGGATGATTTACTTTGTATATATGTGATCGGTCCCCACTAGCTACTTTATAAACACGATAGCTAGGACTCCTATTTTTCTACTAGCCTTGTTTGATTAGTCACCATAGCCATATTACATAGTGGTCTAGAACTAAGTAGTACAACTTTGGAATAAACGAGGATACCAGGGCTGGATAACTAGGATCAGGGGATTGTTATAATTCTTTGCTTTCTTGACCAGCCTATTTGTTGATGGCTTCCTTGTGTGGTCTGGCTGACTCATTTGTGATAGGAGTCTTTACACGGTCTATAGTATGGGGTATCTGCATTCACTTTGGCATGTGTATGATTAGTGTTCTGCATTGTTGTATGATTACATTATTCAGTTCGTCATAGAGGTGTCAGTTTTCTAATAAGTTGTGTGATTATTTGCAGATGAGAGTGTAATTGCACTGGCTAACAACTGTCTTCATCTGAAGTCTCTCGGACTGTACTTCTGCCAGAATATTACAGATCGAGCAATGTATTCGTTAGCTCATAGTCGAGTGAAGGACAAGCATGGGGTATGGCAGACCGTGAAGAACAGGTATGAGGAGGAAGGGCTCATGAACCTCAACATTAGCCAGTGCACTGCCCTCACTCCTCCAGCTGTTCAGGCAGTATGCGACTCATTCCCTTCTCTTCATACCTGCCCTGACCGTCATTCCCTCATCATAAGCGGTTGCCTGAACTTAACATCCGTGCACTGTGCCTGCACCTTTCAAGGTCATCGTTCATTCAGAATTCCTCATTCAGCTCATTGATGGATCGAGTGAGTACCATTAAATTGTATCATCGAAAAGGTCCTCCTCCTAAGGCCCTGTAAATGTTTGGTTTTCTGTCATGGACTAATCTGTTTTACCTTATGGAAATATTTTCATGAATTGTCATAAAAATTTGGCTTGTATATTCTGACCTCTCTCCAGTTGGACTAATCTGGTGTTTGAATAATATTTCTATGAATTCAGCAAGTGCCCTTGCAAAACATTCTTGCGTTAACAATGTGTTAACCAAATGGTTCTTTATAGCTTATGTTTTTGGTTCTCTTTGAACAGCCTTCCTCACCGAAGTAAGATCAGTGTTAACAAAAACATCAGAAAACACTTAACTAGCTAACACATTACAATTTACACACAATGTAATAAAGCCCAGTCAAACGAGCCCATGCAAATACGAACGTGGAATTAATATTCCTATCAAATACTAATCCTACGAATATATGAAAAAAGAAAATACAATGTTGAGGTTCGATATGTTTTTAGTAGTTTATTCTCTAAGAAATCGATTCCAAATAGGACTATTATTAGTTGACTAGTTCTATGTAATTAACGTGGTTGGTATAACTTTGATGTTCATCCATCACATGCTTTTTTTTCTTTCTCTCTTTTAAAGTTATATGTAGGAGAACTATTACGGTTTTATAATCATCTATTCGCATGAATACTTTATGTAGATGATTGAATGGTAAAATTAAAGGATGTTTTAGGTCTTCGCACTCGCCTACAATCATACATGTGTATGTTCCTGATGATATACTGATTGAGATTTTGCTTAGAGTAGCGGCAGATGATGTTATCAATTGTAGAAGTGTATGTCGTCGTTGGAGAGACTTGATTTCATCCGCTTTGTTTGTGAATTTACATATTAAAAACTTGTCAAGAGGTGAAGATGAATCTCTTCTCGTCCGTTCTTACTATATAGGATGTCCATCTGGTTTGCGAATTTTATACTACAATGTTTCTCGTAACAACAAGAGAGAGAGAGATCATCAACAAGAAAGTCGACGTCAAAGGTCGATTTTTTAGTTAATTGCAGTCTTATCAACTCGGGCAGCCGTATGAGGATAACAAATTCATGTGATGGATTATTGGTACTGGACGACGGTTATAAGTTAAGAATTTTCAACCCCATAACAGGAGTTGTGAGAAAGATTCATAAGAGTCCAAAAAAACTTTATAATTATTCGTATGTACGTCGTCTCTGTGGAATCTATTTTGATAGGTTTAGAGATGAATACAAATTGTTTTATGTGGCTTACGCCCCAAAGGGTCATATGGATCAATACTTCTTCTTCAGTTTATCACAGAACGTCTGGGAAAGTTTCTATCGAACTAGATCTACGGATTTTCTAGTGAACGAAGATTCTGCGGCTATTGTGGGGGATGTAATGTATTGGATCGGCGAGTCTCCTCACGAGCGCCATTGCTCGAAGGTGGTGGTAGCTTTCGATATCCAAGCTAAACAGTTTTATTGTTTGCCTCATCCTCCCGTCAATGAAGCATGTACTACTACTCAAGAACGTCATACTGTTATTCATCAAAGTATGATGCGGCTCATAGTTAAGGACGGACAATTATGCTTCTGTCATACTCTACCCGAAGATAGAATTATCAACTTGTGGATTTTGGAGGATAACGCAAACTGGGAATCATGGGTCCTCAAGTATAAGATGCATTTTCTATGTATCTACTCTAGTTTCCTGTTACGTCGAGTTTCTTCTGAAGATGTTTATCATCTTCTTGACTCAATCAACATTGTTTGCTTTCGGAAAAATAGCAACGAAGTTGTGTTCACTTTAGAGTATAGACTGTTGAATATGCATGCATGAGTATGGTTGTATAATGTGGAAACGCATCAAATCAAGTCACTTGGAGCGTCATCCATAGGACGAGCGTACGGTCGTACTCAGTTTTGTGTCATTCCTTATAACAATTAACAAGACCATTTTGTCCCCTTTTATGTAGGTTTAAGAATTTGTGTTGTTTATATGCACTAGTAAAATCTTTTTGTGTGATGCAATCACACAGGGCTCGGATTATAGTGCTCAATTTCAACATTCAGGTTACTTGTTTATGTTGTTTTCTTTTGCTTGTCTAAAGAAAACAATCTGTTAACCAAATAGTTGTTTATAGATTATAATTGAACATCTTATGTAGTTCATTGCTAATTACATTCGAAAGTTATAGTATTACAAAAAAATGTTTAAAAACAACGTATGAATTGTGCTCAACCTTGATGACACAGAGCGACTCTTTAGAAGGGGAAAAGCAATTGGATTGGATATTTTTTCCCAGTTTTTTGATATGTGAAACCTGTTGTGATCATTTGCCTTTGTATACAATCTCATCATCATCAACATCAAAAGCTGGGTTACATAGACACCTGAACAGTCTTCCAATTCCCTGAAAAAAGGGTACAAAAAATGCATTGATCAGTTTTAGAACATATGAAGTTACTCTATAAAAGCATTTTTTCCGGATCCGGCTTACCTGAGTAACAAGGGGTGTCCTATAATTAAGGGGTCGTGGAGAATCTTCTTCATCATCACTGCTCTCTGAAGTGCTCTCATCTGCAATGAAATCAGAAATATTCTTTTTCTTCGATGTCGCGAGATTTTCTCTAGACTTCTCATCCTGAAAGAAGCAGAGGAAGATTATACTTGCTTAATTCATAAATGACGCAAGCTCCTAACGCGAGAGGCTAAACCAAACCGGCCTTATTCCATTAAATGAGATCAGTTTTGTGAATATGACGCATTCGTTCAACTTTATATTGGATCATCACGAGGGAAAGCGTAGGAAGTTGCTATAAGGATACCTGAAATATCTTTCCAAGTATCTTAAGTGCTGCAGCTCGCATCTTAAGTTCTTCCCTCTTCATGTTATTTTCATGCAGCACCTACAAATTCAGTCAAAGAAAAGGGAGGCGCCAATATGTTAGTACATCTATGTTGATTTTTTTTGTTATTTCACCTTAGGATTGTTAACACATATATAGAAAACTTGGTTTAAAACTATGCATTGTAGTTCTCAGTAAACGAAACGAAAGGTACCATTTGGCAGACATGTAAAAGAGTAACTTCAACATCAACTACATTCAATTTCCACAATGAGTTCATCAGAGTGTCTCTATTTGATCTAATAAGATGTGATTCGATATCATTCTCAGGGCCAGCGGAAGAACTAGTGCCATCCATCTTGAATTGGCGTCGAACATCTTCTTGTAGTTGCAGCAACTGGTAAGCGCCTGCATTAGGTTATCTCTTACGACGTTACTCATGGAATCAAAGTACACGTAAGGTCTTACATGACATGTATGCCTTAATAATACCTTTAGCTGCAGTTATTTGGGACTTGACAAAGTGTCCTTTGGTTCTAACCCATTCAGCCAGGAAAGGGACACCTAAGTATAAAGCTTTCTTACCAAGTTCTAGTGCTGCCTGCCTTGTGTATACATATCCTATAGTGTTCAACATATCTGCTCCGAAAGCTGAATAATAATCGACATGTAGAATTTAATGTTAGAATGATTGATCGAATACAGCTATAATCTATTGATGATGAAGAACATACAAAAAAGACCAGCAAATATGAGATGCTCTCTGTTGCCTGGCTCACCTGCACGTGAAAGGCGAGCTGCCTCAGATTGAGCATGGCGAATGAAGCCTTGTTTATCACCTCGAACATACTGGTGAAGCAATCCTTTCAACTTTTTGGCAAGTTTTTCTTCTCTTTCTCTTTGAACAGCCTTCATCACCGAAGTAAGATTATGTTAACAAAAAAATCAGAAAATACTTAACTAAGAAGGGTACTTGTGAAATTATTTGCTCCATAATCTCCCCTGATATAGCGAAGTATCTTTTGTCGCTTCAAAGAATATTATTGCCGCGGGCTTTTCCTTAATTTCAAAGTTAATGTGCTAATGTTGAACTTTACATATACGGAAACTAATATGCTTAAACCACTATTGGCAAGAGCTCATTAACATACAGTTATATCCTATTTCTAGGGGTATCATAGCATATCAGCATCCCGTATAACTGTTTGCATCAACTGAAATGCGTAATTTTCGTGCTTTATATCATAGCAGATAACGAAGCAGGGGATGACCTTTCAAACTTCTTGTGACTATAGAATTTGGGGATCAAATGGATGGACACTCCATGTTGCTTCCTCCTTTATGATTTACTCGAAATAAGTTAATAACGATTACATATAAATACTTACCTTAAGCCTATCATGTACCGTTTCTGGGTTGTCATTCTCACTCGATAATTCAGTTGATGCCATTCTTGCCACAGCAACATGTCCGACATAATCTTCAAAGAGTTCACTCCCAAAAAGAAGCGCAAACACAGCAGTTGGATCGAGAATGGTATCTCTGCAAATTAGTTTTGCAAGGAGCTGATAATCAATTCATTGAATTCACGTATGATCACACATATTCGTATATATTTATTTCTATATATCGCATATGACCTGGCTATACAGTTCTTTCCATTTTGATCATATGCATCTCTTTGCGATGGATCACTCAGCACTTGGTATGCCTCTCCTAAAACCTGTTCATGAATTTAAAAGACGATAATTTGTGTTGATCAAGAATTACAATGCTTGTTAACATTAAATAGGTTTCTTGTCTGCATCGATCATTGCAACTAGGACAATTCTTTCTTTTGGAAATACACAGGAATACGTAATTTCGAAACGTACCTGAAATCTATCTGCTGCCTGCGGATCATTTGGATTTTTATCAGGATGCACTTGCCTTGCCTACATGCATCGTCATCAACATCAGCAAAAGCAATCATAATAACAACAATAATACGTATCATTAGTAACAGCATTGAGATCCCAATTCTGTCATATTGTAACATACGAATTACTAAATATCAGAAACTTAACTTCACCCCTTATAACTAACATGACTCATATACTCATTATCACATCAACATGCTCTAATACCTTTCTCTTATGTTAACCGAGAGGTTGTTTTCGAATTGCTCCAACAGTGAAGTGTAACTACTATCTACTACTTCATGATAGATAAGAAGCGTACATAGTGTAATGAGCTATTTCGATTTCTTCCCTTATATCCAACCGACAGAGACCATAAAACATATGCATTCATATATAGGACGTGTTCAACACATATTTCGGTGCAGGTGATCCAACTATAGGAAGGTGAGTAGTGACTAGAAATTTTCAAGCAAAAGATAACTAAACATGCAACCAACAACAATTGAAATTCTTCATATCAATATAAACTCAAGAAAACCAAATTGGTGCATTTCTAACAACCTTTAGATAGTAAGCCTTGCGAATTTCGGCATCTGATGCAGATGGGCTGACTCCAAGAATGTCATAATACTCTGTTTCTTTAACCATTTTATTACCAAACACAAAAAACAAAAACCAAGTAATCTAATTTTGTTAGCTTGAAAAGACTAATATGTGAATGGTAAGTTATGAATTTGATGATTTGTAGAAAAAAGAGGAAAAGAGGTAGAGGGGACATATATTTTTAAGATAGAAAAGTAAGAAGCACTATGTGATATTACAGGCATAAACACATGAATAAGTTAGCTTTCCAGTGCTGAAAGATGTATAAACTAATATTTATAAAAGCTTTTCCGCGGGAGATCAACAGTGTAGTAACTGTCACTTTGTGGAACTCATCATCACTTTCCAAGTAAACCAAATCAGAATTTTTATGTATATGTGGCCAAGTAATACATGGAACAAAAAATATAAAAGTTGAGAACACCAAGAAAATGAACTTTGAAAAAACTGTATATGTAAATATTACTCTCTCAGCCAATGTGGTTCGACCGAATAACAGAGCGAATCTTGTGTTGATGAAGTGGTTGACAAGCAAGTTCTAGTTTCGATAAGACACACCCCATAATTTACCTTCTTCGTATACTAATGTAATGGTTTCATACTTATTAACCAAAATAATTGGCTCTACCTCTAGGTGTTCAACTTATTTCAATATACTAGTAATGATTGTCTAAGATTTCAATATACTTTGATCTGGATTTTACATTTTCGCTTATGATAACTCCTTTTTGTTTTAAAAGTATTTCATTGAGTTAATATAGATAGGTAAGCAAATAGTAAGACATAGATGTGGTACCTTGCCTACAGCTACATTAATTTCGATTTTAATGTATCAAATAATTGAGTGATCTGGGTAAGAGTCTTGGAACACTTAAACCTCATCAACTTGATTATGAATCTCGAATGATATGAATAATGAATTACTCTTTATATAATTAGTTTGTTGCTTTAATTTGTTGAGACGTTACTAAATGGTCACTGGAATTAGCGATAATAATACACCTTCCATTTCTTTTTAATCGACGTTTTTGTTTTTGCCTGTTCAACTTTGACCGTTAATTACTTTCTATTCTTTAGTTTAAAAAATATAAAATTTATATCGATCAATTTATATTGAAGAGTATTTTCATAAAAGTAACTTTTCATAATTTTTTATATCGTAATTAATTAGTTATTGTTAATTAATGTTAGACACCAAAAAACGAAAAAATCTTATATTGTGAAATGGAGAGAGTAGTAATGACTATAGAGTAACACCAACAAGAAACAATATTCGTACGTACAGGTCATTTATGTGTAGATTTTTCAGGAATGCCAATAAAAGAAATATTTGATAATTATTTTACATTTGAATTTGGATATGGAATTTTATAAAAAAATTCCTTGTATATTTACAAATGTAGTATCTAATTTCCATTTTTTAACTCTTAATATATGTACTAGGAGCGCATTTAAAAAAAACCATTCATCTGTTTCACATACTCCTATATATCAGACATTTGAGTTTGAGTGGAGAGGGAGATTTTGGAAGTATTAATAGTTGGTAATAATGTAAAGGCTTTTTTCTTATAGGCCCCTCAATTATGACTATCTTTTCTAATCAAACCCTAATACTATATTGCTTTCAAATGACTCCTCGAGTTGGTTTTTCAGCATAAAAGTTAACCATGATTATGATTTGAAGGTCAAGAAGCTTGGCAGTATCCACAGTCTACATCTTCGAAGTTCTTCATCGACATTTGAGTGTGGTATATCCATGTAGGTTGACTGCGTGTATATTAATCTTATGCTCAAAAATCATTACATGCCCTTCATAGTTTCACTCCATCACACGAGTACAAATCTTCTCAAGTCTCATTGACCAATCTTCACCTAGCATATGAGAATTTGATTAAACTGATACATGAAAATCTATCATATTTGCACAGAATTTCATTTATTATTTTTGTGCAATTCTTCCCTGTACTATCCCGTTTGATCCAGGTATGATCTGACTACTTGTGTGCCCACTCGTACTCTCAGCACTAATTTGTTGTAAATGACCAGTCCCTAATCGGGCTCTCGCAGTTGCTATACCGGGTTCAATCAACCTCTTCTTCAACAATTCGTCTTTATGAAGCTTACCCACTCAATCGCTTTTCTCCAGGATTCTTGTGGTGCCATCTTTAAATTTTGCAATTTCTTGTTTGTGAAATTAAGGTTCATCAGGTATTTGGGGGAAACAATGAGAATTGCCTCATTCTGATTGACTTTAGCTTTAAAGTAGTATTTGTTTTATAGCAAACTGAACTTCCAAAATTTACCCTCTCTATTGAACATACATACACATGGATTGACCTTCAAATCATAACCCTGGTTAACTTTTATGTTGAAAAACTAACTCGAGTGGCTAATTGAAAGCAATATAGTATCAGAGTTCGATTTAAAAAGATAGTCATAGTTGAGGGGTCTATAGAAAAAAAAGCCTAATGTAAAAGAGTAGATATTTACAATAGACAAAGGAGTAAATGTTAGGGAGTTGGGAGTGGGCTATGTCTAAATAATAATTGAACAACTTCTATTTAATTCCCGTGCTTATGAATAGTAGAAAGCTAGGCAGGTCGGCACGCAATGATATTACCATCATTCTAAATTAAGCTCAAATCTCAGCTATTCCCTTAAGCATTTTCATTTTCATTTTTTCCACTACTTATTATACTCACTATTATCACATTAATGTTTGCTCAATATTCAAAATTCCGCCCATACAAGCTGTTGATTAGTTATTTAAATAGCATACGATGTTAATCATTAACAATAAATGTGGGGCGTTTTGCATGAGTTACAACTTAAGATATCAATGGTAATAATGCTTTATCATTTTTGTAACTAAAAACTCCTACTCCCGCAAAAAAACCCGCATGCTTTATTTGTTAGTTGAGCGTATATATTAGATAGATTTTGGATTTAATAATTTGTGTTCAAAACACATTAGTCATATATACAACTTGATCAAGAAAGTGTTGATAAAGGGAATTCAACACTATAAATACTTACTTTTCTAGGATCATACTATAATACTTATCTACTATTTTGAGAATTAAAATATAATATTATAAATATTTGAAATTATACTAAAACTTGATCCTTAGAATGAGATGGACAATTAGCTGATATTTTACACTAGTATTTATTTGTTGAGAGAAAGAGTGAGAGGCCATGGCAAATGCAACAACACCTCATGGTATTGAGCAGCACCGACGTCTTAAAAATGTTAGAGCATATGAGATAGACAAACACTCATCTCCTCCTCCTCCTCCTCCTCCTCCTCCTCCCATCATTTTCCGACACCGATCATCTCACCTCACTCAATGTCCATCCATTTCTTCATCCTCCACCCTATCCCCTAATACCACAACAACTTCTTCATCATCACTTTCTTCTTCTAATTGTCTTGAAGAAAATCATATTATTATGTTCAACAAAAATATCATCACTAATAATAACACTAACCCTTTGTTATTAACTTCCCCTCCTGCTATTTCATTTCCATCAAGAATCCCATTTTCTTGGGAGAAACTTCCAGGAATTCCTAAACATCAAAAACAAAATTCCAAGAAAAAGCTCCCATTGCCACCTGGCACTAGGAAAACGAAGGGGCAAAGTTGTAATAGTGAAGCCTATTCTTCAAAGAGATACAGCATTTGTAGTAGTGAAGAAATGATGGGTAGTTTTCTTGAGGATCCATTCTTCATGGCGATGATTGAATGTTCCAAAGAAAAGAACAGGAGAGAAACAAGAAAGATGGTAACTACAAGAAGGAGCTTTAGCAGTATAGTTACTAGTCATTTGAACATATATGGTTCTTGCAAGAGTAGTTCATCATGTTCTGTTTCAGAATCATCAATTGTTCGTCGTCTTCCCTCTACCAAAAACTCCTTTTGGTCTTGATCGTGGCAGTGGTAATGGTCGTGGTCGTGGTCGAGATCGTATTAATTAGTTAAAGTTATAATAGTAGCGGTAGTATCAAGTATGGGGGCGGACATATCACATAAGTGTCTTCACGTTTAGTGTGGAGGTACGTAGGTAAGTCATAAGTGTACGTCATCCGATCCAGACTCTTTCCTATGTAAACTCTGGTTATATTATATGATAATTGTTGCTATGTATTTTCTTTATTTTAACTTAATTTAGGTATACTTTTTTTTAAGGTTGGATGTTATCACTTATCATTGTCAAAATTATTTCGTTTCTTAATCGTAACATTATTGTCTAATGGCGGTAATGTTTCAAAATCAGCCTAGTACAAATGTACAATGGCATCCTTTGTGTGATCCATGTGCTTCGATCTCTAACATTATTATTATTATGACTTGATAAATAACTTTGCATGTGGAGACATCATTAGGTACTGGAGTATAATTCAAGTTTGCACAACGTATCCAATCAAAACTAAATCAAGAATGCAAAGGTCATTAATAATAACTCTACTTATGAATTGATAAAAACTAATCATGTCACTTCATTGTACGACACAAGGTTACAAGAAAAAAACAAATTGATATACGTATATATATGCTAAGCAAATTCATATCACTTCATTATACAATACAAGGTTGCAAGGAAAAAACAAATTTATATACGTATATACATATGCTAAGCAAATCCATGTCACTTTATTATACGATACAAAATTGCAAGGAAAAAATAAATTGATATAGGTATATGCTACGCTGAAGGTGATATTTGTGCATCAAAACATCCATATATAACACTCGATACTCAGCTTAGATGTCCTAAGCAACTGATCTGGTCCATTAACAATTAGTTGGGTACTTATCCAAGACAAGGCTCCATCTCCTAGTTTCTTTTTGTGTCAGCACCATAATTATTACTTTCGTTCGGAAAATTAAGCAAATAATATAACGTATAATACGACTTTTTTTTTTTTAGCTCAACTAGTGATACTTCCTCTCATTTTTTATTGACGTTTTAAACTTGAAGCTCTTTTATGTCAATTGAGATATAATAATTTACACATAAATGAATAATCACCAATTACATTTATGTATTAAATTCTACATTAAATAGAATTTTAAGAGGAAGATATCATAAAATATTGCATTTCGAAGTGTAAAACATCAATTAAAAAACAAAACCAAAAACCTAATAAAACCTAAACTAAAACAAAAAAAAGTCGTACCTGTGTAAAGTTTTGTATCGTATCTTGTAATGATTAGTTGAGAAAAATGTCGGCTAAAATATTATTAGTTATATAAAAATATACAATTATAAATTAACCTCAATAAGGTTAACCAATAACAACATTCAATATATTTTCGAAGATGATACTTGATATAACAAACTATTTTTTACACACTTCTACTTTTTTCTTCAACCTCACACAATACTCAAAAACTACTAAGAACAAGACTTGGCTTTGTTTAACTACTTTGATTTGATATGCTTTGATGGGGTGATATTCAAATGAAGCTTTACTACTCTATTTATAGGCAACATTTGTGCCTTCACTTAGCTACATTAAAATCTCTACAAATTAATAAATCCTCTCTAAGATAATATATTTATCCGATCCTGACTTGGGCTAGTTAAAAAAAATTAAAAAAATAATTAGATAATTCTTTAAAAAAATTACTTTATAATAATATTAGGTCCCAGAAAAATTATAAATTAATAATCCTTAGAAATTAAAATATTACAATTTATTTAAAATATAACTCTACAATAGTTTGTTTTTTTCTTAAAGTTCAAATCACTTAGAGTTCATCCCTAATTTTTGAAGTTATATACATTTTTGTAGAATGGATGTACGAAAATTTACTTATTTGAATTCAATTATGTATAATAAAATTGAATATAATATACTAGTAAGATAATTAAGCCCTTCATGTCGTCAAATTTTATATATATTTATTCAAAAACTCTTCATCTCAAGCAAAAACTCTTTAAATTAATAAATTATTAATTTATAGAGATTTTACTATATGAAGAAATGTATTCAAGCACTTGCCTTTCAATTGGACAAGTTGTCAAACGGGCAACTTGCAAGTTACTTATTTCAATATCATATTGTCAACTTGCAAGAATCAAGTTGGACAATGATTCTTGCACTTGATTCTTGCAATGGCTTCATGGTGAAAGTTTCCCCATCTACATCTAACATGTATGAAATTTTTTTGGCCTAAATGAAATAAGGTTTAAATGGTAATTCTATCAATGTGACGACAATACATTGAGATCATTATCGAATTGATCGAATGATGAAATACAAAAGTATTCATTATCTCCCAATATAGTAAAAACATAAATAATATAACGAGTTATTTTGATTTATCGCATTTTATCGTGAACATGTAAAATATCAAAATGTTAGGTATGACATGTGAACAGAATTATGGTATTTTGGTCGTAGTTGACTCGGTTTCCTCAAGAAACGCAGTCTAGTATACTCAGTCTTCTACTACATATCCACACAAAAACATATTCTTGTTTTTTAGCTCACAAGTACAGAAAAAAAATCCTCTGTTTTGAGTTTTATTAGTCAATCAAACGTTAAGGTAAGATATTTCTACTGACCCTGATAATTTTCTGCACTTATTTTTCCTCTTAATTCAATTCATGCAACTTTTTGATATGTGTGTTGGTTTAGCTAGCTTACTATTAAATTTTTTGTTTTATACATACGATCAAGCTGATTGGATTCGTCATATATATAGTGAAAACGGTCGTATTTATATAGCCGACTCCACTTCTTAGAATAATGATTGGTTTGATTGGGTTGGTTATCTTATTATATCTGATCAATTATGATATTAGGTTGGGTTTTTGTGTATAACTAAAGATGGATTTTTTTTGGAAAAAGGAATCATTTGTACTGTGGCACTCTGCACCCTAAAAAATTTGTTTTGGGATATTGAGATTGTGTTATGCAAGATAATATTGTTTTGTGGAAATTACATTCTGCTGTGTTCCTGGAGAACAGTGGAATGGTACTTGGAATGTCAAATGTTTCATTGTATGTTTTCATGTTTGATGCACCCATCGATATTATATGGACGTGTTTGTTTTGTCTAGTTCTGACTTGTTTAACAGAAGTTTTTTTTCAAGAATTGAGAGGTATAACATGTTTTTTCCAAAAAATTCGGCCCTTGTCATTGAGAGGACTCTAATCATGAGACATAGTCATTGCGAGTGTGGCAACTAGGATAAGCCTAGTGGTTAGGTAAACATGTTTTTAGATTGGGGATGTATCCTGATTAGTGAGATAACCTCCCTTCTTTTACAGTTTCTGTGTTGGATTTAATGATCAATGTTCTACTGAAGGGTATTTCACTAATTTGTGTAGGTCAATGTTGTATATTGTCATTTGTCAAATGTAATTTTTTACAACATCCAATGTAGTGAGATCGATTTATGTATTTCATGCTAACCGAATTCCTTTGCTTAAACAGATATTACTTAAGGAGAACTAAAAATGAGTTGCTTTGGCTTCTGTGTGAAGGATGGCATGCGAAAGACTTATGATAATGGACCATACATGGCAGATAATATCGCAGGTTAGTAATTCAGGTTGTATTCTTCCCCTATAATTCAACATCGTTGAATGACTTTTACCCTGAACAGAAGGAATTAGGACTTATTTGACTGAAGGATATATGAATTGCATACATATGATAAAGAAGATAAATGCATTAGGTTTTATTAACTTTACATTTGACCCTGTTAAAAGGATTTTAACATTTAATGGATTTTATTTTTCAGATACTTGATTACATTATATTTATGCATTAAGTTTAAACTGATGAGTTTGTTAGTCATAATTTGATGAGTAACTGCAAAACCTTTCATATTATTTTCTTGAATGCAAATGTAATATAATAGTCTAATCCAGGAAATAATATGGGTTATCGCGCAACAGAAGCAGCTCCAAAAGATGCACAAAATCAAAAGGTGATGCCGATTGATGTGCCTTCTATTTCTGTTGACGAATTGAAGGACGTAACAGATAACTTTGGTACGAAGTCTTTGATTGGTGAAGGATCATATGGGAGGGTATATCTTGGTGTTCTCGCCAATGGTAAGCATGCTGCTATAAAGAAGCTGGACTCTAGCAAGCAACCCGACCAAGAATTTTTATCACAGGTTTGTTTCAGTTCTCAATGGCTGTTGCTCTGTTCTTCTCTCATTCATGAATGAGCTTTCACTTAAGATGTTGTTGTTTTCATAATATGACAGATTTCAATGGTATCGAGATTGAAACATGAGAATGTTGTTGAGCTACTTGGTTATTCTGTGGATGGTGGCCTTCGTGTGCTTGCCTATGAGTATGCGTCAAATGGATCTCTTCATGATATCCTCCATGGTGAGCTCTATCAATTATTACATCTACTTTAGCCGAAACTAAACCTGGTAGTAATGCTGATGATGTAAATGAGAAGCACGTGTAACATCTTGAAGCTAACCTTTTCCCTCCCCTTATTTTGTTTAATTCACTTTTGCTTTGAAAGCTCGGAAGTTGGAATTTGAATTAGTCTTTCTTCCCTTTTTTCAATTGGATTCTTTTCTTTGTTTTGTGGTTTAACAATTACAGTTTGTGTTGTATAAGCGGTTTATTATTTTTGCACACAAAAGTTGAATATGATTTGTCCTAGTCCTGCACACTGTGCTACTTGAGTCTTATATATATTTTATCGCAAATGCACATGCATGCAAATATCGTTGCCTTAAATGTTATGCTACGATTATACACTCTACTACAAATATATACTCCCCTCAAAATGTTCAATAGGTGTTAATTTGTTGCTTCTCATGACAGGAAGAAAAGGTGTCAAAGGTGCTCAGCCAGGTCCGGTGTTATCATGGGGCCAGAGAGTTAAGATTGCAGTTGGGGCTGCAAAAGGACTAGAATACCTACATGGAATTGCTGAACCTCAAGTTATACATCGTGATATCAAATCCAGCAATGTATTAGTATTTGATGGTGATGTTGCTAAGATTGCAGATTTCGACTTGTCAAACCAAGCCCCAGATATGGCAGCACGTCTTCATTCCACTCGCGTCCTTGGGACTTTTGGTTATCATGCTCCGGAGTGAGTTTTGATCCAAGATTTCCTATATAAACTCCACTAGTCCAGTTGTAGATTCTTATAAACGTAGTGTCTTGTGACTTGTAACAAGGAGTAAAGCAATTTGGCTCGGAAATATATTTATTTGAACTGTCAACTGCTTCTAGTACCTTACTTGGTTTTGCTGCAGATATGCTATGACTGGCCAGCTGAGCTCTAAGAGCGATGTTTACAGTTTTGGTGTGGTTCTCCTTGAACTATTGACTGGCCGCAAACCTGTGGATCACACACTACCTCGGGGGCAGCAGAGTCTTGTGACCTGGGTGAGTCATTGATTTTAGTAGCCTTACTTAAATGTATTGCTATGTTCTCTAGAAATGTTCAGCAACTTCTCTGATTATTTCTCATGTTGTTTACTGCAAAATTTCGTTGAAGTTGTATGACATGCAAATTTAAACAGGCAACACCAAGACTCAGTGAAGATAAGGTGAAACAATGTGTTGATGCTAGACTAAATGGGGAGTACCCTCCCAAGGCAGTTGCAAAGGCAAGTTTGTGGTAGTACAAATCTCCTAGTTGCAATTGATGAGTTATTGTTTAGGGAATGGTGCTCATCTGTTATCATCATCTGTAATGGCTTATTAACTATCTGTAGAACAGTTATTTGAGAGTTAACATAGCTTTTTAATTTATTACAGATCAGAATGATTGTTTTCATTTTCTAATAGAGTCGATGTCGTCTTGTACCAGATGGCTGCAGTTGCTGCACTGTGTGTACAATATGAAGCAAATTTCCGGCCTAACATGAGCATTGTGGTGAAAGCTCTCCAGCCGTTATCTAATGCAAGAGCAGGACCACCGAATGTAAATGTGCACATGCGACCTTAGTGAAATGACAATTGGAGAATGAATAAGATTGAGGTGGTCCATAGATGCTTGTAAATCCTTTGACTGTGGTTAGAAGACTGCATGTATACAACTCCTTTCTGTGCCTCACTGCAACACATGAGTGTTAACTATAGTCTCCCCTTCATAATGCTTTACCTCCACAATTCGAAAAATTGTTCATACATTGACCAAATAGTGTAGGTAAAGAATCCTCTTCATTTGAACATTGTATCTTCGGAACACCGATCCATATTATTTGAATTGAATCTCCATTCGATCAGTCCCTTTTTGTTGCAATTTGATGGTGCAGTAATGTTGTTGTTTCTGCTTGGCTATGGACTATGGTGTAGTACAGGATAAGATTGATGCATTTCTATTTAAAGAGTTTTATAAAGATGACATCATTAAAATTGTGGAGCATATAGTAGTACTAGACTACTAGTAAATTTGTATCTTCTCTTTGCATGGATCACTCAGCACTTGGTATGCTTCTCCTAAAATGTCATAATACTCTGTTGCTTTAACCATTTTATTACCAAACACAAAAAACAAACACCAACTAATTTAATTTTCTTAGCTCTAAAAGATTGTTATGTGAATGGTAAGTTACGAATTTGATGATTTGTAGAAAACAGAGGAACGGAGATAGAGGGGACATGTATTGTTTAAGATAGAAAAGTAAGAAGGACTATGTGATATTACAGCCATAAACACATGAATAAGTTAGCTTTCCAAGGTTGAAATATGTATAAACTACTATATAAGCTTTTCGCCAGGAGATTAACAGTGTAGTAACTATCAATTTGTGGCACTCATCATGACTTTAAAAGTTTTATTTACCCGAAAAAATTGGAATAATACCATTAGTCAAAGTTTGGCCTTCTCAGCCTTTATTCCAATAGTAATCCCCTGACAACACTATTATTCTGCAAGGAAAAGGAAATGTTAAATAGAAAGTTGAGAAATATGCAGTATGAATAGTTTGAGAGCTCTATTATGAATTACTGATACCTTGACCACTTAACTACATATAAATTTTGTTGGAATCTATAATACTAAATAATTGAGAAATACAAAATCATAAATGAACAACAAAACAATGCCATCATGATAACAATTCTCAAATTCGACATAAACTCCACACATGTAAAATTATATGTATATGAAGCCAACCTTGTCAGGTAAAATTCATGAAATTGACATTCTAGAATAAGACACACCTCATGCGTATATTAAGATTGAGGAATATAGCTAATATTTATAGTGATTTATGTAATTGTATTACTTATAAAGAGTAACTTACTTACCTCACTATGTTTTTACTTAAAGATCATTGAATATTATTCCAAAAAATCATTTATTCACTAGTATTTTTTTTGAAGAGTCACTCTAGTATTATTTTTACTTAGACAAAAAGTTATTTGAATTGTTGTTATATTGAAATAAAATAAAAATATTTCATATTTACATTTTTAATCATAAAATATTTAAAATAATTTTAAAGAATGCTTATTTTATAGAGTAAATAATTTATTATACTAATGGAGAATCGATACGCCATTTAAAATACGCGACTGCATTTTTATTTAAAATCATATTATATTTTGCTTGCAGTTGTAATTTGTATTTAGCTAAAATATAATAATTGATATATGTGACTATAAAAATATCGACATTACTTCTAACATGTAATTTAACTTCAAATATATTTTAGTATTGTTATCTAATAACACCCTTCATGTTATTTGTAGTAATCGGATGCATCATGTCCTTTCATATTACTACATAAAAATATAAATAGTTTTTATTATAGTTATTAGTTCAATTTCATATTATAAAAAATTATATGTGCTTCATGGCATGTAAGTAGTAAATTTAGGGAAGAACCTTATAGTATTAACATAAAATGATTGATCCATACTTTTAGAAGGCATATTATTATATTTTATTTATAGTTGGAATACTTATTTTGCTAAAAGATAACAATTTTTATCTTTCATTATAGAAATATCGAAGTTACTTTATTATGTTGTTGAACTTTATGTATATATATATATATATACAACATTTCTTATCTTATATATATATGTATATATATATATATATATTTTACACATATCTAACAACATTTCTTATCTTATTTTTATATAAAGTCATTAAAATGATAATATTTTTTATTTGTTAAAATGGCGCATTATGTCTTTTCATATCCTAGACATGAAAATAATTTTTATATAAAGGCATATAAAATCATAATATTTTTTTTTCTTATTAAGATGGTGCATATTGTCTTTCCATATCTTATATATGAAAATAATGATTTTTTAATTCATGTGGTATGTAATAATGTAACTATAAATATTTTCATAACTAATAATAGAATCTTTTACAATTAGTTCAATGTGTAAATAACATTCATATTTAATATGTGCATTGAGTTAATCGAATAGCCTAGTGGAAAAAACTCTTGCTAGTGACCAAAATGTTCCTGATGGGTTCGAAACTCATCTTCATCGTTAATTATCAAAAAAAAAATATGTGCATTGTAATTAGATTCGTATGGAGGGTAGTTTAGTCCTAACAAAAAATGGAAGAAACACCTAAGGCTATACACACATTTATAAGTAGAGTAAATGACTTCATCATTCACTCACTTTTATTAAAAAACACTAGTCGATCACCCTAACATGACTTTATATACCTTCGATCACTCATGTTGGATATTGTGTATAATGTTTTTTAACAAACGTAAATGATCAATGAAATCATTTGCTCTTATAAGTATTATAGATTATAGATTATAGATTTTCGACTTTCAATTCAAATGGAAGTTATATTGGTCAATTAGTGCTCCAAAGTTATTTTCTATATTATAAAAGATCATATTGGACTATCTTTTCGAGGTCAAGAAATTGCATAATTTTTCAACAAATCGTTAGCCAAGATTCCAAGAATGGACTGGAGGTGTCCAGCGAATGGGTAAAAAGAAAAACCCCATACAAGCCTGTACAATCATTTGAAGCTACTCATTCTTCGTTTCACATTGTAATATTCTCCAGCCTCTACAAAAAGAATGCAAAAACAAAAAACAACATCAAGTATGCTATCTGTACTCTAACAAGCTTGATCTTGTGCCTGCTATCCCGTTCTTGTAGCTGCAGCACTGTCACCCTTCTGATGAGCGTGCAAATTCCCACGTACGATGGAAAACATTCAAGCGATTTAATTCATAATACTGCATGCTTAGTTACTTAGGCTATCCTCTACTTTCTCGACTTCAGCATTGCTATGTCGCTCTTCTCAGTGTCTGAACTTTCTCTTCTAGACTCTGATTCCGAGGTGCCTTCCTGAGTCTTCCTCCGCCTTCGTCCCTGTATAGTGAAATCAGACAGGGAGGTGAGGAATATATTTGTGCAGCTATACGACATGTCAAAAAGGTAACGAGTTTTCAGTAATCAAACTTCTCTAGGTATTGGATATTCTCCAGATTCAAGCATCCGAACAACTTGACCCATATTTGGTCTCTTGGCAGAATCTGGATCGACACATCTCAAAGCAGTCAACAAAGCTCTTTTAAGGGCAGCTGTAGATGGACGTGTTACTATTACAGGGTCGACAACTTCTTCTGCACGTTTGCTACCAACCATCATTTTGAGCCAGTCCACAAGGTTAACCTGATAGAAAAGGTACATCATAATTGAACTGAAAATAGATTCACCTCCTTCCAGTAACAACCTAGGTAAGAGCTTAGACACCTAAAGTGGATCCATGGACCGAGTCAAATTTCCATGCTGGTAAAATCGACCTTCTTGTTAGTTGTTAAATTTTAAAAAAATCAAACTGAGAGCACGCCCCCAATCGACATCTCATATAAGATGCTCTACAGATTAACTTCTAACTTACCTACAATAGAACTTTTCGTTACACTTTCCTACTAATATCTCCTAATTTAGGCAATATTTACTCCTCCTTCATTAACTAACTGATGTAGTATCTTTATTGTATTTTCGTTTCACATGCCATTGCTAACTGGTATCTAGTATCAACTTGAAACTTCTAAACTGCACTGTACTTAACATCAAGTATACACAACAAGCCTGTGTCAGAGATAGCTAACTCCAAAATCATGTCGTATGCCAGTGTATTGAGTACCAAAAGACGAGAAAACAATCTATAGGATGGAAATTACTCCAGAGTCGAGAGTCTAGTTCAAAGATGTCAGAAGGTTACCTCGGGTGCAGGACGACTATAATCTACTGGATCTCTTCCAGTTATAGCTTCTATGAGCAAAACACCGAAACTATATACATCACTTTTCTCATTTAATAGACCACTATTTGCATATTCAGGAGCTACATACCTGCAAAGACACGAAAATGTTGGAGAATTAAAAGTCGGAAGCAGTCATAAAAAGCATAGTAAACAACTTCGAAATTACAGCTCTCAAAATAACAAAAATGTAAAACAGATAAAGTCATAAGGCAGCTGTTTTATAAACTCACCCAAATGTACCCATGACTCTGGTTGTAATATGACTCTTCCCAGCTCCAAGTAACTTGGCCAGACCAAAGTCAGAAATCTTTGCATTGAACTCATCATCAATCAGTATATTGCTGGACTTAATGTCCCGATGAACAACTTTTGGTTCTATTGCTTCGTGCAGATATGCAAGACTGAAAGGAAGATACATGAATTAGCTACAAATTCAACTCAAACTAGTTCATAAAGATGTATGAAGTAGTCAATACTCACGCCTTCGCAGTCCCGAGAAGGATCTTTGTACGAGCCTCCCAAGTAAGGTACCCATGATGTCGCATTGCTCCATGAAGCCATTGTTCTAGATTCCCATTATTGACGTACTCATACACCAACAACCTATATTAAATGTAAAAATCATGTCCCATTGTCTATGACAAATAGCTTGAAGAGAAGCTCTGAGGGGTTAAGGTTTAATTATAAAATACAAGTATAAGCCGTATTCATGATAACTATGCATAATAATTCTGTTCTACAAGTGCATGATCGAATGAGAGTGTAACCTTTGCGTTCCTTCAATACAGTAGCCCAGTAGCCGAACCAAATTTTTGTGTCGGACATGACCAATAGCCTCAACTTCCACCCTGAATTCCTTCTCTGCTTGTCCTCTGCCCACGATAGGAATAAAGACATAAGATGACACACTATACTCAACGATAAGTTAGGGGAGCAAGTACAACATGTATTTGCTAACTCACAAATTATTAAGAAGTCTTTTAACAGCAACAGGAGATCCATTGACAAGTTTCCCACTATAAACAATTCCGTAGCCACCTTCACCAATGACATTCTCCTTTGAAAACCTATTTGTTGCAATTTCAAGATCTCTCAATGTAAACCAATGTCCCCAACCAAGATGTGAGAACTCAGGCAGACCGGAAAGAATTGATGAAGAAGCCATGGCATGCGAAGACTGATATACTTGAAGACCAGCCCCTTTCTCTCCAGAATCCATGGCGACAATTTCCTTCTCCAAATCGGTAAACGAATCTGATTGACTATGGACGTCAATGTACTTCTTCTTTTCATTATTGAGATGTGTCAAAAGCTTCTCCGAGTCTCTATCACTCAGATTCTCCTTTACAGGAAGGGAATGATTTTCATGCTGAACTTGATGATTTCGAGAACACTGATCAACCTTTATCTCCTTAATTTCTATGGATATCGATGGAATTTGAAATACCGGGTTCTCATTGGCCTTCCTTGATTTTTTGCACCGCATACAAAATGTCATCAAAAGAAGAGCCAGTATAGTGAATATGCCAAGGAAAATTGCAATCAGAACCCACACCTTTAAATTTAGGAGATGTGTTCTCTTATTCAATTCAAAACTAAGGTCAGACGCCATTTACAACCAATTTTAAATCCCTGAAAGATTGTGATAAGAATGTACACTTGCCAGGTTAACTCATCAGTTCAACTCTTGAACATTGCCCATCTATAATCCTACATCAGAGAAAATATATGGCTCTTTTTATCTATTTTTCTAGTGCTGAATAGACAAATGCTCAATCACTCCACAGAAAAATACTCAATCGCTTAACATTACCATTAACATGCCTCAACACTCTGTATAGTCTCATCTCTAATAGGGTAAGGGGTCGGATAGTATGCAACTTTACCACCGTGAAAACAGTAAGGTTCTTTTCCAATTGACCTAAGAATGAAGTGCAAACACTATCTAAGAAGCGTAGGTAGGCTCAATCACTTGACATAAAAATCCTTCTTTTTAAAATGAAGATAAAAAACGATCAGAAACAAATAATATGCAAAGAATCAGAAACTGTAATGCCAACATTTTACAACAACTCATTGAGTGAGTAAATAAATACTTCACCAAAAAACTATTCAAAGTCCTAAAGTTTGCAGTTAAATAACAATCAACCAATATCAATGTGCATCTAACCTAAGCCTAGTTACAATATTATATTACTCGTAATCACTAGGTTACCTCCGAGCCCTTACAATGAGAAGAACCGAATTTAAAAAAAAAACATTAATGTGCATTAAAGATCAGAATTTTACCCTTTTTCTCCAAAGTAAGAGCTTTTCACAATCCCTTGTTCAAACAATGCAGTTCACACTTGATCCCAGATCTCTTCTCCTAAAGCTACTCTTGAATAGCAATAAGACCAAAATGTTCTGACAGATGAAACACATCATTATCAAGACTCAAACTTTTTCTACCTTTATGTTATTTTTCAACTTTCTTGGATGAAATGCAATCTGAAAATGATGAAAAGTGGCCCCAAAAAGAAAGAAATATGTTGAGAAGACTTGTTTTGAAGTTTAAGGGAATGGGTCAGAGACTTCTACAGAAAAATGCCACCAAAAAATGGACATGGAATTATGTGAAGCAATGTGGAATAAGTGACAATGAGGTTATCATATCCAAAATAAGGAAACTAATCATTTGGAGTTGTCACTTGTCAATGGTGATGCTTTACATTCAGTAAAGGAGGAGCAAGTCCCCACATACCTATAAGTCTCATCTTTACGCACACCGTAGAGATTCATGTCCCGTAAATAAACATAATCTCATGTCAGAATGTATTACCGTTTTCCATTAAAAGAGGATGATAAAGTTTGGCAAATTTATTAAATTTATATTTGATTATGTAAAGATGATAATGAGTTTTGAGTTCGAATATTATGTTATGTTTGAGTGATATTGTATCATAATAGGTTACTATCGAGACATATGCATAGTTTGTTTTAAAATGTAATATAAAAACTAAAGTATGTCTCAATTTAATCGAATTGTAAAATGATAGTATTAGATAAAATATAATATGGAATGAATGATTTATTTTGAGGAATAGTAAGAAACAATCAAAATGAAGAAAAATAAAAATAAAATAAACTAAGGTGTTATGCATAACGGGACTGTGGAATGATATTACTCAATCAATTAAGTTGCCCTTATAGGTGTTACAATTGGAAAGCCACATCTCAACCAATATTTAGCCCAAGTCCCACATTAATGGAGTATAATTATTGTTAAGAAAACGAGTTTTGTACGAAAGATAATTATTTTTTAGTAAGATTAGAATCTTATCTCTAAATCAATTAGGAATTTATATAGTATGCAAATTGTAATAATTCATTTTGCGTTAATTTTATGTAATATGTATGTGATATAAACGTTCAAAAAAAATCGGATGAAATATTTAAAGAGTTGTGAAACACTAGCTATTACTAGTGTGTATGGTAGTAGGTCAATGTCCTCCTTAATTAGAGCCCTATTAATTAGAACCCCATACAATGAATGCATGATTAATGGAGTTTTGAGAAAGACCTTTTTCGAAGTACTCCTATTTGCCGATAAGGAAGCTAATAAAAGATCTTTATGTAAACGAAACTCCCTTTCCCATTGCATATTTATACGGGTAGTCAAAGGATTAATTAGCAAACATTTATTGATAAATTGGACTAAAGAACTTAGGTGAGTTGTATAAATATCACATTCCTATTTTACTTGCCACAAAATATCCAAGAATAAAATATTACTAATAGTAGGGTTAGTAGTTTTATTTTATAAGAAAAAAAGTACAGGGCTCTTGCATGAAATGCCAAGAATGTCACGTACCAAAGAATCAAATAAGACATGTAATTATGCCATGTATCATCAAAATAAAACATTCACGAAATATAATTCAATTGAGTAAGAGTATTAAGTATTTGTAATCTTGTCTCTTTACTTAACGTGAATACAACCCTTCTAAAAAGAAAATAGCACAGTGTAATGAGAATTCCTAGCAATTAAGACAGTATTTCAATTACTTATCAAAATATTATACTTCATGTATTTTTAAAAAGTTCGGCAAAAGTACTAAAGTAGTATGTAATATATTGTTGAATATCTAACAAAATTGAGAAATAAATTACTCCCTCCGTCCCTAAAAGATTGTCACATTTTGACTTTTGTGGTCAATTACAAGAAAATTTGATCATGAATTCTCATTAAACGATAAGAAATAATATAGTGTTGTGGGACCTCGTTAGATTCGTCTCAATATATATTTTTGAAATAACAACTTATTATAATTTTTTCACATGTAAAATAAGAGATATTTATGTTTTAAATCGTGCCTTATTGACCATCAAAAGTCAAATGTGACAATCATTTAGGGACGGAGGGAGTAAAAAATTGGAAAAGATAGATATGGAATGAATAATGGAAGAATATGAAGAATAGCTGACACATTAGATTGTCCAACAAGTGAAGCAACACATCAGGAGACGCGACAGATCTATCATCTGTCATAACATTTTGTTCGATCAATTCACAACCTATTAGAATAATCCCTTTACTTTATGTTGAGTCAAATGATGAGATAATTATAGGCTCCTCATTTTAATGCAATACTTTGATCAATAATTTTCGTAAATTTAGATTCTCCTAAACTTTTATTATCATTGAAAATTTGTTCTTATAATTTTTTTTTTGTGAAAAGTAAAATTTTATTAATCAAGTCGCTCTCTCAAAAATGTAAGAAATAATAAATCATTTAGCACTCAAAATCTGCTCCATACACATTCAATAAATAACAATAACAAGTTATCCGTTATAAAAGAACGTCGTTCAAATAATACTCATTTTTTAATTAAAACTATCAAATAAATATTCATTTAAAAGTGTTATCAATATTTGTCCCTTTACATGCTAGATAATTCATCCCATCATATAATTTAATTTATATATAAAATAAACCTCATTGACTTAAATGCAAATTTGAGGATACACTCAATTTCGACTAAACCAAGCTGCACTCGAGTCTCGAGTTAAAAGTCGATCGAGCCATTTAATATTAGCTCAGTTGCACTCCTCATACCTATAACTATAAGATCGCAATATGTGTCCCCAAACCATCTACGAAATCGAACGAGCCACTTGATATACCTATTCAAGTTAAATCGAGCGAGCCGGTTGATGTAGCTCGATTAATAGAACATAGAGTAAGCCAGGATGACGATGAATGCCCCCAAAACGATAGTCCCATACTCTCCTTATCCCTTGTCTGTTGGCGGCCACTTGTTTCATCTCAATGCAATAACAATACACGTTTCTCCTTTGTCGTTTACGGTAATGAATTTCGTCATGCGGAGAAATCCACACTGCAAGCTATGATCTTTTTCCGCAAATCCTCCTCAAAATCATCACTTTCGGTTTGGGTACTCCTTAAATCATGTTCTTGGTGAATTCTTGAAGTGAAAAAATCATAAAATATGGCTGCTAAAATGGTGTTTGAGAAAGTGTCAAAGGGGGGTGGGGGGTTGTTGTTAGAAGAGGTGCAGAAATGGGGTGTTTCAATGAAGCAGACAGGAGTTAGTCTTCGTTATATGATGGAGTTTGGTTCCAATCCCAGTGAAAGAAATTTGCTGATTTCTGCTCAGTTTCTTCACAAGGAGCTGCCTATAAGGATTGCAAGAAGAGCTATTGAGCTTCAGTCTCTTCCTTTTGGCTTGTCGAGTAAACCTGCTGTTTTAACGGTAATTGTGCTCTTATTTTCGACTATACAAACTCTAATCGAATACCACTAAGTTATTAGGTCATTAGTGACAGTTGTGTGGTTGACATTCTTTAATAATTCTAAATTTTGATAGTTAGTTATTGGTGTAATGCTTTTTAGTATTGCCCCATTAATAAAAAATATTGTGGTTTGGTTTTCAATAGTAGAAATTGGACAATCTTTTTGGGATGTATAGATTGTACGAAAGTATTGTCAAAATGGTCAGTTTCTTGTCTGTTGTTTGATAGATTTGTTAGAATTTATTCTAACAAGATTGTCTGCTCTCTTTTTGAAAGAACTGTAGGATTAAATTCAGTAGAGATTAATAAGTAGTGTGCAGATCTTGACTTTCCCGAGTCAGAACAAAAGAGTTCTATACATAGAAAGCCGTGCATGTTTCTGTACCTTAATGTTTTGCTTATTTAACTTGAATTTCAGTTGCAGTTTATTGTTTTGATTTTGCATACTTTTGTGCCTGAAAGAAGATGAATATGCATGGCAAAATTGTTGCATAATTGTTGACCAACATTGTTTGCAATCGAAAGTTTTAAAGCTGTGCTTTGGCTTCTGCTGTTTTATATGGCATTTTTTGTTCTTGAATGTGCACAAAGTTTGAGAGTGGTTACTGTGGATGATTGTATGTAGTCTTGTTTGGTGATTTGTAAACATTTAAGGATTCAGGAACTATATTTGCTATGTCTATACTTGTTTGGATCCTCAGTAACATTGAATGAAGTATGGTTTTGATAAAGTCGACTTATTTCATTTTATGGTCTGAGATTGACTGAAGTATGGTTTTGATGAATTCAACTCATCCTTTGGCCATTTTGTAGGTCCGAGATTGGTATTTGGATTCTTTCCGTGACCTTAGAAACTTCCCAGAGATAAAAAATAAGAATGATGAATTGGAATTCACTAAGATGATTAAATTGATCAAGGTGAGACACAATAATGTTGTCCCGACAATGGCTTTGGGAGTTCAACAGTTGAAAAAGGATCTTACTCGCAAGATTGATTACATGAATCTTGATGAAATTCACCAGTTCCTTGATCGTTTTTATATGTCAAGAATCGGCATCAGAATGCTCATTGGTTAGTCATATTTTAATTCTACCTGTGTACTGCTTTATTTCGGCCTGCTCCTCCATACTCCAGTTTTTGGTAGCGGAAGAGATTACTTAATACCCTTACTTTTAATTGAATCTCAGGGCAGCATGTAGAATTGCACAATCCAAACCCCCCTCCTGATGTGGTAGGCTACATTCATACCAAAATGTCCCCTGTCGAGGTTGCAAGAAATGCTAGTGAAGATGCACGCTGTATTTGTATGCGTGAATATGGCAGTGCACCAGAAGTTAGCATTTATGGAGATCCTAATTTTACATTCCCGTAAGTTCGAATTATTGCTTCTTTGTTAAGGCTGTCATTTGTTTTATGTCCTTTTTCCCCGCCAGGTTCCCCTTAACTGAGATCTAAATAAAACTTGTATCCAAAAAGAAAATAACCTAGAAAAGAAAAAAAATGATCAAAAGAGAGAATATGTCATTGAATGATACATTAGATCTTGTAATTATTTACTTTGCAATGAATTGATGTGGTTTCATGTTCGGTAGGCACATTAAATGAAGCACCTGACCTTGTGCTCTGGAAAATGCATTTCTAAAGTTATGTATATTGGTTTAAATAAAATATTATCAGACATTTGCTTTTCTTTTTAATATTTAGTTTCGCATGTATAGTTATTCCAGTGAATCTCCAGGACCAAACTGAAAGCATATCTCCTGCCATCAAATTCTCCTTGTTTATTCCCGTAATCTCGTTCTGAGTGTCTATGCTTGTTTTCTCTAATTGGGATATATATTGGAATATCTTGTCTTACCTACAGTCTCACCTGAATTGAAACTTCGGTGTAAATTTCTCTAGCATTTCTGTGCTCTCATGGTCTCAACTATTCTAGTGTTCTACAGATGGAAGTGCTTGGCTTATCATAAGGCCATACTATTCTCTAAATTCCTTCACATGTTTACTTGGTTTATTATTTGGCCCACAGGTATGTACCGCCACATCTGCATTTGATGGTTTTTGAATTGGTGAAGAACTCCTTACGTGCTGTACAAGAACGGTTCATGGACTCAGACAAGATAGCACCTCCTATTCGTATTATAGTTGCTGATGGTTTAGAGGACGTCACTATTAAGGCATGCTGTACAACATTAGCTCTTTCATTGTTCTATTAAAACTCCTAACGATCTTGAAACTGTGGTATATACTTGTTTGAATATGAAGTAAACGTATGATGTTGAAGTTTTCTTCTCCATGCTCTGCATTACAGGTCTCCGATGAAGGGGGTGGTATTCCGAGAAGTGGTCTTCCTAAGATTTTCACTTATCTTTACAGTACTGCAAAAAATCCCCTGGATCTACAGTCAGATATTGAAACAGCCAGTATGGCAACCATGGCTGGCTATGGATATGGGCTTCCTATAAGTCGCTTGTATGCTCGTTATTTTGGTGGTGATCTGCAAATCATCTCCATGGAAGGATATGGTATGTATGTTATGACCTTTTGAACCAATGAAAATATATAGTACTGATATGGTCAAATTTCCGCATGGTAATGCCTTTTTTCTGTAATCTGTTTTTCTCTTGGCTTTGTAGGAACAGACGCTTACCTTCACTTGTCTCGATTGGGGGATTCGCAAGAGCCATTACCCTGAATACTTAGGCTTAGCAGGTCGGCCAGGTTTTAAATATTTCGAAAGATTTTATTACTTTAACCGCAACAATGCATGTGAAGAATTTAGGAGATCTGAACCCTTGTTGATGGAGGGACTCGTTTCTGAATCAACTACAGGGTCCTGTCATCATTGCCAACTGCAATGGATCCGTATGTATATTATTGTTGAAAATCTGAGAAGTCTTATGCAAACACTTCATCTTATAACAATTTGCATTAGCAGTTTAATGAAGTTGAACTTGTAGGGTGGGTCGACAGTGACACTTTAACACCATTGCTAATTGCAACTCCAGTAGAATACTAGATTGTGTATGGAAGAATGAACCTGTGACCTTCCATAGTAGCATGGAAGATTAGGGTTAAAAAAGGCACTCAAAAACCTTTTCAAGCAGGAAAAAGCTTGACTCGCTATTATACTTTTAACGAGCCAAACATAAGTTAATTTTATTGCTTGACATTGTTCAACATAGCTGGGTTACTTAATTTACTGATCTATGAGCAATGGTGTAAACTTGCTTGCACTGACCTTGTTACACTCTAAAGCCTTTATAAACAAGTTCTGCAGAGAGTGAGCATGCCGAAATAAATCTTAATTTATATAAGCATCATTGGGTCTCAAGCTTGACCCGATGCTTTCTTTAGGTCCTAGCGGCTCCTAAATTTATTAAGTATATCGATTTTTTCTGGAAGAATCGCCCTCCGATGAATGTAGTTTCACCCCATTTCAAAGTTGATTAGTTGACCCAATCAAAATACTGTACTTATTACAGAAAACTATCTAATATCATCAGTCACTACTCAAGAATATAAAATATCTAGGTGATCATAGTTAAAAATAGACTTTTTTGTAGATGGGTTTAAGATCACATTTAAATTTCAGTTGTGACCTTATGCCACACAATAACTTAGACATCATATTCTATCATTTTCCTATTACAACTTACAAGTAGGAAGATAAACAGTGTTTGGCATTATTATTTTTTGGCTTAAATTCTGACAGGCCCCTGAACTTTGCTCATCTGGTCAATTTGGCCCCTGAAGTTTGAAAATAGGTCTACTTGCCCCCTAAACTATCCTAACTGGTCATTTTGGCCATTTTCACCTTAAAATGAAGGGTAAAATAGGCATACAACAATAATAGGCATTACAAGTTAATTTAAAAAGTAATATAAAATTAATATTAAATTATTAAATAATAATAAACCCCCACCCACCTCACCCTAAAACCGTTCACCATTGATAGAACTGCAAAAAGTGACCCCAAAATGTCTATTATATACTAAATTCTTATTTTGTCCTTCATGAAAAGTTAAAATTTGTTAATTTGCCCCTGAATAGTTATGAAAATGGCCAAAATGACCTGTTGTGAAAGTTCAGGGGGCAAGTAAACCTATTTTCAAACTTCAGGGGCCAAATTGACCAGATGATCAAAGTTCAGGGGCCTGTCGGAATTTAAGCCTTATTTTTTCAGCATGTTCTTGTTTTTTAGGCACCATGTGTCCATGTCCTTTTCTGTTCAGCTATCTTCTTCCAATATGCATCTATCTTGTCCGTGATCTCAATGGACCAAATGATCACAATCCACACATACCATTATTACTTGCCTTGAGATAAATGGGAAAGAAACAAGCTCACCCACACACTAGAACATCAGGTGGGTGAGGGTGGTTGTTCGACCTCGTGTTGAAATATCAGGGACGCAACAACATGGCCAGCTTTATTATGTCAATATTTATTTTTGTAAAACGACTGTTCTCTGCATTTGGTACACCCACATATACATTCTACATGTGGTGTTCATCTCAAGCTGGATTCTTGAACCACTGAGAGTCTATTTGTTTACACACCAATATCTACGACTACCAATAATTACACCTAAACAGGCAGAACTCATCAATTAACTCATGAGCACTGTCTGTTGTACTTCATATGCACAGAACAACGAGAATGCCCTAAAACCGTCTTGCATAAATATATGGCGATCTAATTGAATGTACTATCTTTGCTTGCGTTGGAAATGCCTCCATTGACAAACTCCAGCCTAACTGTCAGCATGCAGTCGTAACAGTGGCAAGGAGCTCCTCCTCCCTTTTGGAGACCCCTAGATCACCAGATAACTTGCTGCACAACTGTAAACCAGACATAAAATTGTTAACAAAACGATGGCAGCCTATTGTTGATTGTATTTGGGGGAGGTAGAAACCATACCTGTCTGTACAATGCAGTATCACCATCATATTTGCACAACTCCACTACATACAAAGATGGGCTAATCTCAAAGACCTGTACCAAAGGTTATTGTTATCGAGATAGTAGTTTAGTTTTCCGTTGGAATAGAAGGATAAAAAGCTTAATAATTTTAAGATATGAAGCTGAAACCTGTTACTAAATACTTACTTCTGCTGCTACCAGTAGAGTCCCAGGGCTTCTTTGACCTTGAAGCTCTTGTATTACTTTCAACTGATCAAATAAAAAAAGGAAATTAAATTAAAAAAGGAAACCAATTATTATAAACTTATTAGTCAAGCACCTGACATAATCTACAGAAATACTGCCAAATAAAAGTAAGGATACTAACTCTTCCGTTTCTTTTCTGAACTAAGAATCCCATCTTTTTTGCTATATTCTCTATCCGCTCAAGCAGTTCTTTCGGAAGGTGGTGTGAAGTAAATCTGATTTTTCTCTCAGCAGCATCCTGAAATTAATCAAGCAGATTGACTCGCTTAATACATCTAGCTAAAATATTGGGAAAGCTAGGTCAAAATAGAGATAACAAATGCATTTGACATCAGCTAATACTATCTCAAAATTTTACCTCCTTCTCAAAGAATCCAGAAAGGTCCAGACACGACGACATTCCTATCAATTGAAATGCGTTATAAATTCGGCTGGGTGATACTGGATTCTTTTCTGCTTCTGGTTGCAGCTGCATAAGATGTTATGTTGTCAATATAACAACAAACTAAACCACTAACAACCTACAAATGCAACCACTTAAAGTCTCCTATCCTCACCGTATCATGCACAGATGAAACTTCATCATCCGTGCATATGTCATCATTATCTTCTTCTTCATCATCGAGATGTAATGGAGAATAATCTTGTTTGAACCAAACATGTTCCTTTAACTCTGCAATTGTTATCCTAGTGCGAGGGTTTGGATCAAGAATCCTTCTTATTAAGTTATGAGCTCCTGGTGTTAGCCACCTAGGAATCTGAACTTCCCCCTTGAGTATCTGCTTACGGAAGTAGATAATATGTTAACATCTATAACATATAATATAATTATATGAGGAGTGTTTTCTTTCACCACAGCATAGCTTATATCGAGTAAGGGATTTTCAAGAAGAAATAACTCCAGCAGAAGACAGGCTTATACAAATAAACATGGGGTGAAAAAATCGACCACCTTTTGATAAAGCACTGCAAGGTTTCGATCATCAAAGGGTAGATATCCTGTGAGAATTACATATAGTATGACCCCGCAGGACCATATGTCTGAGGTAGCACCATTATACCCTCTGTTACAAAGAATTTCAGGTGCAACATAGTTTGGACTTCCACATGTTGTATGCAGTAATCCATCATCCTGAAAGAGATAACAGTAAGCAACTACTTTTCAGTATCCAAAGGCCAAGGTAATGGAGAATGAATAACTGTGTCATACCCTGAAATGATCTGGTAATGCACTGAGGCCAAAATCTGTTATTTTTATATTTCCTTCTTCATCGACCAAGACATTTTCTAGCTGCATTCAAGAAGAAAATATAAAGAAGATAATTCAGGAGGAAAAAGTAATGAATTTAAACGCTTTTAGTACATTAATAATTCATACACTTCAGTCTTGAAAATTAGTTACCTTGAGATCCCTATGAACTACACCTCTATTATGGCAGTAACTAACACCATCGATTAGCTGTTGAAAGAGTCTCCTACCATTTGCTTCAGACAATTTACCTTTTGATGCCTGTTAACCAAAGACGTGCTATAACATTAAACTTCAGAATCCAGAAATACACGAACCAATTCAATGGATAATTATGGAATTTCATTGTGAGAGCTAAATATAAGCTACTTACAATTCTATCAAACAATTCACCACCATTGACATATTGAAGGACCATACATATCTTGGTTTTGCTTGCTAAGACCTATTTGGATGCCAGCAAACAAAACGTCATCAGCAGAAGAACAATATCAGGTAGGACACTGCATTATGCTATAAAATGGACAAAGACAGTCACCATAGGATGTATTTCTACTCAAAGATAAAACAGTTAGATCCACAAATACCTTTTCCTTAAATCTCTGTAGCGAACAAAGCAAACGGGGTGGATTCTCATATGCCTATAAGTACAATTATTCATTTTCAATCGTCATAATACATCATCAACTTGGTGGCGGAGACAACTAGCAGGATCACTTGAAATAAATTATTCTCAATTTCTCATAGCACTCTTTCGCTAATTAATCTTACAATAGTACAGGAGACAATTCAATGATTTCGTGTTGTGTACCCTTTTTTGGTTGAAAAGTATCCAATGCATTATTTTAGAGGAAAACTGATCACCAAGTTGTCAATAAGACAACACTAAATGACATTGAGTATCTGTCTAAATTTACTTGAAGGTAGGAAGCTCAAAAGTCGAAATCAGGAGTTAACAATAAGACCATTGCATCCCATCGCTTGTTACATGATATCAAGTTAGAATTTAACTCATTAGGTTAACAGTTACCAAGTACATAATATCCGTAGGCACCATAGCTACAGTTGTTAAATTAGGTGAGACCGTCTATATGAGTACAACGTCTTCACTCTTCATTCACCTCTACATTCGATCATTTACTCGGTTAAACGCTAGACTTGAGTAATAAATTGTCACAGCAACTAACAATGACTAATTGTCAAAATTGAGGAAGTGGATATGATCATGCACATGAAAGAAATGGTGATAAACTAAGGCTGGCCCGGTGGCCCCTCTCTGGGACCCCCAGGGTGTGACGGGCAGAAATGATTGGAGGTATCATAAATTATACGGTTTATATGAAGCATCTAAATCATACATGATTGGTCCACTACCACTACGGACCATACCTCACATGGATCAATTAGTCATTATATATTATGTTACATTTTATCACGTTACAATACAATATTACAATCTTAATCGAAATGCAATAAATAATATTACCTAAATATAACAAGTTATCTATTCAAATATTAACTATTGACGATTGACTAATCAGATTTGCATATGTTACAAAAATCACAATATTCCGACGACACATACACAAGCAACATATTGATATGTACTCTTCTCGTCGTACAAGTAAAGCAAGGAATCTTCTATATAGACATTTTCCTAATCATCATCCTCTTTAAGATAAAAACTACATATAACTATACTACCTACGTTATTAGCTCTAATATAAGTAGGACGATTAAACCATAATAATTTACCTCGTATAACCTAACAATGTTGGGATGCTTAAGGAGCTTTAACGTCCCAATCTCCCTCGTAATCTGCAATTAAATTAAACCAAACATATAAAATCAATAATCATAAACAAATAATTAATTCATATAATTAAAAAATAGTGAAATCAATTCATGCCTGATCAACGATATTGAGTCCGATGATTTTTTTCTTGTCGAGAATTTTAACGGCGAAAGATTTTCCAGAAATAATATTCTGAGCGTATTTAACTTTCCCGAAATTTCCTTCTCCAAGAGTCCTTCCAATCTCGTACTTCCCTAATCGCATTACCCTCTCTCGTTCTCCCTCTTCACTTCCTCGTACCAAAACCATCGAAATAATATTTGTCTCTTAAACCCAAACTGGACAATCTTTTTGAAACAAAAGTGGACAATTGTTTTTATGAGAAGTGATGTTAATGGATGAGATCGGAAGAGGGGGTGAGGGGGAGGGGGGCGTTGAGTTATGTTATTAGTTGTAACTGAAACGTGAGCGTATATATAGATGGCGATATAAAATATGAGCAAAAAACGTATGGTTTGTTGGTAACGCGTAGAGGGCACCCATTCATCATGCCCCTATTGCATGTGAATATGTTCAAAATTGGTAGATACTTTATAGATCTTCATGGGGCCTTCGGGCATAGCAACTCGTAAATAATTAAAGTGAAAATATTATGTAATGCGGGTGTATGTGTACTCCAAACAAGAGTGTATATGTATGTGTCGCTAGTGTGATAATTTCATACTAAATTTTCATGGTTTTCTATTATTAAACATTTTACATTTACAAATATTCTAGTTCTAATAGTCGAGCTTATTAATTTATGGGATATTGATTACATACCCTTTCCGGAATATGACAACGTTGACTAATCAAAAAATGGTTCAAGTTATTATTAGATTATAATTCATTAATTTTACAATTTATAGTTTTCATATATATTAATTCATCAAAACGTATTAATTTAGAATGTAATAATTGTTTAGATAATCTAAATGGATTCATCTAAAGATTATGTAAAATATATGGCATCAAATATATGTCTACCAAAAGTTGTTAAATAAAGATAAAATATTTATTGTGATTTGTGACATTAAGCTAAATATGTAATGCATTAGAGTGTGATCAAAATTATAGCAAAATGAATTCTAAAGCACTAGAATGAATGCATGTGGATGGCGGTGTCGTAAACTTAGAGTTCCCTTAGCTTGTACTGTATTTTTACTTATCGCTCTTCACCATCATAAATGATGGTATAGTTTGATTTTAATACTCAAAATTAGTTAACTTTGTAGCCTTATTAATTCAAAATGTAACAAAACAATATCCTTTAATGAAAATATCTTGATTGATTCTCAAAATTGATTCTCATCTATTATAAGTACATAGGATATCGATATATACAAATTAAATAGTATAAAACTAGTTGAACTCAAAATTTAAAAACCTTATCATCGAAATTGAAAATTGGTCTCGTATCTTTGATTATAGAAATGTACAATAAGTCGAGTTTGAGTGGAAGAAGTTTTTGTACAAGTCGTAAGCTCTGCTCGATAAGCTTTTAATGTCGAATCAAATTTGGATTTAATTGGTGTTGAGTTGTAAAGCCAATTTCGTATTGCAAAGAAACTGTCATCATGAGGGGCATTGTGAGTCGTAGGTCACGATGGTCTCGATGCTGAAATCGTGGGGTCTCACAATAGCGGGTCACAACGTCCAACGGGATGCAGGCTGAAGCGGAATAGGGTTATTTCTGGGCTTCTGGACTTTTAGCTAGGTTATGTATTTTGACTATATATAGAGGGGTTCTCTAATAAGTCTGAAATACAATATAAAATACAGGATTACAGAATCATTTTAGGACATAATCACTTCTTATTTTTTTTGTTATTATTGAGATTCTTGGATTGAGAAAACTATATTAAGGAGTAATTCATAACCATGGCCATAACAATTGCCTAATTCAGTTATTTAAAATTCCAAATTCACAAGGATCAATATATATTTAACAAGACAAATGTGTAGCCTTGTCTCTCGTATAACACACGACCGCCTGTTAGTGGAAGGCATATCTTGGGAAGGAGCTAAGTAATAAATTTAATTATTGCATGCATCGATACTAATTACACCTTTACTTTACCAATTATACCTTACCACTCAACCCACTTTTTTCCTACAAAAGAGACGATTAACTCCTAAGCCTTTATCACCACATCGCCCTATTTATATAATCATAAAATATAGATATGGTTTATATTTTATATCTCAGTTAATATAATTCTTTATTTTATTTTAATTGATCTAGTTCAATATTCATTAGATCGGAGAATTTTTAACTTAACCTTATGAAGTCCTAAATTTAATAATGGAGTATTATTTTTCACTTCAAAAATAAAATGTCATATGTAGTAGGTGATAACACTAGTATCCTATTTTACTAAAGTAAAATTTTATTTTTAGTTTTAACAGCAAAACAAAAGTTTATGTGGAATTTCTAAACAGACTCTTAAATCTGATGATGATGATATGATGAAGAAATTGATAGCAATTATTGAAGCCAAAAAAATACTAAATGAAAGAGAAGTAGACCACAAAAAAATAGATATTTTCCATTTTAGTCTTTTCCAAGCATCTATAATAATAAAGAGATGTTGATATCAATCAATTTAGAAGACTAAAATTGCATATTAATTATATTATCTGTGGGTGTAGTTTTCAGTAGCTGCCGATCAAATTTAGTATGGAACGACGAGTAAAGATGCATGCTACCATCCGCCAATCAACCCAATTACGCACCATTCACCTGTGAAAAGATTGGGTGCATCAATACTTCCATGCATCAGGTGCATCAGGTACCCATTTAAAGGTTTCACGTGGGTACTGTACCCACTTGAAACTTCATCATTGGTACTTGTATCCAAATTGTACTATAACAATGGTACAATACCACATATTTATCAATCCAAAATAAATATGTGGTATTGTACCATTGTTATAGTACAATTTGGGTACAAGTACCAATGATGAAGTTTCAAGTGGGTACAGTACCCACATAAAACATTTAAATGGGTACCTGATGCACCGGGTGCACCGAATTATTGATGCACCGAATCCGGACTCCATTCACCTCACTACAACTTGAGTAAAAAACTCCTACAAATTAATTAAAGTACTCGTAATATTATTGCATATTCGTGTATCTTTATTTTAAGAAACAAAAATACGAGTTTCGAACAAAATATAATGCAAATAAAACATATATATACTACTATATTATATATATGCATTATTTTATCAGTGTTTCACATATAAAATGAATACAATGTCCTATTTTCACATACCTTTTCAACAAAATTACACATTATATACTTGTATGTATGAACCACAAATATCGTCCATTATGTATATCAACAGAACTACATATTATACTCATTTACATGTAGAATCCTAATTAAATGTATTAATGATTCAATAATTGTGTATTGACATTAACATTTAACCATCACTTGTACGAGCACAATGTATGCATATAACCGAACCATGTGTTGAAAATGAGATAGGACGAGTGCATCCAACTAATACTTTTATGTTAGGACGATAAGTAAATAAAAGTTGACAGAGTGGTTAATTGACATACTCACATACATACTTTAATTCTTAATCAACATTGTCATGATAATAATAAAATAGGAGAAAATATGATCAAGTCAACTATACAAAAAAATATTTTAAGTCGTATTTTGTTGATGATAAAAGTGAAAATATACCAGTCATTTAAGGATGGAGGAAGTACTAATATAATCAAACATACAATTTTAATAACTTTCGTACTGATTGGTGATTGCATCACAGAAAAGAAGAAAATGTTACTAGTGATATAAACAAGACTTATTCTATAACATATTTATTATTATTTGTACATAAATTCAATACATAAAAGGATAAGAGGGTCTTGTTATAAGAAATGACAATAATGAAGGCTTGTGCATACAGTTCAGTTCGGTTTTGGACATAAAAAAAGAAACGAACCAACTTAATCGGTTCTACGACATATGGCACCAAAATCGGTTCAGTTCCAAACGGTTCGGTACAGATCTGTTCCAGGCCGGTTCCGGTTCGGTTTCGATTCTAGGCCTCATGTTTTTGGAGCTATATGAGCTCATTTTTAGTCTTGAAATTTTGGATTTAATCGGTCCTAGCTAATATTATTATTTTCGGACTGAAATCTAAATATGATTAGTATTGTTTTATATCAATTGTGACTCATAATTAAGTTTCAAAAACTATATCTACTCTATATAATTTTCACGAGTTCTTTTTAAAACTAATTTCAAAATTTGTGTACACATTCGTGACATGGTACCACTTATATCTTACTAATAGTGAACAATGTTAAATCGTCTCGCCAATTATTCTATTTAAAACTTAACTATTTCTACTTAATATCATTAATCGCAACGGTTTGGTTTAGTGGTTCTCCCATAAGTCGAACCGCGTTGGTTCGGTTCACTCAAAGGTGGAACCGAAATCGGTTCTCAAAAAAACAGTTATTTTCGGTTAGGTTCCGGTTCCGATTCGGCTCGGTTCCGATTTTCTTCCACACCCCTAACTAGTATAGTGCCCTCTTACTATGGGTACTCCAGCAAGTGACTTGGTTAGATGTGTTCCACATTATACAAACATATTCCTTGTTCCCAATTGAGCATTCTGCGATTCCAACTAAACATTATCTAATTGATATTTTTCTGGGAGAACAAAACGTTTGACTGATCCAAAAGCATAATTAGTATGTCGAGAAGAAACCCCATCATCCATCTTATCCTTGAGGATTCATGATTTCCACTTTGTGTTATTCTCCAAAACTCACAACTTGATCATTTTATCTTCGATTATAGTATGACAAAAACATAATTGTCCACATCCTCAACTATGATGAGTCACATCATAGTACCATGAATAACTCTTTAAGACGTTCTTGAGTAGTAACACGCTCCATTGGTGGGAGGATGAGGCAAATTAACAATAAAAATGTTCCCTTTGGATATCGAAAGCCACCACCACTTTCAAGCAATCATTACGAGGCTCCCCGATCCAATACATTATATCCTTACAACAACGGCTTGAGAGTATCGCTTCATATGAAAATCCTGGGAGCTCATTTGATTGAATCTTTCCCAGACGTTTGATAAATTGAAGAAGAAGTGTTGATCCAGATGATGCTTGTGTGTCTTGTTAAATAGAGTAATTGATTTTAGTTGATTAAGTAAATTAAATTTTAGTTGATCTTTTAGCTATAAGCTTGGTTCGAGATTGGCTTTGTTTGGTGAAAGACTGAAATATGGTCGGGAAGAGTTGAGGACTCGTGAAGAAACTTCTTCCGCTCAAACTCGACTTGTTGTACATCTACTATTGGGGTTAGGAGATCAATTTTTAATTTTGATAATGAGTTTTTAAAATTTTGAGTTCAACTATTTTTCACTCACAAATCAGATAGTTAGGCTATATTTGGTATAATTTTTAAATAAAAATGAATATTATAAACAATTTTAACGAACGATTAACGAACAAGCGATTCGCAACGATTTACGAACGAATCTTTACCAATTATAATTAAAACTATATTATAATATAATAAATTCTATAAACGATTTTACCGAGCGAATGGAATGAATACTTCCTTTTAACCGAATCGTAACCGATTTGAAAATTAAACTTAACGATTAAACAAACCGGTTTTAACCGAGCGATTTGCGAGCAAAGCGGTCCATTAACATGCCTAAACGCGGGATTGAGTCAATTTCAAGTTATATTATGAAGCTACATGTTTCAAATTTTCTAAAATTTAGATAATTAATAATACTCATTTTCCTCTTTTTCAATTACACAAAAAGTAAAAATAAAAAAATAAAACATCTCTCACCTTGTATATGTTGAAAATATGATTCTATTCTTTATTTAATTGGAGAAGTCGAATATGATTTTTTTTTTGTCAAATGATAACATACTGAAAGTAACATTATCGGGGAAGAGAAAATCTACACTACAACAGATCAAGCCGTGTGGATTGTTTGACATGTACATTTTAATTGGAGAAGGGCAATAGGAAGTTAGTAAGTTACATAAGATGAAGCCCATGATTTATTAATCAATTAATAAGTGACATTTATTTTTACTAAAAAAATAACATCTCTATTTATCTTTTAATTACTTATCATGCTAATTATATATTTATGTATAAAAAGATTGATACACCTATATTTTTGTTTAAATTCAATTTTCAATTATATACTATCTTTTTACTCCACACGGCGTATTTAAAAAATATTGATACACCTATATTTATGTATAAAAAATACTCCCTCCGTCCCTAAAAGATTGTCACATTTTGACTTTTGTGGTCAATTACAATAAAATTTGATCATGAATTCTCATTGAACGATAAGAAATAATATGGTCTTGTGGGACCTCGTTAGATTCGTCTCAATATATATTTTTGAAATATCAACTTATTATAATTTTTTCGCATGTAGAATAAGATATATTTATGTTTTAAATCGTGCTTTATTGACCACCAAAAGTCAAATGTGACAATCATTTAGGGATGGAGGTAGTATCTTTTTACTCCACACGGAGTATTTAAATATATTTTCTCATATACTAGAATATGTTACAAAATTATAAATTGGATAGGAGCACATAGAAGCGAAGCAAGATCGTCTCCACCAGAATAATCTAGAACTTTGAACTGATCAATTCATTGAAATTGACTATTCCATATATTGACCAAATTGAAAATATTATTGATAATTTGCAGCTGAATTAGAGATGGATAGTGGAAGAAGAGGAAGAGGGATGCTCCCATTGCTTGCACTACACGTAGTGAGCGAGTACTACCGCCTTGATCGGAAGCCACCAATCACCGCCGGCCTTATCGCCGCCAACTCTCTCATTTACTTGAGGCCTAAATTTATTGATGCCTTGCTCCCGACAATTGACGAGGTTTTGTTCAATTCGCACCTCATCATTAAGGTAATCGAACTTTGTTTCATTAATACTTCCTACTCATTTACATGTAAAAACTTAATTAATGATTCAATAATTGTATGTTGCTATTAACATTTCATCATTATTACAACCGAACCATGTATCGGATGATAATTAAATGAATGTGGAAGGAGTAGTTAATTGACATACATACTTTGATTCTTAATCAAAATGGTTATTTTAATAGTAAAATAGGAGAAAATATGACTTAAGTCAACTGTCAAGCTAATGCTGGAAGGTTTTCAGTTTATCAGCTAATACAAGCTAGAGATTGTATAATGAGACTTTTGATAAGTTATGAATTTGTTTGTGAGAATAATGAAAAGTTTCTGTTCATTGCCCTCTGTAATGCCAATGTAAAACTCTTGATCTATTTATGCATTGCTTTATACACTTTTGAGTCGATGTCAGTTTCGTGTTCATTTCTTCGAATGTGACAGTTTTATGATTCTCACTTCAATCCGAATTGTGTTTCAGAATGTATTGTGGTTCATAAGTTCATGTGTTATGTTATACGATTGTCTGCAATCTATTTAGTCAGTCAAACATGGTAATAATTGCAGTCTCGGTTGATTGATGGATCCATGAGTTTGTATTGTCCTGTTCTGGGATTTTTGGTATGTGTTTAAACTCATATGTCTAATCTGATTTTTTCTCTTCGTTGAGCAGAATAAAGATCTCAAACGCTTTTTCTTGTCGGCCTTCTATCACATTGGTGACTCTCACTTGGTATACAATATGCTCTCACTTCTGTGGAAAGGGATTCAGTTGGAGTCTTCAATGGGGAGTGTTGAGTTTGGAACCATGGTAGCGACTCTGCTTGGTTTGTCCCAGGGAATAACATTACTACTAGCCAAAGCTCTATATTTTTTCAATTACAAGAGTGCATATTACAATGAATATTCTGTTGGATTTTCTGGCGTTCTCTTTGCTATGAAAGTGGTCCTCAATTCCCAATCTGACAATTACTCATACGTCTATGGGGTTTTGGTACCAACACGCTATGCAGCCTGGGCTGAACTTGTTCTCATTCAGATGTTTGTGCCTCGTGTATCTTTCCTAGGCCACTTGGGAGGAATTCTTGCTGGTCTTGGTTACGTGAACATAAAAAATTCTCTTTCTGGTCCCAATCAACTTACAAGGGCTAGCAGGTATCTCTTTAGCATGGTAGGTTGGCCTATAAGATTTGTCCAGCGCTTATTTGGGTTTGGGCGAACTAATTTTGGTAGAGGAAGTGTGGGTGGAATTGAGACAAGAAGCTTGTCTGGTGTATGGCGATGCAGAGAATGTACATATGACAATCCCGTTTGGTTAAGCATCTGTGAAATGTGTGGAACTGAGGAGGAAGATGGGAATCCATCACTTGGATTTAGAGACGAGACTGATGAAATTTCATTAGAGGAATTACGTCGGCGAAGAGTTCAAAGGTTCGGTAGATGATTTCTGCGAAAGCATACTTAGGGATCAGTGACTTGAGTTGTGTTTAGTTGATAAAAGGTGATGTTATTACTTCTTTTTGTTGCAATTCATGTTATGCGAGTGTTCAGTTAATTGAGAAGTGGTTCGTTAGAGGTTCTCGTATGCACTTCTGTTGTGATTGGTAACTCTTCACATACTTGTAGATAAAATTAATGGGAATGCAGAAATTGTTGAAGGTCACTTTTAAACTATCATGTGTTTCTTTCTGAATTTTGTCTTCAGTGAACATAATTCCGTTCTTGGTAAATCTCTCTTTAAATTATAAAGATCTACAGTTGATAATTATTTGTTAACTCTCACAATGAAGTGTAATTGGATCAAATGATATTTTTGGCAGTGTTTTATATTAAATTCACTGCTGCAAATAAAAGACTCATCAACTCTGCTATTTTGGAACATTGAGAATATTCATCCCTGCTACCTTCATTTAAATTAATTTTAGGTTTTATTCAGGGATTTAATCTGGCCAAACGAATTATATATGTCGATTATAAATGTCGTCTCTCATGAGTTGCCTTTGCCTATAAAGGTTCAATTCAGTTTGACAAGTTCGATTTATAATTTAGTTTAGTATAATTGAATCATGCTTGGGCTTTTTTTTGATGTTCGGTCGAATTTTAAATTGAAGGTTCGATCGTCTGGAATTTGACGCATCTATATATATATATATATAAAGTAAATCAAATTTCTTCTTATATTATTACTCCTTTATATGTATTTTCATTTAAACAGTCCAAACCGAACCTCGAACATAACGAGGTTGCCGATGCAGCTTGCGAACAGGGTCATGAAGTCTAGAATTCCTCTAATCTGTCTAGTTTACTCCTTGATAACGATTACAAATGACCATTTTCAAACAAGAAACACAAAACTCCATTCTTTAGAGTTCTGAGAACTGAGATGAACCAACCTCCAAAGGGAACACAGCCACCAGCATCGAACTAGGTCATCCGATGGGGGCAACGCATGATACAAACTTCCTACATAAAACCTATCGTTTTGTTTTGGTTTTTCTGATAAGGTAACATGAGTATGAGTATCTACACAGAAAAAAAGAGGATGTCTTGGGGGACATACACATCAACGGGTGAGATTGCAAGCGTTGGGATTGGTTTTATCCAAGATGGACCACATTACTTGAACATCCTCATACCCACAAGCCATTACTTCCCCTTGCAGATCCATGCTTCTGTTATCTTCACATCGATATATGTCTGTTAATTCAGATAATCATCATCAATTCATTCATAAACAAATCAACTGTAAAACTTCGCCTATCCTAACGATCATATTGTGAACAAAATTTGGCATAAAATCAACCCGCCTTCAAAATCACAACAATCATATGTTAATACTTTGTGTTCCCCCGTCGTGATAGTATATTATCATACAAAATATAACATACCATCCGGATTCCCGACTCATCGTCTTAAATGGCATACAACACTTGAAATAAGTAGATAACATACAGAAAAGAAAAGAAAAAACACAAGTACCTCCATGGGTGGACTTCTTGTTATTAGTTGGTGGTTGATTGAAAAATGTGCAAGCCTTTCGGAAAGGGGAGGTAATGGTACGAACCCATGATGTCATATTTACTTCCAAGGAAATTGAACCCCTAAGGTTTCAAGTACAAACAATACATAAAACTCTCTATATTTATATATCAATAATTTGGTAAAGGGATAGGCAAGATCCGTGAGCTAAGCTATTGTCACTAATTATTATTTTTCTTCATTTCAAACTTGAGAACCAAATATATTTTATATTTTAATTTTGGTTTGTGAGGAAAAATAGCAGAGGCACATGGCTCACGGTCCCCAAACAGAGCTTTCCATGTGAAGTAGCCCTTTCTTTTCACGAACGTGACTTTCAATCATGTCAACCTTCTTTAAACCATTGTTTTACCAATTTTGACTTTCACTAGTTCGGGTGTAGATATTTTCACGGCATCAATTTACCGAACACATGAAATATATGTTGTTGGAGTTTTTTGGTTTTTTGAAAAAAATATACCACACACATAAAACATGCATGAGTCATGAAAATAAGAGTAATGAAAATAATATTTACCAGTTACTTCATATAATCGTTTTAACGAAAAATGTTATGTAAAATGTAATCTAACCTTTTTATATATTTCTTGCCACACAATCACTTGAGATTATTGTATCAAATTATATATCGGTATCCATTATGACATATTTTAATCGACAAATAAGGCAATTGATCGATTTTGTAGTTTGTTTTTGAATTGAGCTATATTGGAAAGAAGAGAAGAATTTATGTGCGGGGGAAGTCGAAGTCGAGACCTAGCTAATATATACTATTGATTCGGTTTTAAAAGTTAGTTATTATGGTGTTCGTTTCAGCTAGTGTGACAGTTGAGGTCTATATTTTAATGTGTTGTTAGTTTGTTTTATATTTGTCTATTAATCGAAAAAAAAATTATTGCAAAATACTCCAAATATAATACTACTTCCGTCCCTAAATGATTTTTGTGATCAAATTTTGAAAACTTTGATCAAGAATTCTCATTAAATAATAAAAAATAATATAGTCATGTGAGATCTTGTTAGATTGGTCGTCTCAATATATATTTTTGAAATATTAACTTTTAATAATTTTTTCGCATATAGAATAAGAGATATTTAAATTTTAAATAATATTTTATTGATCATAAAAGTCAAAATATATCAATTATTTATGGATAAAACTAGTATTTGATATCATAGTATTAGTATGAGACATCATTTTACAACAAAAAGATTGATAATAAGAACTAGGGGATCAAATCTTAATCAAATGTGTACTATTACTAAAAGGCGTTCAAGTCGTATATTAAACGGACCTAAATCCATTTTGCGAATCTCATTGAATTGGAATCACTTTATGGACATATTTTGATTTAATAAATTTATTTGGATTAGAGCTAATTTATTTGTTTGATAAAAGGTACATTTTATACAATAATTGCATTATAGCGAATATAGTTTAATAGTAGAAGTGTGATTCATTTCATTACTCCTTTAATAGTTAAAGGGTACTCGGTTTAATTATATACAAATATTTTAGCAAGCAAAGATGATATGAACGGATCCTCGAAGTACATGTCATCAATAGATAAAAAGTTTGAGGCGAGTAACTTCAGGTCTTGCCTTTTTTAAATTGGGCGTGTTTAAATCTCTGTTGAAACAGAAATTGGTGTAGAAGTGATTAACGGACAATCCTAAATTTTCAAACCCTTTAACAGACATTTTGTAATTTAACATTTTACTACTATTTTTGAGCAGGGGCGACAGATAACGGTGTGTTAAGGTTGCAATTGAATTTGAGAATATGAAGGGGAGTTAAGTAGGCAGTTTGTAAGGGAAGTTGACATTGATTAATGGGGTCTGTTCCGACAAGAATCTTATCATCGGAAACAATACCGAAAATAAATGTTGTTTTTACAGCCATAGTGTAGGTATTAGTTTGATAAAAGATATGATAAATAGGTAGATGGAAAAGTAGTGAGGTAGAAGTAAGTTGGGCATACCACACAAGGCTCTAGGTATTTCACTACCAAAGTAGTGCCCAAATTGGTGGATTGTAGACCATACAACTATTAACTAACCACATGAAAAGGTTGACTATGTCGTGTAGGATATAGTATAATAATGCACCTACACATACACAAAATTTAAAAATGTTAATTTTATTAATTTTAACTTTTTTTATTGTTTCTTTATATTTTAGATAATTTGTTCCATATGTATAACCTTTTTGAGTTTGATGCATGTAAAACTTTAATTACAAATTATTTTTATATATTGATTCAAACGAAGAATGTCAACTTGATGTAATTAATCATTACATTCATTTTTTTTAAAATATTTTCATATATACATTTTTTCATACAATTACCTGGCTTGATGCTGAGTTGCATTAATTATCTGTGTAGAACAATTTGCAGATGGTAGTTGTTGTAATACATGGGTTTATGTGATAGCTTCGAAGAGACAACAACACACAGATACAGTATTGTGCTTCTTATCCCTGTTTTCATGCATAGGACCATATATAATTTCGTATGTTATATTTTGTATGACATCTAATTACATCTTCTCTCCTAAATTTAAGTCCAATTCATTTAAATAGATTGATTTTTGATTATGATAAAAGGGACCGTATTACTAAATATAAGAATGGTTACATATATGTGTATGTTAGACTTATGGGTATCCAATTGGTTTTAGAGTGGAACCCCATAGACTCTTATCATGGTATCATGAGCTAGACTCGAGTTATTGAGGCACGTGTAACCCGCCGCCAATATTGTTTCCGGCATATAACGCCGCCAATGTTGTTTCCGGCAAATATTATCGGCGAAGAAAATTCCGCCAACGATCGGGTTACACGTGAGGGGGAGTGTTAAGACGATGCACTACCACATCGAAAGTCGATGTCCTCCCGAGTCAATATATATGATCTTGGGCTACTCCCTCTATTGTCAATTGATTTTAGAGTGGAACCCCATAAACTTATGAGTGTATATCAGCATCAACAACAAATTAAAATCTGTTGCCAAACTCTGTGGTCACTTCATTGATTTGCATGCATAGTAAACCACAATAAACCAAATTCATTTCTCTACTTTTAGTATTATACCATTTGTATATATATTATGCCAGCTCTTCTTATATTTAATTATGCATCGGTCATCCTTTATCCAGTTAATGGGTCTATTTTTTAAATGTAATTCTTTTTGTGAAAAGATATTATACTGAAATTATATTATACATTATCGAGGAGGGAGAAGTCTACACTACAACAGGATAGTAACATCGATTTTTATTAAGATACACTTTCACGACTCGAATCCAGGACCTCCAATTGGTGATTTTGACTCGCATAAAGTGTTGTGCACGTACTAGCCGAGCTAAACGAGCTCCTCCCTTGGCTCAGCTCGAGTGAGTTGAGACTCGAAATTCGACTCGTAATAAAATGAGCCGAGCAACAAGATGGATTCTCCGCTTCCCAGAGAAATATAAATATAATTTAGTTAAATTATATTGTAGTATTTTAGTCATTTTAATGATCTTTCATATTTCCAAATAATCCTTCATTTTTTCGAGGTTCATTGTTTAAAGTAATAGACAATTATGTCTTTTCATTTCTCACGTTCATATTATAAATTAGTATCAACAATGGTTGTAATTCTCAATTTTGCCTATTGAAATAGGCTAAGTGGGCTAACGAGCCCGACCCTAAGGTTCGTTTAGTGATGACATGAGTCAAAAGTTCTTGAGCTCAAACTCGACTCGACTCATGAGCATCTATAGCCCCAGATAATAAGACAAAGTGCCTAAGATTCGTTTAATTTAGTGATGAGACGAGCAAAAAAATCTTAAATTCTTGCTCGGTTCATGTACATCTATAGTCTAGCTCTTTCTCCAGATACACTACTCACACTTGAACCTTTGCCCCCAACACAATGACTAAATTTATGTTGTTACCCCCCAAATTAATCTGTTTTTAAGGATTTTCGTCTATTTGTAACAATAAATTTAAATTAGGGACTAAACTGTACTATTTGTATCAATTACTAGAACCATCTTTGTTTACCAACCATTTACTGAAATCAAACTACAACTTACACATATTTACTGGAACTATTCAGCAATTTAATGTGAAATAAGGAGTAATTTGACAAGATAGATACTACAATCCCTCATTTGGAAAGTTAGATAGTTTAATCATTTGTTCGAAAGCTTCAAAATTGTTTGAGGGTAGTAAGAAAATAGGCGAGATATTTTTACTCCATATACTAATATCAACTTCCTGACCTGTTTTATATTCCTTTATTTTTTTTATATGACGTTTTAGTATTTTTTATAGTTTTTAAATGACATTTCAGAAAACCAAAATAATATTTGGTCAATATTTCCTCTTAAATCCCTATTGAATGCATTCAAACTTCAAAGTATTGTAAACATATCTTGAAAAAGAAGAAATTATATATATCGATGTAATTATCGATTAGTTACTCCCTCCATCCCTTAATGTAAGGGCCATTTTCCTTTTTAGGAAATCCCTTAATTAAGTCCCATTTGTGAAACAAAGTGTTGGAGGGAAAATTTAAAATGTGAGAGGAATTTGAATTTTCTTAAAATGTGTGAAAAATTAAATGGTTCTTATATTTAGGGATGGAGGTAGTATTAATTAAAGTCATATATGTAAAATGATATTGTTCCTTAATTGAAGTGAAAAAACTCGGGATGAAATTATAAAAAAAAAAACGGAGGAAGTAGTACATACTAAGTAGCTAGTGTTCCACACCACAATTATCTTGAAGATGACACGATTAGAAAACATAAACATGATCAAAATCTGATGACAAGCACAAATATAGTAATTGCGTACTATGAAACAACCTGAGCCTATGAATTACTATGAATCTATGATATATACTATTGTGTAAATTTTCCTCCAAAACTGAATATTAAATGACCAATATTATTGCTATCAAGTTTCCAAGAAACCGGTCATCCTGAGAATTGAATTTCGAACATCACTCAAATCCCTTCCTTTCAATGTCCTCCCATTTCCAGTACAAACCGATAATGGAATCATCTTTCCAGCTACTCTATGTCCGATTAATACATGTGGCGGTACAAATTCAGCATCCCAAACTTCCTCGTCTACGTACTTAAATAACCATGTTTTGTCATCGTCAGGGATGTTCACTGGAACAGAGACATTTGTATTCTTGCAACTCTTCTTCATCATCTTTTTCGTCGTGTTGGCTTTTCGATCATCATTCCTGGATTCGATGCTGGAACTAAGAGGCGCTGGAAAAATGCCTTCAGATTTGAATGTAGCACCATGTAATTCAAAAATGTTGCCCAACTCAGCACGTCCAACATATTTTTTATCAACGTGTTTTTGTGATGGTTCCAGGTGGAACATCAATTCAGATTCTTGAAACTCTGCAGCCATGGATAATTAATCAATGTGGAGAAGAGAAACTTGATGGTGGTGTGAATTTATAAGCATAACAAGGAAAATGAATTCAAATAATAAATGGTTGGAAGCACATAGACTTTCTCAATTTGGTGTCGTTAGATGTCGTCACATTTCTATTAGCTAATACTAGTCAATATTTTTCATTCAACTTAGTTCATGTTTATTGATAGGTGAAATTATCACATTAACAAGTTCATGTGTATATAAATGAGGTAAATTGTGGGGTGGGTTGTGTCTCATCTGACTAGGAGACTAGAGCTTGCTTGTTAATCATTCCATTAACATAAGGTTTGATTATTATGAGGTAAATTAGTCATTTCATATTTTAAAAATTTGAAGAAGAAAATAATAAAATGAAAAGGACAAATGGTTGTGACTGTCACTCGTGTATTACTCCATTCACTCACTTATGTTTAATATGATCTCTTCACTTGTTCCATTCCATTAAATTTTGTGATAAGTCCATAGTCAACGGCCATTTCACATACATCTAAAATATTTGAAGAAAATAAAAGGAAAATTGAGGGAAATATATTACCCCTAAATAACCATATTAGTTTTAATAATGATATATAGTAAGTAAATTAAAAGATAGGTAGGTTGGTTGTGGACTGTGGTGATCGATCTGGTTCACATATTTGTCAAGTTGTATATATAGTTGTTAGACGTACGGTTTTGGACAGTGGAAGTTGATTAATGTAATAATTGAAATTTGAGTTGAACATGTGTAATCCGTCTCAAGGTATAACAAAAAGGTTGGTTTGTTGAATGTATGTATGTCTATCCATGTGTATATGTAATAATATGTGTGGTGTTTAAGCTCACTTTTATTCTCATTTAGCCCAACTCTGATCCTTCTGTTCATGTGACTATAATAAACACGCTTTCATGTTTGTTCCAAAATCAACATATTCACTTATAATCATTTAAATTAGACATAATGTCATCATATCTGTATATTCACTTATCCAAAAGTGTGAAATCATCGAGTTAATCGGATAGTCTATCGGAAAAGGCTCTTGTTAGTGACCAGAAGGTCCTAGCTCGATACTCACCTCATCACTAATTTACAAAAAAAAAAAGTGTGAAATCATCTTATTTAAGGTTTCTATGTACCTCTGTCGAGTACACAGAAGAGGCCTACCTCTATGTCCATTGAGATAATTTGTAGTAAAACAAAAGTGGAGAATATCATAACACCATAGAATCCAAGACAAAATTGATATAGAGGAGGCGTAATTAGGAAACTCGATTGAGTTTTTTCCAAGTTAGTTTCCATGTATTTGAAGTTGAATCGTCATCATTTAATGAGGATTTTGAGATGTTTTTGCTGATTTGGGAAGTTGGTTTTCATTCGATTAAAGAGGAAATTAATAAAGCTGGGTATTTTCTCAACGAAAGGACGACTAAAAATGTTATGGCCCATGCAGGTCTCGAACCTGCGACCTTCGCGTTATTAGCACGACGCTCTAACCAACTGAGCTAATGGGCCATTGATGACTACTATGATTCATCAAAGAAATTAATAGTTGAATAGTGAGATTTGTTAGTTATTCCGCAGATTCGAGGAAGGAAAACAACAAGAAATAGTTCGCAATTAGTGGGTTTGTATTTACAATGTATTTAGGGTTTGTTATGTGCTCTGGAATTTGTTTCTGTTTTTTTATTTATGTAATTCTTGATTCTTGAATTCATTTGGAAATTGGAATATTATGAAGTTATGAAAGAAGTTAATTGTATGATTCTGGAATATTTAATTGAGTTCAACTACATAGATATATGATGTTTTCACAGATTTAACCAGCATGGAGATTTGAGGATTCGCTACTAGTGAACTTGTGACTATTGAATTTTCAATGTTTATGATATGATTAGTCCACAAAATGTAAGGATACTATGTTGTCTTGCAGTGCTACTAGAGTACTAGAGCTTTGTATTTTTCTTGATAAATCTCCTTCTCACAATCTCGCCTTCGTGATAGTCAATTTTAAATTAGCTTCTAACTAATTCTACTTGATACTTTATATCTCCTTTACATGTATGTGTATGATTTACAATGTTGTGCACACGCACGGAATGTACAACGGTGCAATACAGGGAGAGGGTATCTGTAGTCTGTACTGAGTTTAATCATTTGATCCGTTGCTAAATTACGATTTTGTTTTGATGGTAGGATGTTTAATTGACTTGTATCTGTTACAAGTCTGTCGCTTCATTCTGAACATGTAGATTCAATTATCAGATCACTTGTAGGAACTTGGAAGTGGCCTTCATCCATGCCTCACTTGTCTCCTTAGTGAAATGTGGACGTATATATATGAATACAGAAATATTCCTTCAGAAGAAAAGAGGTTAGTCTAGCCGCACATTGATTAAGCAAATGGCTATTCTGTAGGGACTGTAACATAGTAGCTCAATCAGTAGAGAAGTTTAACACGAGAAAAATTCGCATTTCTATTTTACACAGTCATATAATATAATCTATAAAAATTATCGTCTGGTTATAATTACACTGTTATATAAGCTTCCTTGAGCAAATCATTCAGGTTATTGTTCCAAAATCTTGTTATCTTCTGACCCCCTACTCTTATGCTCAACATGCAATAAAATGACATAATGGAAGTACAATGGCTGTAAATAATTTCATTTGTAATCACCTATAGTCATCGACGTCCTTAGCAATTAGACGGATTGTCTACCAGACAGCTGCAAAGTATACCTGGTTCAGGTCAAACCAAACTTGTCGGAAGACTTTGATGATCAGATCATGATAATCAACGGAATTATGTGTAAGGTAACATACCAAAAGTTCTTCAAGCTCTTTTGGTTGTTTGATTTCCTTTTCAATGATCATTTCCAGCATCGAATCTCTGAAGTCCTGTTGTGGATCATATGAACTCTTCTGCACCGCGTAGCTATCAAAGCCTGTTTTTCCTTGAGCTACTACATCTATATCGTTATTGATTCTTTGAGTCCTCTGTTCTGTTGCTCGCGTTTTGAAGTCTCTCTTCGTTATGTTTCTTCCCACAGGTGAACTAATTTTTCTATTTGATCTCCTCCCTCTTATGCGAACTCGCCTTCTTAGATGTACAGATGGCCTGTGATGTCTGTTTTTTGATATGATCACATCGATCTTCTTGTGTTTTGACGAAATGAATTCTTCGTCAGGATATACATTGGAATCAACATCCGAATGGTTTTCTTTGAATATGCTTGCACTGCAACTTGGACAAAGAAGGTTCGACTTCCTCCTACAATTAACTACTTGAGACTTTTGTAATTCATCTCTTATTTTCAATGTCTTGAGTTGTTTGGTTTCATAAAACTCTTTTAGTGCTGATCGTAACATGCCCTGGTGCTTGTTAAGGTTTCTTTTACTTAAGTTGGATTTGTTTTCTTTGAGAACATGCCTCTTGGATGATATTTGTTCTTGATCCTTAAATGCGTATCCTGATGCCTGTGAATTAAGCCTTTGTTCTCTTGCAAGCATCCCTTTGTGTTGATATTTTCTCAACTCGTATTGCTTCTTTTCGACATCTTTCAGCTCCGACTTATTTCCCTCCCATGACCTTGTTCCTGGACTCTTGCATCTGGTATTTTGAGCATCATCATCAAACTCATCTATGCTGTCTTCTCCGAAAGACAGCCTCCAGTATAGATCATCCGTTTCACTATAGAAGCGGCCTTCTTTCCACTTAATGGGCATCGAGGAGCAGCGAGACATTTGATTTACTTCAACTTTGTGGTGTGTTTGTATTACTCCAGTCTTTCTCTTCAACTTGTTAAGCCAAGACATGGGAAAGACATGATTGATGAAATAAGTAGGTGAAGAATGTGAGACCTTTTTCCCCGACTGCATCATCATGTTTGTTTCTAGTTACCTTTTCTTGAATCAAGTCTTAGATAATGGAGGAGGGGAGGGGGGGGGGGGGGGGCAGTTAGAATGTAATTGACAAGGTGTTGATCATATTGATAGTAGGAAGTATGGGTTCATCACTAGTTATTACAAACAAAAGGCATCCCAAAGATCATGTGACCACTTTGTCCACTTTTTTCTCCTTTGTGTAGTTTGAGTGTTTGATTTGCCTTTATGACACAAACAGCTGTGAGAATTGAATGGAAGCAAAATGTGTTGGGGTTTATTTCCTAATCAAAGACATTGGACTTTATCTTTATTTCTCCTGGTCTGCATTTTGCAGATTGATGAATAAAGAAGTGTGTACACACCCACTATTTACTACTACACCAGAGCTTGTCCATGCATCTATCACGAGAAATTTGGCAGATTAGCACCTTTTAAAGCCTATTTTAAACTTAGAGCACCCTTCAGTTTTTTTTGCATAAGCATAGCACCTCCCCCCTTGAATTGACTATTTTGCCCTTACTACTAAATTAAACATTTTCCCCCCTTTTTCTTGTGTATTCCCACCTTAAGACACCCCCCTCCTACCCAAATCATTATTCACAATTTCACATCCTTACATCTATCTTCCTCTCCTCCCCCCCCCCCTCAACCCCAAATTCTCTATAAAAAAAAATTCACATCTTTTGAACTTCTATAATTTCGAAGCTTATTATCTTAAAATTGTTGGAGTTCATTGAAGTAAGTACTCTACTTAATTTATAATGAATATTTGAGTATAAAATTCGTTTCTTTTTTGTATATTTTGTACAAAAGATTAGATTTTTGGTAGTTTTGTTGCTAGAATATAAGTTTCTTTTGTATAATTTAATATTTTCGTAGTTATTTTGTAGTTTTTGGAGAAAAGATTGGATTTTTTGTAGTTTTCTTGATGTATGATGTTGGTTGTTATATTTGTAGTTTTCGTAGTACAAAGTTCGGATTTTTGGTAGTTACTTTTGTAATGTACACTAAAATAGTCTTGTATTTTGATAGTTTTTTTTGTAGTTTTTGGAGAAAGTATTGAATTTTTGGTAGTTTGTTTCATTTATAATTAATATTTTAGTATAAAGATTCGATTTTTAGTTGTTTTTCGGTAGTTTTCATTTTAAAAAAAGTTTGGATTTTTAGTATTATTTGGCTAAAACTTAGTTTATTTTGTTATATTCGATTTTTAGTTTGTTTTTATAAGAAAGTTTAGATTTTTAGTATCCTTTATATGCAAAAACTTAGTTTATTTGTAATTTTCATAGTTTCTTAAGGAAAAATTAAGATTTTTGAACGTTTATTTGGTGTATTGTTGTAATATTGGTAGCTTTTGTGCAAAAAATATTAGTTTATTTGTAATGTTGGTAGTTATTCTAGAAAAGTTTAAATTTTGAATGTTTATTTTGTATAATGTTGTAAGTTTGATACTTTTGTGCAAAAAAATTAGTTTATTTTGTATAATGTTGTAACTTTGGTGGTTTTGTGTTCATTGTTGTGTTATTTGTGTTAGTGTGACAATAATATGCACTAATATATACTTATATGCACTGTTATACACTAATATGCACTAATATACACACGTATACACATGTGTGCCTATTCAGACTTTAATGCTCATATGTACATTGATATGCTCATTGTTTCTTTTAGGTTGGCGAATGCATCACCAATGAATCTTATTCCGCATCAAAGGGAATGAAGAACCCAATTGTTGGAGTGGTTGATTAGTAAATGAGAGATTAAACGTAATAGTGGTGGTGTATTGTCGTATTTAATTGTGTATTCCAGTGTTTGATGATGTATTATAGTTTATAATTGTGTATATTGATTTTTAATGGTGTATAGTGTTGTTTAATGTTGTATACTTGTGTTCAACTGTGTACTCTAGTGTTCAATTGTATATTCTGGTGTTTGAGGATGTATTGTAGTGTTTAATTGTATATTCCACTGTTTAATGGCATATTGAACAGTTTCATCATCAAGTAATTTTCCATCAAACGATACGCACACATGGCCACTACGAAATCACAACACTTACAATATGTCAATGTTTGCATCAAATAAAATCAAACATAACCATGAAAAACAATATGGAAGACAATCAAACTAGTTAATACATCAAATAATTACCGAAGCTCACTGGACAAAAGATAACAAATCTAAAATAATTAATACACAATGTATCAATCAATGTAGTGCTTTACTCCAAAATATATGGTTGCTAAAGTCAATGTTCCTAAAATAAGCGTAACAATCAAACTAGAATATATTTTTCATAGAAGACATGGTTGCCATTTTGGTCCTTAGCCTATTTCACGATGTCAACTCCAAAATTTCTTCGGCAATTGATGAAGTGTTTTTCTTCTAAACCTTCGAAGCTCTTTTGCGTGGGATCTATGTTTTGTCCACAAATACTTCATCAACACCTATAAACGTATAGATTTTATTAAAAGAAGAGTTGCATGTAATGAACCTCTTGACAAAGCTTCAAACATACTTAAAAGATTGGTAATAGCTTTTATCGTTTTGGTGTAAACAGGTGCATATATGTGTATGCATGGGCATATAGGTGTAAACAAGTGCATATATGTGTAAACAGGCGCATATAAGTGTATATTAGTGTATAAATGAACATTTACGTGTAAACAAGTGCATATAAGTGTATAGATGAGTATTGTCACATACACTAACACAAATAACACAACAATGGACACAAAATCACCAAAGTTACAACATTGTACAAAATAAACTAATTTTTTTGCACAAAAATATCAAACTAACAACATTATACAAAATAAACATTCAAAATCTAAACTTTTTCTAGAATAACTACCAACATTACATATAAACCAACTTTTTTGCACAAAAGCTACTAATATTACAACAATACACCAAATAAACGTTCAAAAATCTTAATATTTCCTTTAAGAACTATCAAAATTACAAATAAAATAAGTTTTTGCATATAAAGAATACTAAAAATCTAATTTTCTTATAAAAACAAACTAAAAATCGAATATAGTACTAAATAAACTAAGTTTTAGCCAAATAATACTAAAAATCCAATTTTTTTTAATGAAAACTACCGACAAACAACTAAAAATCGAATCTTTATACTAAAATGTTAATTATAAATGAAACAAACTACCAAAAATTCAATCTTTTCTCCAAAAACTACAAAAAAAACTATCAAAATACAAGACTGTATGATAAAAACTAATTTCTTGCAAGAAAACTAAAAAAAATCCAATCTTTTCTCCAAAAACTACAAAACAATTACGAAAAAACGAATCTTTATACTCAAATATTCATTATAAACGAGTTATAGTACTTACTTCAATGAACGGGGAGGGGCGATTTCGGGTTTTGGGACTTCAATGGGGCGAGCTAGTGATTTTCAATGTGGGGGGGGGGGGTTTAGGTTTTGGACTTCAAATGGAGGTCAAAGATGGAGATGGAGATGGAGATGGAGAAGAGAAGAGAAGAGAAAGAAGAGAAGAGAAAGGTGGAATGTAGTATGAAAATGGTGGAATGTGTTTGGTGTTTATGTTTTAGTAGTAAGGGTAAAATAGTCAATTCAGGGGGTAAGAGTGCTATGCCTTTGCAAAAAAAAGTCAAGGGTGCTCCAAGTTTAAAATGGGCTTCAAAGGGTGCTACTTTTGCCATTTTCTCCATCTATCACACCATCAAATATATTACAAATATATGAGAAAATTAGATTCCATAGTCCAGGTTCAAATATATTACATTTAGTTGACATTTTTATGAGCATTAGACATCTATGTTCAAAAAATTAGGCGAGGGACAAGCTATTGCCTCCTAGTTCCACTAATACAACTTATACAAACCGTTTATGAGTAATTAGTAATGCTTTATAACGATTCCATAATAATGAAGGAATCCAAAATCTTTAGAGACCAAATCAATTAACGAAAAGACTCCTGGGACAAATTGACAAATATTATTACGAAAATAAAGGAACATAGGTTAGCTTCTTAGCTTTTTTTTTTTTTTTGATAAGTGATTCATTATAAATTACATATTGTTGAGGCTAAAGTGCTTCTTAGCTTTTATGTTCTACTAATTTGTTTCCCAATTCTTTTTGGTTATTCAAGTTTCATTTGCATGATTACTTTTTTCTTTTTATCTACTTGCTAGCACGTGATATAACATAACATCAAATTAAATGATTGGGACCCAGATAAGAAATAAACTAATATGTTTGTGCAATTTAATGAAAAGGAAGATATTTGAGTGTGAAGTTAAAGCTTGAATTATATAACAATTGATTGTAGTTAACATGTCCATGAAGACAATGAGAAGCAACTACCTAGTTGCGTGCCATTGCCATATACACACGATATACATATGTACTTCATTTTATTCGTTAGGAGTTAGGACATACAATCACAATATAATAATTGACGACTCATAATTTACATGCTTATTAAGAAATTACTTAAACACAGTGCTTAAGCTCCCTAATATTTTACTTTTATTATGAATATAGTAATAAACTAGTATATCTAAATTTTCAACGAATCGATTCCTGTTGATAAAAAGTCGCTAAGATCGGTTTCACATACCAAAGAATTCACGGAACAAAAAGTTCCACCATTGGTTGCCCACTAAGAATTACAAGTTGAATTAATGATGTTTATTGATGAATTTGTAGGGGCATTCTCGTCTAAAAGAAGCAACACAAACACACACAAAAACTAGTGTACCTCCAGAATAAGGCACTTTACAAAAGACACTTCTGTGACTGTAATGATCCCAAATCAATTATCAAGATTTGCATTAATAAAAAGCTTCTTCGTCCTCTAAACTCCAAAGTTACATGCGAATATGCGATGGTAGTGGATCCAGAAACGAATGATATCATCTCTTGCTCTCCATCCAAGCAAAGTTTCACTATCTGGGATCCAAATAGGTTTCGATCTGTGCTTCTTCCCAAGTATTACAGGCACAACAATTTCAACAGATAATTTAGTACTCAACTTAATAAATATGTGACTACTTTGTATATATTTAACATATGACTTTATACTACTTTACTCTGAATTAATTTGCAAGACATATTATTTTTTTAAGGGATTCAAGAAAGTATACTGCCGAGATTATGAATACGCAAATCCAATGTTTGTAGAAGGTAGAGAGGGCCTGCCGATGAGGATAAGAAGAAAAGATTATGAACCCGGGGTGATTATTGTCCACAGAGAAGATACGCATGATGCGTCTTTGAAGGAGAAAACTCTGGAGACATTGAGGTCTGAGCAAATGAAATTGGAACAACAAATCCAGGAGCTAAGGGGGATACAAGAGGATCTTCTTGATGAATTCGCGATGGTTAAAGACAGTGTAGAAGCTACTATGGAGGATCAGGAACACTTAAATAGTGGACTCATTGCTCACTTAGTACAAGAATCTGTTTTCCAGCATTTGAAAGATGATCAGGAAAGGTTTGGAACTCAAGTAGAACAAGTTACTACGCCTTTAGATGATTATTGGAGGACTAGTCAGAGCCAGAAAATCAGCAATGACTACTCGGCTTTTTGGAAGATGATAATGGAAGACGATTCCTTTTATTCCGGTGGACTTGTCTCTAGTTCTACTTAGGTAATTTCTCGCAATTCGATATTTACTCGCACATTTCATTCTGCAGCAGTCTACAGATGCTATTTGCTTAACACATTTCAGATATATGAATATGCTAGGTTGCATCTCCAATAATGCCCGAGAACGTGAAGCAGAACTGGAAGTCACTTCAGACTCTGCTCCAAGTTGGGACAAGACGCTTTGATTTGTTTCCACATTATACAACCTTGTTCCTGCATCGAAATCCATCATTCTACGGTCCCAACAAAACATAATCTCAATGCTATTTTTCTGGGAGCACAAAATGTCTACTGCTCCGAGAAAATAATCAACTTCTTCAGAAGTAAAGTACGTTATGTAAGTATGTAACAGGAAAATAGAGTGTACAAGGTCCATCGTATACTTGAGGACCCATGATTCTCACTTTGTGTTATCCTCCAATATCCACAACTTGACCGTTCTATCTTCGGCTAGAGTATGACAGAGACATAATTGTCCATCCTTAACTATAAGTCGCATCATAGTACCATGAATAACTTTATTAAGACGTTTTGGAGTAGTAACACATGCTTGATTGATAGGAGGATGAGGGAAACAATAAAACTGCTCCCTTTGGATATCGAAAGCTACCACCACCTTCGAGCAATGGCGCCCATAATGAGGCTCCCCGATCCAATACATTACATCGCCCACAATAGCTGCTCTAGAGTATTGCTTTAGTAAAAAATCCTTAGAGCTCGTTTGATACAATCTTTCCTAGACATTCCGTGATAAACTGAAGAAAAGTACTGATCCATGATCCCTTGGGCCATAATTGATAGAAAGGAGTTTGTGTTCATCCCTAAATCGATCAAAATAATTTCCTCAAAGACGATGTAAGCAGGACCTATGTCAATCTATGTCACAACTCAAGTTAGGGGGTTGAAAATTCTTAAACAAGAATAGTTGTTCAGGACTAGTAATCCACCACATGAATTTGTTATCACTCAGCGGTCCGAGTCTTTAATACTGCATTTAACTAAAAAATCGACTTTCATCACCGATGACGTCTGTTGAGAATGGCCGATTATTGTCACCGGAAGGTCGCCTCAGTCTGTATTGGGCCAACAAATATCCAACAACGTCGACTTTCTTGATGATGATCTCCTTCTCTTGTTGTTGCGAGAAACATCGAAGTAATTAGATCCAATATACGAAGAATACGAAAAGAGATTCATCTTCAACTCTTGATAAGTTCTTAGCATGTAAATTGACAAACAAAGGCTATGAGATCAAGTCTCGCCAGTTGCGACATACCCTTTTGCAGTCCATAACATCATCATCGGCTGATACTCTAATCAATATCATACATATGTACGGAAGGAGGCCTAAAACATCCTTTCATTATACTAATCAATCGCCTACATAGAGTATTCATGCTAATAGATGATTATAAAAGCGCAAAAGTTAGCCTATATTATATATATGTAGCTTCGAATGAAAGAAACTAAAGCAAGGGATGATGAACACCAAATTAATACCAACCACGTTAATTATATAAGACTAGTCAACCAATAACACTCCTATTTAGAATTGGAAACCTAACTAGTATGGCGTGTTACTTGACAATACTCCTATTTGGAACGCGATAACTACTAATCCAAATTTCAAAGGCTTAGGACTTTCAATTATAGCTAGACTTATTATAGAATTGAGATTAGTAATTTATACTATATAATGCCAGAAAGCCTAATTTGTGGTAAAGTCTTAACACTAACTTGATATGTGTCAATCCGTGACCTTCGCCTAGTGGTTATCGACTCAACTACTAAATTATTGATATTCAATATGCTAAGAGGTTGTTGTCTATTGATGTATTTGGTTAAGTTTACAGTTTACTATATCTAATCAATACATGCCCCAAAGATTAAAGAATGTACTATAAAATGTGGACAAAAAATGACCAATTTATCAAATAGGAAAGTGAGTGGAAGCTTACTACCAAACAACAGTAGATGCTGCCCTCTAACTACATTGATAGTCAGCACAACGGTGGGTTACACTTCATGAGTCATGACATGTTATAAACACCACCCAGCCCCCTCTCTCCCAACCCACATTATCGAAACCAAGCACTGAGCCTCAGCCAGTAGCAAAACTGAACTGAACTGGCCTCAACATTACCCCATTAACCAAAGCCGAAAGGCATGATGTTTCGTACAGTTCGACTAGTTTATAGACCTTCTGAATGGCTTGACAAAGGGATTTAGCAGGGATAACGATAGCAAAGTAATGACGAGAAAACATAAATTGGCAGAACTGCATCTTATTAGATTATATTCAACTGTCGTTTATTTTGGAGCTTAGTAGCTTACATTGACAGACACTGTACATTAGACATATACACCACATGAAGAGCTAACTGCCAAGACTTCAGATTTCAATTCCTATAACTTCTCTGTATTCATTTCAGAACAGTAACATTATTAAAATATTTATGGACAACTTAAAGAATAATGATGAGGAGTGAATGAATTTGTGAGAATAACACGATCTGATCAAATCACTATAAGACCTGAACTGAAACTGAGAACGGCAGAGAAAATTCGGGTGTCATACTTGAATTTGTTGCCACTGTAGCAGAGTGATCTATATACCCAACCCCTATAGGGTAACCAAGATGTGAGGATGTATTGCTCCGTAGCCTCTGGAAAACTCTAGCAAGTGATGCTGCTTTCCTTCTGGCACGCCTTGTTCCCGTACAGAACAATGATTGAAGCAAACTAGCCAAAGCTGGTGCTTTTAGTACCTTATCGACTATATTTGTCCCAGCATTCCGACTCAATTCAAGCAATGCAGCAACAGCATTCTCTTTCCCTTTAGGACTTCCGGATCTCATAATCTCTATCAGTCCTGTCACAGCCTTACCCTCTTTTCCAACTGCTTCCGCCCCAATGGGCAGCCTCACAATTAAAGCCAATGCACCGGCAGCTTCTTCACATACATTCTCACACTCCAAAACGTCGACAAGTGCAATAACACCCCCTGACTCTATAATTCTAGCATAATTGTCGGTATGTGTAGATAAATTGAACAAAGCAGTTACTGCATCTTTCTGTCCCTGGGGAGTTCCTTCTTTTAACAAAGTTGTCAAGGCCTCCACTGCCCCTTCTTCATCTGCTATCATCTTTTTATAATCATGAACAGAAGACAAACTGAACAATGCGGCTGCAGCATTTTCCCTTGCCTCAGTGGTGAGCCCACATCTTAGAACTTCGACAATAGATCCCAAACAACCCTTTTCATGAATTATACGACTTTTGTTCATATCATGAATTGACAGATTGAGCATAGCAGTTATAGAATTTTCTTGAGTAGCTGCATCTTCTGGTGATAGGAGCCTTCTCAAATGTGGAATTGCCCCAGCCTCAGCTATGTAAGCACGGTCTTCTTTACCATTTTTGGCTAACAACCTTACAGCTCTAGCAGCAACAGTCCTTGCACTTTGCGTGCCATTTGCCAATTGTTCTATAAGCAATCTAGCAGTAGCTTTATTAGCTTCAAGTGCTGCCACGCTTCCTGAAGCAACTGCAGCCATAGCCTCCCTGGACATATTTCCTTGATCAGAAGGATTATATGGAATTTCATTAGCAGCACACCATTGCATAATCATATTTCTCAGTGATCGATTTGGTACAACCCATCTATGCACAAGAAATTGTCCCGTCTTTGGACAAGTATGATGCCCTTCATCAATCCACCTAGAAATCGACTCCTTCTCATATGTTTGCCCAGTACACACCACCACTGGATCCCTCATTAGATCCAAAGTCACCGGACAACAAAAATCCTTGGGAACCTTAATAAATGTTTCCGCAATCTCCCGGCTAATGACCCCGCCTTTGTTGACTTTACTAACATTCCTAATCTTTACCATCTCGTCAATCTCGAGCCCATAAAACAAAAACCTACAATACCTAACAATGGCCACAACACCATTAAGCAGCGCAGCATTCGGCTCAAGATCACCTTCATGATTGATAATTTGTTCCTCAAGAAACTCAATCTCTATATTACAGCTTTGGGCATTTACTAATCCAATTTTATCAACTAATATGGAATACAAATCATCCTTACTAGGTATATTCCCATTCTCAAATACATTTAAAAACAAATAAAGATTTGATCTTGTTATCTCATCTGATCTATCAATAAACAACTTTGGTCTACTTGATTGTTTTCTCAACAATTCAACTTGCTCTTTAACATCATGAGGCAAATTAAGATCAGTAAAAGGCAACACATCCAACAAGGTATAGATTTCCTGATCCAAATCATGAAAATGCCCAGAAATGAAACAGTTCTGAAGCAATAGCCACAACTTACTCGACTGACTACAATAATTAAGCAAGATTTTCGACTTGTAAAGCACGAGGTATAACTCCTTCAAGCACACCATCACCGTAGACCCCGAAAAACAAGATTCTAAGCAAATAGGAACCTCTGAACACTCCTTGAGAGCATCGAGCACAATTGACAACACCTGAATCTTACGAACTAGAGACCTTGAATTCTTCCTCTGAAACGACATCGTTTTATATGAAAATGATGAAATCAACTCAGATGATAAGCCCCTCAATGATTCAATCAAAGCCTCCGCCGTGAGATCCACCGGAACAAGGAATGTCTCCAGCGACGGCATCCGCCGCCGCCGAAGCGACGCAAATATCGCCGCTGATGCCATCAACACAAAACTATGAAAAAAAGTTTATTAAATAAACGAACTTTTTGAATGAAAATTATCAACAAAAGCAAAAAAAGTCAAAATCTAATGTACCAAACTAAAAAAATAGGTATCTGATTACAACCCAGATTAAAAAAAAAGCAATTTTTTTACGCAAAAAGTATCAAACGAAGTCAGAATCAAATTTTGAAAACTAGAAAATTGAACTTGAAACCTCCAAAAGATATATATTTAGTGTATTTTTGAAAGTGAATACTTAAAATAAGTATCTTCAATGGATTTATCTTGTGGGTATAGAAGAAAAATGAAAATTTGGTTGTTTAGAATGTGATGAAGTTGAAGAAAAAGAAAAGGCAAAAGTAAGAAGATCAAGTTTAAGCTATTATGGTTACCAATGCCAATGGGTTCCCCATTTGACTAATTTCAAGATTTGAATCATTTCAGATTTATTTATAAAAGGAAACTTATTGGACTAGGAAACTTATTGTTTATGTTATCAGAATAATTTTTCTATTAAAAATAAAGATATAACATGTTATTAGTATGGGATGTTTTTTTAATAAAATGATGAAATTGGATTTGGGCACTCCAATCTTTACATTCTCATAATATTTACGGTATCATTTTGGTGAATGATAATCATGTCATTTAGTATTATTTGGTGAAAGTTCTTTAATACTAATTTTTTTTTTTATTATCGAATTGTTGGTTTCTTATATGCATATTGATATTTCGATTTATAGCATCATAATCTTAATATATACTTGAAACTTAAATGAGATTTCAAACTCTCTTTTTCTTTTATGAATTTGATACAGAAAGTGATTTTTTTATAAAGTAAATTGTATTTAGTTGTATCAACTTGATTGGTATGACCTACATAAAAATGTTACAAATTGATCAATTTTGATAATCTAATGAATCATGATTATGCACAATGATTTTACAAGATACTTATTGTGACGAGTGGTGTATAACATGGTCAAATATGCAATTATAAATTGTTAGTAAATGATGAGTAGCTAGCTACAAACGTTAAATAAATTCATTACTATTGTGTCTTTTTCTTCTATGATATCATAATTCGTGAAATGTTTTCACAAAATTTATAAAGAAACCCCGTTACTTTTATAAAAGAATAGATAAATTCTTTAAGCTTTTGCTTTTTCGAGTTGACAACTTTTAATAATGGAGTAAATGAATATTTGGAGTTGACTTTCTGTTTTAGAATATTTGGACTTTGGAGTAAAATAAAGCTGAGAGAGGTGAAGGTGGAAGTACTGTACTTTTTTGGAATAAATGAGAAAGAGGGTTGACCAAACTAAAGTGTGTTTTGGTTTCAACTTTCACGTGATTGTTTAACTCCGAGAGGAGTCGGCCCTAATTAGAAAATCATAAACCAAATACTACTGGTGCTCGTGTTATTAATGGATCCGGAAATTTGGAATCCGTTTGTTATTCGATTAAAGAAATTTGGATTCGAAATTCGCTCATATTTTTATCGAGCAATACTTGAATAATTTTTTTATTCGATAACTTATCGGGTAAATTAGGATCCGCTCGTTTGTTTTTGTTACATTAGTATATATTTATATTTTTATGTAGTATATTTCATCTTTTATAGGCAGAAAGTTTCTACTTATTTTTATTTTTACTGATATGTTTGGCGGATGACGGATTAGTTATCATTATTTTCACATAAATACATTCGAGTAAAAATAACCGGTTAAAATTTAAAAGTGTACTGATCCAGTAAAATTACCCATTAAAACCTATACCTATACCGAGTCGAGTAAAACCCTGCACGAAAATCCGATAAGACCGAGCCACGTCTCCCGGGCTCGACACCCGGACCGGGTCCGAGTTTGTTGTTTAGTACTCGATTCGTTAGTACCTGGTAATTACCCGACTTAATAAAACTGAAACTCGCCCGGGTAATTTAGTAATTTTATGTTAGGAGGATGTTATTTAGGTCAAAGATTTTTTAAGGGTTTCTTTTTCCAATAATAATTTTGTGCGGTGTCATTTAGCAAAAAATCTTTATAATTTGATTAATTTGATTATTCATTGAATCTGTAAAGCCTTTCTTATTTTTCTTTGACTGGGAAAGTAGTAAGTCATTATATCACATGAAGCATATGCTTTTAAATAAACTCTATTTTTTATAACAAGAGATGGTGATAATGACATATAGAGCAACTCATTTCTTTAACTTTACATGACAAATTAATAATGAAGTTAGAAATAGTAGACGCTTAACGGTATACCATTCATTCCTGGACTTGTTAAATACTTCATCAACTCATCTTATAGGAACTAATCTTTTTTGTTTGTTTGTTTTTGGATCCTTTCATGCCGCGTATCGCCTTCGCTATTGACTAGATATGCACTTTCCACAGGTCATGAATCTCACCAATTTTCGCGGCTTCCGCGCTCTTTTTATCCAGCGAGAAGGCTGCAAATAGACAATGTCTGATCAATATATAATTGCTGGAAAAATAGCAATTAAGGGTTTTAAACTTTAATCTGTTCAAGGCAGAAACACTATGTGTGATAATTAAGGAGGGGAATAAGCAACGCCAAACAGATTTTGACAGCATTTGCAGAGAGCGGAATGAATATTGTTCTTCCTAGCAAGAAGGTAGATATTTGAATCGTGTGTTACCTTCTTCTTCTGGTTTATGTTGGCGACCTTCCAGCAGAACAAGCTCCTCGACTTTGGTTCCATTCTCCTGCAAGATGGAACATTATTCAAAGGACTTAAAGATTATACAGTATATAAATTGGAAATGCATATGTTTTCATATATATATATATATATATATATATTGATACTTATTTGAAAAATCAAGTCTTATTTTGTACACATCTTAGACGTCAATCAACCTAAAATTATCGAACCTGCTTAGTGCTTACACTACAAAGAGGCAAGAAAGGCTATGATAGAAAACGATTGTATGGTTCCAATGAACTTGAATGAGGTGAGAGAATGGGGTAGCTATAGGTGAGGTAGAAATACGTACAGATTCTCTTGTTCAAGCCTTTTGGCAATCGATACTGCCTTGCGTTTTGGCCATCTACTTTGCTGAGGACATCCTTCGGAATGCTGAATCACGTGCCCAAGTGATAGCTTTCCATTTGTTAGACTTAGATCTTCATTTATTCCTATAGATTGTTTCCGATCAGTAATGGAGGCTATTAAGGAATGGTTCTGGGCACGTACTGCTCCATTTAATAAAGAGCTCCTGTTCTGAATACCTTGTTGTGAATTGTCTACAATAGTGGCATGACTGTTACTTGCTATTGGAGATGCATTTAATTCAACAATCTCACTTTTACGAGTTCCAGAATCATTGACTAGAGGCCTCCGCAGCACACCACGAGCATAGAAACTAATATCTACATCAACTTGAGATTTTTTATCTGGTGAAGCCAACAAAATAAGCGGTTCTTCTCTAACCTCTTCTACTGATCGACACTGAATTTCAATTGTCACCGGAGCTCCCAGAACAGATTCAAAAGCTTGCAGAATGTGAGTCGTAAATCTCTCTGCCGTAGATTTAGATACATCTGAACCGAATGCTAACTGAACAGTGGGAGCTGCAAAACAAAAAGAATATTGACAAAACTTGTGCACAAGTAATGCTCACATGCATAAACTAGGATTACATGCTCCAGATATAATGTCTTGGAAGAGAAAATAATCAGGTCTGCCATCAAATGATTACTATAAGTCCAAGAAATAAAAGTGTCGCCAGATGTGGATATTAAAGGGTGAAAGCCAGGCTTCTACATTATTTTTCATAAAACTGAATATTAAACTGCTTAATGCTACATCGAATAGACGAAGGTAAGACGGTGATGATGGATATCCCCAAAAGAGTTTAAGTAGGACCTGTATGGATGATGCAAAGTTTGGGTAGCAACGCTTGGAAAGTAATCACATACAAAGTTAGTAACTAAGATTTAGATTTATTGATATACTTCGTTTATAAAGCCTATCAAACACAGGAGATGAACTCATTGTAGACTGTCGATATATATTAAAACTTGTTATCAGTAAGTTCAACCTTGCAGAAGTTTAATAAAGCTTGAACTATCAGGAAGGGCTCTTATATAAGCATTATGTTTTTATGAAATTTGGCATATGCTTACGATAGAATTGTAATCAAGAACAATTCAGGTTCTTCACAATAATAGTGAATATTTCTTAAAAGGGAGTGATAACAAGCAAAAAAAGGTAATTAATATTACTAAAATAAACAATGAATAGTGAATAGTATATATCACACATACCTGCTCCCCAACCGACAGAGACCAGCTTTCCTTCACCATATAAGAACTCTTTAATGCTATTTACTCGAATCTGTTTAAGCACATCCGACCAAATTTTCTCTATTTCTCCATAGTACATTCTTGGCAACTGGCTGCCGCTTGCCCTGTTTCGATCTCTAGAAGTGACGTTATCCGGATGAGATCTGTGTATATTAATTCCGCTGAAGTTGGAATTGTAAGAAGCATCACCAGAAGTTACATCTTGGGAATGTTCAAAAGCTTCTCTGCGCAATGCTTTTTCATTACTTGGCCTATGAGACTGCTCCGCCTTGCTCTTATTAGGCATCTCTCTGTCACCAGAATTGCTTGCCCTTCTCGAACTAGAATTAAAAGTATTATCAGTTGAGGAATTGAGCAACAAACTCTTCTGTTCAGGAGCAAGTTGCAGCACTGCAGCAGTAATCAAGGTTTGTCTGTCATTTGACATTCTCAGATGCTTTTCAGCTTCAGATAATGTCTTCAAAGCATGTCGCAACTTCTCTATATCTTCTTTTGGCACTGTAATCCATGTTTAAATTTAAAATATGGAAGATAATGTAAACGAAGATATTCCAGTTTGCGCTAAACCATGAATATAGAAACTCACTGGGTTGTTGATGGAAAAATTGCCTTCTACACCCTTCATTTTTGAAATTGTAAGCACCGGAAAGAATATCAGTGATTAGTGTGGCAAGTTGTGGCATCAAATTCAGTGGATCTACACTAGATTCCATGATATCCCTCAGATTCTTAACTGTATTTACAGTGTCTGCAGACAATGCGAAATCAAGCAGGTCCACTAATTTTTCATCTGAGATAAGACCTACCTGCAGTTATGCAAATAACATACAAGGAGTTCGTCTAGTCAGTTTACAGAATAACAAGTTACTAAATTAAGGAATATTATCACAACTTCACTTCTTAAGGAATTAGAAATATATACACACAATACTTATCTTGCCACCAGAAAACCATGAGTGCTATGAGACTATAGGACATCTTTAAAAGAAACTTGAACAATATATAGTCCAGATTTCTGGTCTGGAAAAATGCCAAAATGGTTGCCAAACCAACAACGATCAAGGAAATAAAATACAATATGCATGTAGGCAAAAGCCAGCATCTTCCTTAATAAATAGCGTTCGTGTTATATAAATGTCTGCATGAAAATCGATGGAGAGAAATGTAACTTGATTAAATGAAGAACGCACCATTTCCTGGACCAAAGGAACAGATATTTTCTGTCCTACCAAACTCAACTGCTCAAGGGTCATCTCAGCATCTCTCAGAGACCCACCTGACTTGGATGCAATAAGCTTCAGTGCATCACTGTCAATTTGCAGATCTTCTTTGATTGCAATCCATTGCAAAGTATAGATTATATCTGCATCTTTTAACATGGAGAAAAAGAATTTCTGGCTTCTTGATATAATATTATAAGGAACCCCATCAAGACTTGAACAAACAAGGACAAAAACAGCCCCTCTAGGAGCTCTATCTATGATCTTTGAAATTGTCCTCCAGCTTTCAGGAGTTAGAGTTTCACAATCATCAAATATGAGTGTTCTATAATCAGATGATAGTCTGGAAACAACCATACCATCAAGAAGATACATGATGCTCTCATAGTCAATATTACTCACTGTTCTAACTTCGCTTATATTCTGACTCTTGCCTGTGTCATGTGCAACACAAGACTTGCAAACTCCACATGGCTTAGGATGCTCTAGTGACTGGCAATTTAAAGCTTTAGCAAATATGCATGCAGCGGCCGTCTTACCCGTGCCATGAGGCCCAAAAAATACATACAACAATCCAGCCTTCCTTTGAACTGCAGCATTAGAAAGAGCTTGTACTACTAAATGTTGTCCTACCAAATCTCTGAAAGTTCTAGGCATGTACTTTTGAGTGAAGCTCTCATGTCTACCATGACATTTCTGCTTACCATCAAACCTTGCTTCTGATGCTATTTCAGTGTCAATTTCATGTCTCAGGCGATTCTCGTTATAGATTCCTAATTCCTCTGAATAATCATGAGCTTGAGAATCATTTCCACTACTTCCTTGAGATACAGAAGCTGAAAATAACAAAGGAAATCCCTCGGCATCAGGCCTACTAGAGGATCCTGAATGGTCAGACATTGTAGGAATACCCAAATGGTCCTTTTCCAAAGAATGCATGGTACCTTTCCTAAATCTTGAATCAGACAAACCACAGGAAAAGCTCTTCCCAGCTCTATCGATAAACAATTTTCCTTTATGGTGAATTCTGGACCAGTTAAAAGGTATACCACAATTATTTCTTGAGGCAGTTGAAGCATTCTGGTTGGCATAGGCACCATAACCTTCCATGCAATGATGTATCTGGTGGTTTTGGTCTTTTTGTGATCGCGCAAATGAATTAGAGGTCACATTTATTTTATTTTTAGCATCAGCATCTAAGGCCGTTTTAGAAGCACAATTTCTTCTAGTGGCTCGAAACCTGCGTCTTCTTCCCCTATTTACGTTACCATGTTGAGGATGAGTGGTTGCTTCAGCTTCCCTAGAGAGTCTGAATCTTTGGGCTTGGGCATGACTTCCACCATGCATATGATTGTGAGAAGATGCATCTTCACTGTTAGTAGTCAACTCCTTCGATTGCCGAGGGAGTAACTTAGCCTGATCAATGATCCCAGTCTTCACTCTCTGACCACTAATTCTATCTTGACCTTGTGAGTTCCCAAACGCAGTCTCACATGTTAAACCATCTCCAATTCCTTGAACCTTGTTTTCTCTGGCCACAGAAACTGTACCCCTATCACCAACACCCAAGACTTCCATCTTCCCTCTCCTATGTTCCATTAATTTACTTTTGCTATGATTTTTATGAACAGAAACCGCCTGGTCATTATGGTCAGATACATCAGAACAAGGTTCAATTGGTGAGCTTTCTAGCATCCCCCTCAAATATCTTGGATGATCTACACCTATAGACTTTCTTCGATGATCAATACTGGAATCCATTTCAACTCTTCTAAGAAGTTCATCAGATACATAAGGAGACAGCCATCCGGATGGACTCATTGAAGGGTCTCGTAAGGACCTTGACCTCTGAAGTGCAACAAGATCCCTCCCCAATGAACTGATAGCCAGCACAGGGCTCTTCTTATGCATATGGTTTTTCAAATGAATACAATTTGTCAAATGTATATGACTGTGCAAGTGATCACCAATATCACTGTTTGCATCCCTAAGTATTCGGTCTTGATCACCACCCCTCGACATGCTGAGAACATTAATCTATCCAAAAATTGAAATTCCCAGTAATCAATTCAAAATGTTCCTAATTTGCCCAGATTTTGAAATTCCCATTAATTTTAAGCAAAATGTTTCCAACTTCTTCATTTAAGGCCATCAGCATGATAATGCCATTATAGAGACCCAATTGAATAACATAAATACATTACTCAAAACATAATATTTTTCCTTTTCTTTTTTGTAAATTAGCGATGGGGTGAGTTTTGAAGCGAGTCTTTTCTAGGGTATTAGATTAACTCACCCAACACATAAAGTTGATGACTTTAGTCTCAATATCTCTACATCCTAAAACGCATGTCTTTTTCTTGGCACACTCCAAAGTCCAACCCCACATGCAAAAAGTCCAAGTCTTTATCGAATTGCAATGCCCACTTCCACTTGAGCAACAAAAATCACTAAAATTTAGCCATAAACAGCAGCTTAAAACATCCTACATTGCATTTTCACTTAAAATACTCCGACCCCACATGCAAAAAAGTGAAGTCTTTATCAAATTTCCTAATTAACCAACAAAATAAATTCTAGAATTTTGAGTCAAATGACTCTGTAAACTAGAAAACTTGCAACAGAACACTAAACCACTAGTATTAACCTAGTGGACACATATGTTACTCGCAATAACAAAATGTCGAATTGGAGTCATTCCAACGACAAGTTAGGAAATTTAATTTAAAGACAAGTACCTTAATCAAGAAAAGGGCAAAATGTGATTTGTGTCTCTCTCAGATCTCGTTAATACGGTGCTTCACATGAACTCCACAACCCAACTGCCCACCTCTTGGAAAATAATGGAAGAATGAATTATTATTATTACTATTGTTGTTGTTGTTATTATTATGAAGATACAATTGTGGCATGCGTTTGTAGTTCATGGTAATGTGTATTTGTAGAAAGCTAATTAAGGGTATGAAATTCTGATAAAATTTTCCTAATTAAGGAGAAAATTAGTAATAAGAGTAAGATTCGTAGTGATTGAGAGAGAGAGAAAGAGATTGGATTTTGCAGGCGACCGTTTATGTCTGTGCTTATGTGGAAAGACAAAGATTTGTCCATTGACGGTCATTATCATAATAAATACTCCATTCCATTTATTTTATTTTAGTAACAAATTAACTTTTTATTATATCATATGAATTTTTAAAACATCGAAAATGTTTGTATATTATCATATCAGTGATATGAAAGTTATAGTGATGGACTGATATGACATAATGAAATTAGTTAAAATAAAGTGAAAAAATATTTAGTTTACATTTCTTTTGCATTTATGTATTTTTCGATAAGTTACCATGTTTACCAGGTTAAGAGTCTATGGGGTTCCACTCTAAAACCAATTGGCAATAGAGGGAGTAGCCCAAGATCTTATATATCGACCCGGGAGGACACCGACTTCCGATGTGGGAGGTGTATCTTAACACTCCCCCTCACGTGTAACACAATCATCGGCGGAATATTCCTGGCCGGTTTAACTGCCGGAAACAACATCGGCGGGTTACACGTGCCTCAATAACTCGGGACTGGCTCTGATACCATGTTAAGAGTCTATGGGGTTCCACTCTAAAACCAATTGGCAATAGAGGGAGTAGCCCAAGATCTTATATATACTACTGTAAGCCGTTGATGAATACAAGGGAATATTACAATCCTACAAAACACAATTTAAAATATAAATATTTCTCATTTTACATTCGAAAAAGTTATAAAAAATTGATATTTCAAAAATATATATTGAGACGAATCTAACAAGATCCCACATGACTATATTATTCCTTATCGTTTAATAAAAATTCTTGATCAAATTTTTAAAGTTTGACCACCAAAAGTCACATACTTATAGTCTAACTCTATATAGAGTTAGGTTTTACTAACCAAAAGGAAAAATTGTCTATATAAACACCCATAAAAATATCATAAAATCCAACTATCTATTTAATCTTAATCCAACGGTCCAAATATAAAGTTAGATTTTACTAATCCATCTTAAGTTAGGTTGCAAGAAAAAACTCCCTCACCAACGTACATTTACGATATGATCTTCATTCTATTTACTTTTTGTTTAACCTACTTATTCAACGCCATCGGTTACTTACTAACATATTCATTCATACTATAATTTCAAATACTGCTATTATTGTAGATTAGCCTTTCATCGCAACAAAATCACAAATGTTCAACATTTACTCCTCTTTTTTTTGGACGAACGACTATAACATTTATAGTCACAATAATACTTTACTGCAACACATATGAAAATACTGAGGGCTATATCATAATCACAATATCTATGACTTAACATTTTTTCACTATAAACTACATGCTCCATCAATGGAGGAATCGATTTGGATATATATACGTGAAAAGTCAAAATTGATAACAAATATATAAAGAAAATACTCCCTCCGTCCCTAAAAGATTGTCACATTTTGACTTTTGATGGTCAACAAAACACGATTTAAAACATAAATATCTATTATTCTACATGCGAAAAGATTATAAAAAGTTAATATTTCAAAAATATATATTGAGACGAATCTAACAAGGTCCCACAAGACCATATTATTTTTTATCGTTTAATGGAAATTCATGATCTAATTTTGTAATGTTTGACTACCAAAAGTGAAAATGTGACAATCTTTTAGGGACGGAGGGAGTACTAAATTTGATCATAAGCAATATAACACAAAATTTAATCTCAACTGAAAGTAGAGTGCCAACTCTCGATAGTAAGTAAATACTTTCTTTCGGTTGTCATTTAAATTTAAACTCTGTTCTAAATTAATTGTCTTCTTATGAGTTCAATATAATTTTAACAACATTTTCTTGTTTTAATCAAATTACTGTAATTAAATACTTTTAATGATTAATAAATACTCCACACAAATAAGAGATATACAATCTTCCTAGCTTAACTTGTAAAAAAATGCTTAGTTGTATGTAGAAATTAGAGACAATTGATAAAAATGGTATTAATAAATGGGTAACTGTTTTACTTTGGTCCATCTAAGTGGCAATGATGCGTAAATGGTCCTTATAAGTGTATATCGTGTGCACAAATGGTCCATAAATTAACACTTATTTTAAATATTGACGTAGAAAAGAGATCTAAGCCTGTTCTAGTGACCATTTGCACACACAATACACACTTACTGGGATCGTTCGTGCTCATTTGAAAAAAACCCTAAAATTAAATCATTTTTCAATTTTTTTTAATCAAAATTGTAAAAATAACCCAAAAGTAAATATAATTGGTAACTTTTAATGGTTGTGTTAGTTTAGGGACCATTACACATACACATGATAGACACTTACATGGGCCATTTACGTATCGTCGTTGCCACTTATGAGGCGGACCGGTTACGGTTCTCTTAAGATTTGTTCTCTTAAGAATTCTCTAATGCATTACATGCTTCTACTTCATGCAATTTACACAAAATCTAAGCATGTAATGTATTAGAGAAATCTTAAGAGAACAAATCTTAGGAGTACCATAACTTTCTACCTTACGAGGGCCAAAGTGAAACGGTCTCCCACTGACTGAGACTATTTCGGCAATTACTTATAAATATCAAAAAGAGGAAACTGCTAACATGGTCCTAGTGGGCCAAGATTTCCATTTGATCGTAGAAATAAAGTTCAAAAACACATATTTAAAATTTGTGAGTGAATTGAATAAAACAAGCATCTACTTAGAAATAATTAGTGTATAAATAAAAGATAAAAATTTAGAACCAAAAAAATGAAACAAATTAAGTGCTTAATACGTACCCTCGTATTTTAGTAAAGTCGATGATGATTCAAATTTAGGACATAGAGACAAACAGATGGAGGCTGGATGATATTTGTATGCATGTATGAGTTGCGGAGCAAATCTCCTTTGGCAGAAAGAAAGCTTTACATAATTACATGCATTCTCATTTTCTACATTTGTATGCAGTCATGCATGCATGCATATATGTAGGTGTTTTGATGCATGCATACATATATTATTAGCTTCTTCCAAAGGAGATTTGCCCAGTAAATGCATCCATGCAGTTCAAACTTGAATACTGATCATGTATGATGATATGCTATGATTCCAAATCCATTCATCTATTTATAGGTATTAATAACATGCATCAAAATTAATGTATATATTTGAGGAAGAATATGTTATGGCATGTTCTATTCATTACTAAAGATATGATTCCAATTCCCAACTGGCCTGGGGGGGAGCCTTATGCAAGATCAACTTTACAAAACTTGTTTCATTAAACTGCTGAGGTTGAGTATATTGTTCATGTCCTCAATAATTATCATGATGGCTACGACGTTTAAGAAATAAATCTTGAGAGATTTATCGAGCTAGCAATGAGGGCTGAAATATATTACATATATATTTACATCTCTATATATATATATATACTATTAATAATAAATTAAAGGCTTATTTTCTTTATTGTTTATGATATCCATTGTAAGATAACATGTAAAATATAATCGATAAATGAAATGGAAACAAGAAAACTTGAGAGTTTCAAAGCTAATCGGTGTGATAATAATAGACAATGTAAGGTGTTAGTTGTATGTTGCTAATTGCTTCTATAACAAGAGTTCCATTTTTTTCTTAATATAACAATAATTACATAATTATAAATATAATATATAATCAAGGTCAACGAATGTAAGCATGAGCAGAAGCGACTGAATGATGGCATATGTTTTAGATTCTTAGTCTATGAAATATTTGAAAGAAAAAGGTGAAATATTCTGTTTAGTTTCTTCGATTCCTGAATAAATAACAAAGTGTAAAAGAGCAAGAATTGTCCAAAAGCATATGCCCTTTTGTATTTAGATATTCAGCATATCCTAATTCCTACCTACGTGCCTCTCTAGAGTTTTTAGGACAATTATTAAACGATTTTTGTGTAAGCTATTTATGCGAGATCAAAATCAAATTCAAAAATGGGGACAAATTATAAATATAATAACTATAAAAGGGTTAAAAAGCTTAAGCTAATAATGACTAGGCTTTTGGGGTGATTTTGATATTATATTTTCATGTTAAGATGTATATCGTGTGATGTGGCCTAAGATTTTTGGAATAGAAATTCCTCATTTTGATCAACCAAACAACATTATTCAATGCAACAGTAGTTGCCATCACTTAATCTATTAGCCTTTAGTTGATGCACTCAATACCACATACTACATTGTGCATACATTGCTTCTTACTTCAAGCTAATCACATGTTCACTTGTTACTGTTGGAGACTTGGCTACCACTGCCGCAACTCACCATTTACACTTCCGCAGCATTGTTACCATATAATTTACAAATAGGCTATTTTCATCTCTAGGTCTGCCTTCTTGGTAAGCATTAAGCAAGGATCAACTTAAAAGATAAACACACAGTATATAGAAATAATTTCGACGTAGTTTTTTTTCCCCCAACAGTGCTGTTACAAGACGCCGCTCTGTTATCTTGGCCTCCTTCATGATGGCTTGTTAACCACATGCACCAGATGCTTTCATTTCATGTTCCTGCAGGAGGTGAGAGCTGTAGACCCATTTGCCGCTTCACGTGGTCTGGTATCAACCTATTTATGAGCTCCGGAGAAGCTCCAGTCAACTGCAAGTAATTATTTCTATCACATTTGGAGTACAATATATCATTTCATCAATCGGAGTATTGTGACTGCAGGCAAATTCATGAGCTTAAGATTTGATTTAAGACTTTAATTATGTCACATCAACCTTCTTCAAGATTGCCTCTTTTTTAGTTTAGAAACCGGATTTTCTGAAGGGAAATATTCCCTTTGATTCACTGTAGACGAGTTAGTTGACTATTTAGGGTTAAAAATCAGACTTTAACTTGCAAATTTCTTATATCATATATGGTTTTAGTAGATTGGTATTTTCATGTTAACAGGCATTTGATATTTTAAGATATATCATCTCTTGAGTTAAAATGTTACTTAATAATTCAGATAAAATAATGGGTTATTAGAACCTAATTCTAATTTGGTATGTTGTATCAGAAGGTGCAGTAGTGAAAAAGAAAACATACCTCTTGTTTGAAGTTGAAGAGAGGAGGTAAGGGGCGGCCATTGGGTAATCGCGCATTGGGTTCTCGAAGCTCATCAAAGAAAGGGTGTGCACATGCCTCTAGCTGCAAAAACGATATCACCATGAATCAATATATAACGTATAATAATCACTATCGTTTCACTCAGAGAAGTTGCACTAAAACCAGACAGAAGTATTGGTATCAGATCCTGTAGCACCTGTTAGGCCTACTGATCTCCCTTGAATATGCATGGAAGACTATATATTTTCAAAATGAACATAGTTATAACTTTTCACTTGAATAACCATCATAATTAAATATGCTTCAACAATACCATGCCCTGGCCCCTGAGATATGATATTAAATCAAACTCACCGCAGTGTAACGCAGACTTGGCGAGTACTGCAACAATCTTGAAGCAAGATCAATAGCTTCAGGAGGCATCCGCTTGTGAAAAATCTGGGAACCAGTTTTGAGGAAATGATGAGAAAAGCTCAAATGAAAAGTTATACCTTCACTTTTGCTAAACATGTCATACACAAAACATGTTTCGCTTTAACAAAAGCGATGTGAGAAGAAATACCTTATGCCAAGGGTGTGCTTTGATCTGAGGAAACCTAAAATCGTTGTAGTTTGGATTCATACAGCGAATTTCCTCCCTCGTAGGTGTGCCAAGGACCTGAAAAGAAGATTTATGAAGCCACAATTTCGTTGAAGGTTTGAATCAGCTGTAGTTAGTAGGTTCAAAGCCAAACCTTGATTATCTCTACAAGTTGGCCAACGGCATTTTCTCCGGGAAACAATGGCTACAAAGATTTCAAATTCGTACAACTCAGACAAATATATAGAAGCAAGGTGCACAAATAGGCATACACAGTTACTATACATGATAAGCAGCTCCAAACCTGGCCCAGAAGAAGCTCAGCTAGGACGCAGCCCGCTGACCAGATATCTATAGAAGTAGAATATTCTGTGGCACCAAAGATAAGTTCAGGAGCCCGGTAGAACCTTGAGCAAATATATGAAATGTTCGCTTCGTCTTTCACCTATATAAACAAAAATGTGAAGACAGAGACCACGTGTTAGGGAATGGTAACAATGGTCATTTTATAGATGCCAGAACTTGGTTGAGATCTTCATTGGAAGTAGCTCTGTAGTTGATACTCATAAAAACGTAACAGTTAAAGAAATTTTTGCATCTTCCCTTACCAGCTTTATTAAATATATTACCGTTGCACAAATTAGGGGATATAGCCTTTGTAATTTAATTCTAATTGATTGTGTAATTAATCTCTTTTTTGTTTCCTTTTTCTAATGATAGGTGCTTGTATAAATATGTATCTCTACCATTCAATAAAATACACAATTCATTCACAACAATCCTGTTTCTTTAAGCTTAGAGGAAATATCTAAAAATATACCACATTAATACCTACACAACCCCACACCATAGACAAGTAGTGCACTAGCAGATAGGAACTATAGAAGAGTTATGGTTGCACACGCCCCTCAGTAAAAATACGTTTCAACAAGGACTGGCTAAGTATTGAACTTACTAAAGCTTTTGCACTTCCGAAGTCGCAAATCTTAACTTGATGACTTAGAGTATCAACCTGTCAAAGGGATAACTATTAGTGGCGTCCTACATTTTTCAAGTTTCATATGGATTCGGAGAACTATACTGTATACGGACCAGAATATTCTGAGGCTTCAAATCTCTGTGGCATACTCCAGCAACAGTGTGCATGTACGCTAGCCCTCTGAAGATCTAAGATATGTTGTTCATGTAAGTATAGTTGTTCTTCCAATATAAAGCTAATCATATGATATGTTTATTACGTACTTGGTATGTGTATAACTTCACGTAGATGAGTGGCATTCTCTGATTCATATTGCTGTAATGCTTCAGAACTCGATAAATGGTCTCTGGCACATATTCCATCACCAAATTTAGGAAAAGCTCATCTCTAGTTGTAGTCGAGTAGAAACAGTGCTTAAGAGAAACCACATTAGGATGGTCCATCAATCGCATCAACTGCAATTCACGATTCTTGTATCTTTTGTCTTGTAAGACCTTCTTTATAGCAACAGTCTCTCCAGTTTCCAAGTATTTTGCCTAGAAAGATACAAAGTCATCTCAGAAGAAACGAAGCTGCTACCAGCCTGAAGCGAGAAAGAGAGACAACATAGACAAATGTAGTAATTGAATGCCATCCCCAATAAACCTGAAATACAACTCCAAATGATCCAGTTCCAACGACACGCTCAGCCATGTAACTTACTGTCTGTGAGAAGTATTCGTGCAAATGTGAAAATTAGTAATAGAAGATTCTGCACTGACCAAACCATTTTTACAATTGTACATGGTCTGATATCTATCAATTAAACATGTGAATGGATGATTAATTACCTGCTTTGGTTCTCCATTTTTACCACCAACCGTGGTGGATATAATTTGGCCTGTGACTGCTTCATTTCCATCCATGACAGGAGAAGACATCTCCTGATACATATCACAAGAAAAAGCACCAAACCAGAAACTCAATCAGTACGTGGAGCATCAATAACACTTGAACAATTAAGCATATTTCGGAGCACCATACACCTTAAACGTCTTATACGTACGTGACTCCTAAGTAAATAATTAAAGCACTTTATACCTAGTCCACCGCTCATTGTTTTCAATTAAATACTTACTATAATCTAATTGTGAAAACAGTAAATGAATTAAGCCCTAGTTTACAGATCACGCACTTCTGATGCACAAAGATAACACCAAAACAATAACCAATCAAGACATGTAATCTATACAAGTTGTAACTCAAACAAATTGAACAAAAAATAAATTAAATAAACTATTCATAATCTAGAACAATTTTACATTTAGCAGCAAAACAAAACAACTCATTCAATCTACAGAAACCAAGTTTCATGTTCAAGAATCCAACACAAAGAATCTATATAAATTTTGTAAATAATTGTTCTTTCACCATTAAATACCCAGAATTAGTTCTATGAACCAAATTCTTGAACAAGAAATTGACCTCTTTTTACTAAACAAATTGAGCTCTTACCTTCGCAAGGACTCCAACCAAACCTAATGATTAAAAGTAGTATCCCGTGAATGTTAGACTAACCTTTGAGCTTAAATGGACAATCTTTTACTACAATTTATTCAAACTTGAAAGAAAATACTATATGTTTTTCTATGAAGAAATAAAAGTAAGAAATGGTAAATATTACAGCCAAAGATGAAGATGGGTACCTTATCATCAGCCATTGATTGTGTATCTGATTAGGCAACAGAAGGAGAAGTAAAGAAGAAAACTTGAGGAAGTAAAGTTAGCTACTATAATTTATGGTTAAGAGGAAATTATTGTCGGTTGAGAAAGAATATAAGAGATGAGGGAGATGAAGAGGACCCATGAACAAAGTCAGAAACCCCCCCATGTGATTCCACCTCTCTTATTCTTTCTTTTCTATTTTTCATTTTCTGTTTTATGATTACGATACAATAATTTGTGTGATATTATATTATATTTAGAATAGAATTTCGAAATTAACCGATCTATATTGAACGCCTTGTTCGTTTAAGCTTGATCATATTTAAACTTAACTTGATCTACAATAAACTGATATGTGAGTTGGTCTTTCGAGACAAAAGCTAAATGAGCCAGGTCGGTTGCTCGGGTATTAATTGATTTATGCTAATAAAAAGAATACTGTTAAACTAACAATTTAGGAAGTAGTTTTGAAAAATAATTGAGTGAAATATAAGCTAAATTGTTAGTAGTAATATATAAGAAGGATTGAATAGAATGGTGAGTTGGTCCTCTCCTTTAGTTGTATTTGGTAGGTGTCTTTTGGAATGACATGAATTGGGGAAAGGCCCTGCAAACTGCAATGGCAGACTTGAAATGTTGAATGAATCTGGATGATTCACCTTCTTTCATTGGCCCCATGTGGTTAACACCTTTCCACTCACTTGCTCCTATCAACTTCAATTTCATAATTAATACTTGTAATTCTCTATTATTGCCTTCTTATAATTCATTTGTTTTAATAATAATAATAATTTGTTTTTTGATGTTTGACTTTAATTTTGAATGTACTTCATCTTAAGAATTTTGTTGCTCCATGTCCTGACATATACGAGAAGGTAAATGAATGAATATGAAAGTTAAAGAAATTGAATTCGTCTTTTTATCACTCCTACAAAGATGTTATTTATTGAAGAATTACATTGAATATAATTCTAAGATAGTATTTGTTGAAATTATATAGATGCAAAGTTCTTCCATGGTTTATGCTTGAGCTATGGGGCATTTCGCCTATTTACTTTTTTAAAATAATACATGATCCTACGAAAGTGTTATAACATGAAAATGGTTATACCTGAATATTATTTTGTATGATGATTTTTTATTATCTTTGAAGTTTGAATAGTTGATGAATTATTGTTGTGTGGAGTCTTGAGTCTTGGCCCATGATGTTAACTGGGCCAAACGTACTCCCAACTCTAAGTAGCTCAAGACTCAAGTAGTGAGAGTCTGAGACCATGAGTCCATGACCAACTAACTCAACTATTAATAACGAAAATGGATGTAGACTCGAGTTCCAACGAACGTTGACAAATAAAAATGATTATTCGAGTTTGGTTTGAGTATAAAATTGTTTGAAGAAGAAAAGCAAGTTGGTTCTTTGGTACATGTCTATCCGTAAGTAGAATTTTATGTCTATCCAAGTTGTTTTCTTAAAGATGCATCTGCATTAGTCAAAGTCAATCATAAAGGCGGCTGCTGATATATAATTGAAAACTTATTACTATATAGCAATCATTTGTGTAAAATTTGTTGGTTTCGGGCATCTTATATAGATTTAGTAGAAGAATGGGTTCATATGATGAGATAGTAATAGTTGGTGGTGGGATATGTGGACTTGCCACTGCCCTTGCTCTTCATAGGTATCGACTATCGACTACTAGTCTCCTCAATAGTTTATAGATCCCTTAAGTTCTCTACATTTAATAATTGGATATGAATGCAGGAAAGGATTCAGAAGCTTGGTTCTTGAAAGCTCTGATTGTTTGAGAGCTACTGGATCTGCTATTGGCGTTTTTGCTAATGGTTGGCGTGCACTCGATCAGCTTGGAGTTTCCCATCTACTCAGACAAACAGCTATTCCTCTCGCCAGGTTTCGTATCCACTTTAGACCATTACTTCTCTATTTCAACCCATTTCATCATTGTTTTTCTTAACAGCTCTTGCGATATATGGATTGACAAGGGTACAAAACAACAAACACTACTTGAGTGAGTTCACGAGACTCTCTTCAAAGACATTCGAACATGTTATTAAGTTTAATCATTAATGCCTACGTCCTAAGTGTCAGTCCGTCTTGTTCATTTACAAACTTGAATCATCGGTCAACTAATTATCATAATAAACTAGTGAGGCTCGTTGCTTGAAGAGGAGTGATCTTGTAGAAACTTTGGCTCATGCCCTGCCTCCTGGAGCAATACGCTTCGGATGCCAGGTTGTCTCTGTCAAAACGGATCATCTCACTAATTATACAACTCTTCAACTACTTAATGGCAATTCTCTCACAACCAAGGTAATTTCAGATTTACCATTCTGTTTCCTATACACTTATTTGACATTGTGTCATTTAAGAATCAATGCGTGTTTGTTGTCGCTTCACAGGTTCTTGTTGGTTGCGATGGATCCAGGTCGATCGTGGCAGATTTTCTTAAGTTAAGTCCTCCAAGTCAGTTTGAGATAGGTGCATTCAGAGGTTTGGCCAACTACACAGATGGACACAAGTTGTCTAATGAATTTATCCGGATCAGAAAAGGCCACACCATGATGGGACGAATTCCAGTCACCGATACTTTGGTATATTGGTTCTACGGTAAAAAATTGGCTAGATCAGGTAGAATCCTTGCTTTCTTATGTCTAACTTACTATCTTACATATGTACGCACAAAATAATGCATCCTGATTTCACACTTTAGTAATCCTGGTTCCGACACTGATGATATCAGATATAGATGCTAAAGTTATCGCCCGTGATCCGAAATTGATGAAACGGACTGTCATAGAATCACTGCAGGGATTTCCATCAGATTTCAAAGAGCTAATCGAAGACTCAGACTTGGAGTCATTGTCTTTCTATCATATAAAATATCGGGCACCATGGGAGTTATTGTTGAGGCAGTTCCGGAAAGGGACTGTTGTAGTAGCAGGGGATGCAATGCACGTGATGGGTCCGTTTCTTGGGCAGGGAGGTTCAGCTGCACTGGAAGACGCTGTGGTGCTAGCAAGAAACTTGTCTCAGAAAATAAGTCCCGAGGAGCTCCATGAGAAAATGGTGATTGAGAAGGTGGTGGGGAGTGCTTTTGATGAATATGTGAAAGAGAGAAGATGGAGGCTACTGCGTTTATCGTTGCAGTCATATCTTTCTGGTGTCCTATTTGATACTACTTCAATGGTGAAGAGATTCTTTGCTGTTATTGCTATGGTTTCACTCTTCAGTAGGGATCCAATGGGACATACAAAGTTTGATTGTGGACAACTTTGATCAAATAGAGTAGTCCTTGTGGAGTATGTCCTAGTGTTGCTTAACTTTATTTTGTGGGAAAAATGTTATACAGGAGTAGTCCTTGTGGAGTTGGTTATCTATTTTCGTCTAGTCGTTTCAACTGTGATAGTGTTCGCATCGTGCCTCCTATGATTTTATAATCGTGTATTATATTTCGTGTTATAATTGTTTAAGATCGCAATATGTTTGATGATGTTTACATTTCTTCATATCATACGGTTTAGTGAGAAGGTTGAATTGAGGCGTGAACTAATAGGACCAATGGCGCCTACATATGCTCTCGCATGTTCAGTCGAACAGTCAGTTTTTTGAAAAATTAAAATATATAAATATTTGTGTTATATTTTAATACATTTAAGTATTTTGAATACCCATTTTAAAATTTATGTTAATTACGAATACTCAATCTAAAATGCCTACATCCACCCACACCCATAGCCGTTGTTGGATGCCTTTGATGCACCTACATGATAACAACGTTATTGGGTCATAAGTAATGAGTAATTGAGTATTATCTCAAGGGGATGAAGAGATGATGATTCATCTTCATACTTGGCATTTAGACAGAGATCTTTCATTTACGTACATGGTCAAGTACACCGGAAGTGTCCCTGTCTGGTTGCTGTAATTAGATTACCTTTACGTTGGCCCCATATAATATCTACTAGTGTTGGTTGTACACAGGGCCGGCCTTAATTACCATGGGGCATGGTCGCATTAGGCTCCATTTGGAAGGGTCCAAAAATTTTTAAAAAAAGTTATTTAAAAATTATAGATTAAATTATATATTTAAATGTTAAGTTTATAATTCTAGAATTGAAAACTGAACTAATATCGATATAAAAATATTAGCATTAAAACTCTAAATTCGGCTAACTATTAACATTATAATGTTACTATTGCAACGTTTAATAATCAATTTTATAAAGCAAACATGAAACATTATTTAATGAGATTAGGATACTAAGAGTTAGAAGATAAAACTACAATCTACTTAGCTTACTAATTCTCTTTTAATTCTTTGGTGTTTCCTATGTAATATACTCCCTCCGTCCCTAAATGATTGTCACATTTGACTTTTGGTGGTCAATAAAACACGATTTAAAATATAAATATCTCTTATTCTAAATGCAAAAAAATTATAATAAGTTGATATTTCAAAAATATATATTGAGACGAATCTAACGAGGTCCCACAAGACTATATTAATTCTTTCCGTTTAGTGAGAATTCGTGATCAAATTTTGTTGTAATTGACCACAAAAGTCAAAATGTGACAATCTTTTAGGGACGGAGGGAGTATTAGTTGTATAAGTAGAAGTACAGAGCAAGTTTACTCATAATCTGATATCAGAATCAATGTAATACTATTATTTTAATAAAATAAATCAGTTGATCCATTTGTTGAAATTAGTGATCGCAAATGGTTAATTTACTCTAAACAAGTTGATGAGGTATTTTGTTTTTGTTGTAAGTTGTTTAAATTCGACAAAAATACTCGAAGATAATATAGATGTCGATTCCGTTATTAACAATTTTGCCTCAAATAATGTTTAGAGATATCGTTTTGTATAATATTGTAATTTTTATGTTTTATTTCAACGAAAAAAAGATGAGTTCAAGAAAATTTAAATTTTTATATATATATTAAGTGTCTCATTTTTTATTTTTGTACTAAACCTCGAAAATTTATGGACGATGGTGGTTGTACATTGCAATTTGCACATTCGAGTACCTCTACAAAGCTTGCTTGCAAGTTACTAAGGTACCCCTTCAATAATTATAGTTGTGAATAATAATGATGATGCTGATATTTCTCAATAGCAAGTTTACAATTATTTGAAGGGGAAAGTGACTCTTCAGGGGAGATGCCCCTTCTTAAACCCAATCAAAATTTTCAACCAACAAACAACTACATCTTTCTTCGTTTCATTAATAACAATAATTTACTATTTATTCAATTTAAAATTTGATAACTACAATTTTACTTTTTTAGATCATGTTATTATTTATATGTTAAGTGAAGCACGAAGAGAGGAGCCGTGATGGTCCTCCCAAACAGTCCGGATCCCACGAGTGAATCGAAATTTGGGTCTATATTCAATCTCATCCGAATTTCTTCATCTATCCTTTTGAGAAAAAGTTTGGTCTTCTTATCGGCTGATAAGGTTGAAATGATCCTATCCAATTCCTTCAATAGCTAGTTTTTCTTTGTATCTCTCTTGTTCCTGATTCGTTCCTCTCATCAACTTGTTTCATATCACGTCTCATGCCTTAAACATAAGTGAAATTTCTTCTATCTAAAGAGCTCTATGAATTTTAAGTAGTTATATAAACACCAACGCATATTTACGTACAAAATACGAAATTTTTTTTTTATAACGATAATCCCAAAATATCAATATCAATATCAAATTGGCTCGAATGAAAGGTTTTAATCCTTTTATTCCGAAAGGAACAACATTCTCATCATATTACATAAGTATATTGGGTATATTGAGATATTTATTCCACCTCAATGTCTACCCACTACAACACCTATACAAACAGTTGCATATGACAAATATTGAAAGAATTATTGCACTATCACATTTCACTTAACCGTTACTATCAAAGCTGAAAATGAGGCAGCATAGACAATCCCAAATTGAGATGACAATTTGCAGCTGTCAAAATTACACCATATAGCCTTCTCCTCTGCACCATTATTTACTGTATTCCTCCAAATCTGAAAAATAAATAATTGTATTCTAAAAGAAGTAAATGATTATCAAAGTCACAAGTCACAAGCACCATCCAAAGTCCAAACAAACAGACAAAAAATAAGTACATCCTTAATCACCTCACAAAAGTATGGAAAAGAGGTTAATGCAAAAGAACGGCTGAGAGGCTACCCTCACCTCACCTCACTACCCCACCCACCCCCTCTCATCACCCCCACCCACCCTCCATGTCCACTCATGACTCATCTATTTCTAAACCATCTTCTAAGTTTCCATTTTTCCAATTCTCATTTTTAGTATTTTTCAAGTGATGGCCGATTCAACAACAATACGAAGAAGCTCAAGCAAGAAAGAAATTCAGAGTCTGATATTGGACAGGTACGAGATTGGGAAGCTTCTGGGCCAAGGAACATTCGCAAAGGTTTACCATGCTAGGAACGTTAAGACCAACGAAAGTGTCGCAATCAAGGTTATCGATAAAGAGAAGATCTTGAAAGTCGGTTTGATATCTCATATCAAAAGAGAGATTTCCATTTTGAGGATGGTTAGACACCCCAACATTGTTGAGTTGTTTGAAGTTATGGCTACCAAATCAAAGATTTTCTTCGTAATGGAGTATGTTAAAGGGGGGGAGTTATTCAATAAGGTTGCTAAAGGTAGGCTCAAGGAGGAAGATGCTAGGAGGTAACTAACTCAAATACTCAATTACATTATTGTCAATATACTTCATATTAATGTCATCTATCATCAGGTACTTCCAGCAGTTGATCTCTGCAGTCTCCTTTTGCCATGCTCGTGGTGTTTATCATCGCGATTTGAAACCTGAGAATATCTTGTTGGATGAGGATGGGAATTTGAAGGTTTCTGATTTCGGGCTCAGTGCAATATCTGACCAGATTAAGCAAGATGGCTTGTTTCATACTTTTTGTGGAACCCCTGCTTATGTTGCCCCAGAGGTCTTGGGGAGAAAAGGGTATGATGCTGCCAAAGTCGACATTTGGTCTTGTGGGGTCATTTTGTTTGTGCTTATGGCTGGTTATTTGCCATTTCATCATCAGAATGTTATGGCTATGTATAACAAGATTTATAAAGGGGAATTTAGGTGTCCTAGATGGTTTTCGCCTGAATTACTCAAGTTGTTTAATCGTTTGCTTGATATAAATCCTCAAACCAGGATCACCATCCCTGAGATTATGAACCATAGGTGGTTTAAGAAGGGGTTTAAGCAGGTTAAATTTTACATAGAGGATGACAAATTGTGCAGTGTAAATGATGAGGTGGATGATGCTATTGATAGTTGTTCGGAACAGTCATTCTCGGAATCGGACTTTGAAATGGAGACTAGGAGGAAATTAACTAGCCTTCCTAGGCCTGCTAGCTTGAATGCATTTGACATTATATCATTTTCGCCTGGTTTTGATCTGTCTGGATTGTTTGAGGACGGAGGAGAAGGGGATAGGTTTGTTTCAGGGGCGCCTGTATCGACGATTATAACCAAATTGGAGGAGATAGCGAAGGTGGTTAGTTTTTCGATTAGGAAGAAGGACTGCAGAGTCAGTTTGGAGGGATCTAAGGAGGGTACTAAAGGGCCATTGACGATTGCTGCCGAGATATTTGAATTAACTCCAACGTTGAGAGTTGTGGAGGTGAAGAAGAAAGGAGGGGAGAAATCAGAGTATGACGACTTCTGTAACCGAGAACTGAAACCAGGGTTGCAGAACCTAACACTTGATGATACTTCCCATGTGGTCAATTTACCTTCAGATACCGAGTAAGGACTTAAAGAAGTGAGATATGCAGGGTATATTTGTTCTTTTTCTTTCTACTATATCTTGTGCTACTGTTTGTAAAATCCCTTGCTTAGACCTTATAATTGCTCTTCTTGGGAAGTTGATCTCTGCAGTCTCGTTTTTCCGTGCTCGTGGTGTTTATCATCGCGATTTGAAACCGAAGAATATCTTGTAGGATGAGGATGGGAATTTGATTTGAAGGTTTCGGATTTTGGGCTTACTGCAATATCTGACCAGATTTAGCAAATATGAGTTATTTCCTGCTATCAGACCAAAGCACATTGGAGGCTCTGGCTGTAGGAACCCTGCTTGGTTATCGCCTTCCTCTTGAAGCTCAACAAGCCAAATTAGAATGGTGATTAGAACATTAATTCTAGGCCTTCGGTTTACCTTTTTCGTTTATATACTTTGTCGAGTATCTTTTACGTGTGCTGTGATTGCGTTTTCTTCAACTGCTATTACTCGTTGTTGGCCCTCATTAAGGCCTTTTAGTTATTGAGATGATTAAAGTATTGATAATTACTAGCCTGCAACAAAAGCTTGAATAGGAGAAGAAGCCTTGGAGGTTCCAGCAAGATTCTTCAAGTCAATTATCTCACTAACATGGAGGCCAAACCATTAGCCCCTTTGCAATCAACTCCCTTCAATTTCTCGATCCTTTGTGAATATATGATCGGGAATGCTTCGGATTAAAATAATTGCACTATGAATATGAGTATCTTGGATGGATGGTGGTTAGGTTGTTAGATTGATAATGTGGAATTGGGTGCGGCCACTAAACATGGTTGTCTTGTTGTGAATGCGAATACTGTGGTGGCGGCCGACCATGGGATTGCTTTGCTGGTGCCTCTGTCAACACTGCTAATGATGGTGTTGCTTGGTTAATCTGATGAATCTGTCAAAGCTATTAAGTTTATATATCCATTTCTATATATATAATGTAAATGTTGTTTATGTAGATTCGATTATATAACTATAATAGACATTAATGAAGCTATTTAATTAATCATATAGTACATAAATCAATCAGGTATACATTTATTGGCTATATAGCTGGGTAATCGAGCTCTTCGAAAGAATCAAGCTTCCTTGATTTGCCATCATCTACGACGAACACGCGGTACTGGTTGGAGCCGGTTGAGTCTCTTGCAGTGATGTAAAGATCGTAAGTAGTCGAGGCAAGTTGAAAATGCCCATATAACACGGTTTCGAATGTCAAATGAGACTGAGTTTGGTGATTATGTTCAACAACGGCGAACTGCCCCACTTCTAATATACTTTTACTCTTTAGATCCTTAATTGGATACCATCCACCCCAAAGCCGGTCACCTACTGCAACTGAGAACGAAACGACGAGGATGAAGAGAACATAAGATGTTTTCAGAGAAGCCATTGATTTCGTTTGAATTTTGGTTGAATTATGTTGACATAGATGATAAAGAGTATTTATTCAAATCTTGGCTATAAGTTGTAAGAAAACTGACGTTTATTTTGTGATGCTTTAATGTTTACAAAACGTTTACGAAAGATTACTTGTAGGTTTTCTAAAATTTATGAATCTACATTTAATATTACTTCACCTTTTGATATTTCAGATAAGTGAAAGTGAAATGATGTCTTATTAAGAATAATAATATCTCCCAAGTGGGGATGTGGTAATAAATGAGTACGGATCTTCTCTAACACTTTTGTGTGATACTCTTTGTTACGCTTCTATTATTTGTTTTTGTTTGCTGAATTTTCAAGCATCATATCTTATTTAATCATGTTGTTATAGACATATAATAACATATCTAATTCAAAATAATTGTCATTTATACTTGTAGAGACGAATATTTGACTACTCGTACTTATATCATTAAAGAGTAAAAATTACAATTTTTCTTCATAAAAAGCAAAAGCAATCAAATTTTTTAATTGGAGATGGTAGTAAATAACGTTACGAAGGTTATTTGTTAAGATACTTTGCACCCTACCCTCTTATAAAGTTTAAAATGTGCACCATACCTCCCTGTCACGGACGGATGTAGTATAGAGCAAGAGGTAGCAAGTGCTCCTCTTGCTTTTAGCACGTGAATTTACTAATTTACCCATAGTTCAAATTACTAATCTACCCTTATTTTAAATCAACTATAATATAGACATATAGCAATTAAATAATATATTTTCTATTCTTCTCAAAAGCCTACGTGAGGAATTAACTACTAGACTGTTCAACTTCTGGTGAGCGGTGAGTTTTACACTTTTACTACTTATTAGTTTATCTTATGGACTTAATTTAAATTATATTAATACTAATGTTTTGTGCTAAATTCTAATCAAATTTATTATTTTGAGTACGTAAGAAATTTTTATTTTAGATTTATATCATTATATGCACAATTTTGTGATTTAGGTTTGATCAATTTAAGATATTTTGAAAAAGATATATTCAATTACGTGTCAAATGAAGCTATCATACAGAGGTTTCAAAGCATGACAAAGCGTCGTAGTCAATTGTAATTTGAACTTTGTAATATCCGTAGCGAAACTTTTTTATATTGGCTTTTAATTTTTTTTTTAGTGATTCTACATTTTAACAATTGTGCTACCTCTTACATTATTTTCTGCGTCCGTCCCTGCTCCCTGTAATTCTAAATGGGCACACCACTCCCTTGTAAACTTCAAAATGTTGCACCCTACCTCCTTGGTGTTTAAGTCAATCTTTGTGTTAAAATATCTATGAATATTTAATTTTTCTTTCACATAATTTAACATTATTAAGGAAACATGAGATGGTGTACCTTTACTGTAAATATTTATAAATATGACTATATTTAGTAAAAAAATATGTTTCAATTTCTTTCAAAACCTTCGAAAGCTAGGAAAAAAGAAAAAACACTAACATATAATATTAAATATAATATGTAAAAAGAAATAATTAATATGGTACAAGAGTGTTATAATACAAGAGAAACAAATAAATATGATAATTAAAAGCTATTAATATATAACATAAGGACTATTCTTGCACTAACTCTAAATACAATTAAAAGTTAGTTAAAATTGATATAAAGTACTATATTGAATAAGATTACTAAATAATAATTCTTGTTTAATTTATAATAAGTACAAAATTATTATAATTAGATCTATAAGAAAATATTTTAAAATATTTATTTTGTAATATGTTATACGTAATATAATTAAAATATTTTCATGGTATAATGTCATCTAATATAATTTATAGGATTATATGCTATTTTATTATTTAATACTCCCTCCATCCCTAAATAATAGTCCCATTTACCTTTTCACGGTCTCCGAGACACAATTTAAAACGTAAATATTTTTAATTTTATATGTCTAAAAATTATAAGAACTTAATATTTCAAAAATATGTATCGAGACGAATCTAACAAGATCTCATATGACTATTTTATCTCTTATCGATTAATAACAATTTATGGTAAAAACTTTTGAAGTTTGACCCAAAAAGTCAAAATGAGTCTATTAAATAGGGATGGAGGTAGTAATTATTTTTGACAATCTTTATCAATTATACATACTAATAAGCAAGTGAAGTACACCCTCCGTTAACTTTAACACTAAATTTAACACCAAGGAGGTAGGGTTCAACATTTTGAAGTTTAGAAGAGGGTGTTGTGTCCATTTAAGTTTACATGGAGGTACGGTGCACATTTTATTTGAAGTTTATAAGGGAGTAGGGTGCAAATTAAATTCATTTGATAAGAATATGTTAAATATGGATGAATGTGCGTAATAATATTTGAGGCACAAAACTGCAAATCGTGAATGGAAAGTGATTGAAGTATAAGAAACGTGAATGAAGCTATTTTAATTGATCAATTTATATTTATAGTGCACTATAATATATATGTCTAATCATATATATCGGTCGTCCAACATATTCGGTAATATAATTAAAGTTGTTGAAAAGAAAGTAGTTTTCGACGTGGGGTTTCGAATGGGATATCGGTAACCCAGGTCTGATAGTTGTGGGAGTGGGTGCCGTCAGTTGCAGAGATGGTAAGGTTGTAAGCGAGGCATGAAGCGAGTTTGACTTAGGAGATAACACTATAGTGTTATCATAGAGATAACAAAGGGCATAAGAGTCATTATGCACCTATTTTAGACAATCAAAAAATCTGAAAAAACCATTTGCCCCCTCTCCTAATTCCACACACGCCTCACCAAAATTCAACCTCCCCCTTTCATCGCCCCCCCTTGCAAAAATGACGGAATATCGAATCAATCTTGCGATATAGTTACCGACCAAAATTTCACTACAAACTCTACCAAGAAGCCAAACGATTGAATTCTATAGCAGCCAAACGATTGAATTTTTCAGTAAACACCCAAAATTCACTACAAACCCCAACAAGAAGATGCGAAAAGAGCGCAAAGTCAAAAGAATTAAATTGAATTCAGTGGCATCACCATCAAGACATTCTAGCCCAGGTATAGTTTTAATTTTTGTTTATTGAATTGTAATTGTATCCATGGAATTTGATATGAGTAATTTTACAGTTTTGGTTGCTGCGATTTTTCGGACAAATAATACACTAATCTCTTCTAATTCTGGACATGTGGTATGCAATTAACTGAATTGTGGTTTGTTTTAGGCAAATAGTTAATAAAAATTTGAACTTTCGTATTCCACCATAAGCGTTATGTAACAATTCACATCATAGTTGGTTTCAATACTTTGAACAATGTATTGTCGTGAATTTTGAATAGAGTAGATTCAATGAAAAGTCCAATTCGTATTTGAATTTGTTGAAATTTTCGGATTTTAAAATACATTTGTTATGCAATTTGAGATCTTTGCATTCTGTGTTAAATTGATAATAATGTTTTCGGATTGATAGTAATGTAAAGTCAAATTCGTGTTTGAATTTGTTAAATTGATACATTTGTTATGCAATTTTCGGATTCCAATAACAATTCAATGTAAAGGAAAATTCTTATGTGTTAATTGATAGTAATGTTTCTGAGATCAATGGCATTTTGTATTAAATGTGTAATGCAATTAGTCAGCTGTGTAAATGTATTTGTTAGGTATGACATTCTGTGGAAAATGCATTCTGGATTCATTAAAGTGCTTATGAATGAATGCAATCTGAACATGTATTTGTGATCTAGGACAATTTGTAAATGTGTTAGTTGTATTCAATTGTATTGAGAATCCATTGACATTGATTTGTAATTGTATTCCGATTCCTTTAAATCTGATTTGTGTTTGGATTGTGAGATGGGAACTTCCAATCAATTGTATTTTGAATTCATTTACATGTATGTGTGATTGCATTGTGAACATGCCACTTGAATTCAATATGACTGGGAATGCATTGACATTGTGTTGTTATTGCATTCAGGAATCAGTAAATCTGGTTTGCAATAGCATTGTGACTACTTAAATTGAACTTAAATGCACCTTGAATTCATAAGCATTGATTTGTGATTGAATTGCATATATCACTGTTTACTATTTGTGGAATGATTGTGGTACTCAATTTTTTTTGTTATGTAACAGATTCGGAAAGTGACGGAATAGGCCCGACACCGTCTTTTGATTTAGGGATAACACTGAAAGAGCAAAGAACAAAGAGGAAGCATGATGTTGCAATAAAGAGGAAGCATGATGTTACTATCATAACACTGTAATGGAATTGAAATAATGCAATTGCAACACATGGGTTTATTAAATGAATGTAACACAATAACAAATATAGTGCATTCTAAGCTGCAAGTCATTGTGTCAATAATGAAATATCAAATAGAAACAAATAACGACGTAGGAATCGCCTTATGTTGTTGAAGATCGTTGTTCCGCTAATATCTCGCGCCTTCTTTATCTATTGAACAAAAGGAAGAAAACAATCAGTGACATGATATTCAATAAGGAAGCAGTTAATAACAAGCTCATTTGACTACAACATAAATTGACTTAATGAACTCAGAATGCAATCACAAAGCAACCTTACTGAAATCAGAATGCAATCACAAAGCAACCTTACTGAAATCAGAATGCAATCAGAAAATTGACTTAATGAATTCAGAATGCAATCACAAAGAAATCTTAATGAATTCATAATGCAATTACAAAGTAAAGTTAATGAATTCAAAGTACAATCACAAAGCAACCTTATTTAATTCAGAATGCAATTACAAAGTAAAGTTAATGAATTCAGAATGCAATCACAAAGCAACCTTATTGAATTCAGAATGCAATCAGCAAATTGACTTAATGAATTCAGAATGCAATCACAAAGAATCCTTAATGAATTCATAATGCAATTACAAAGTAAAGTTAATAAATTCATAATGCAATCACAAATCAACCGTATTGAATTCAGAATGCAATCACAAAGTAAAGTTAATGAATTCAGAATGCAATCAGAAAATAAAGTTAATGAATTCAGAATGCAATCAGAAAATTGACCTAATGAATCTAGAATGCAATCGGAAAATTGACTTAATAAATTCAGAATGCAATCACAAAGCAATCTTAATGAATTCAATATACAGCTTTAATCGATATACAATTTGGTATTAATCCAATACCGAAAAAACGAGGCCAAAATCCCATATAATCATGGAATTTCATAAGTTCAGAAACAACAAGTTCGTCGAAAAAATAAAACAAAAACAATACTTACCATAATTTCATGGAATCTTAAATTAAACCAAACAAAAATTAAATCAAAATAATATTTACCAAATCGTGGATTAGGTCCATCAAAATCCCACGGAAAAAGGGAGATAATATGCAAATAACGAAAACAAACGAAAAATAATATAACAAAAAAATAGGAAAGCAATTAAAGGGGAGAAAAATATGGAAATTAGTTGCATGAAATTTTAAATTAGTTAGTCAATTTATATAGAGTTCCAACGGAGAAAATTAAGGCAAAAATAATTGCATGCCATCTGTGATTATTGAGTGATTTATTACTACTACTCTATAATGCCATCATTTTCTATTTCAATTAAATTAAGGCGTAATACGAAAATATCAAATCGAATTAAAGTATATGCATTCCCATGAGATAATTTTATTGGCACAAAACGAAATAATAAATTATATAGCAAAATAACGAAAAAAAACATTGTATATTATTTAGATTGATTAATTTGCGGAACCTAATAACGATAATAAATTGTAATACCAACTAATAAGGAGTGAAACACGTAAATAGTTACACACTAATAATGAAATGCAATTGAGTTAAGAGTTCATGAAATTATACATTAAAAATGTAATCAGATTATCAGTTCATGGCATTATCAAGTTGTAAAAATAAAAATTATAATGATATTATATGATCGCAAAAAGTAATTCGTGTTAATGAAATACCATAAATTAAATATAATTATGGCATCGTGGTTGCTATAAAAAGGGAAATAAATTTGAGATAAGATGCATGAAAAAAGGAATTCAGTTATATTGTGATTGGTATCAACCGACAATCAAATAAAAAGGAAAAATTTATGGAGCAAACCCATAAAATATGGAAGAGTTACGCATGAAATTCGAATTAACAGGAGCATTAATGGGCAAGTGCATGACACTCGCGCGTGTGATTCATTTTATTAATTATAGTTTCTTATTTTCATTTCCATTATTGCCCTCGAGCAATCTCATCCATTAGATCAAACATTAATCAAAATACAGTTATCTAATGGCTAGAAATAGAGTTATCTACAAGATAACACTATTAATGTTATCTTGTAAGAAAAAACTCGCATGAAGCCTGGTAAAGTCCTCTCAGCACTGTTTCTAAACTCAAATGTGTTTGAGTTTGTTGATTATGTTCGGAAATAGCAAACTGGGCGACCTCCATAACTTCATTGCTATTTAGATCCTCAATTGGTTCCCAACCGCCCCATAGAGGCACCCGAGATGAGACTTGTGTGGAATACAAAAACACTATGCATATGATCAACACAATCAAAGGTCCCTTCAGAGAACCCATCCAATTTGTCATTTTAAACATGGGACGATGGGACTTATGCTCAAACTAATGTGCCTAATTTTCACAATGTGGTAATAAATAAACTAGCTTTAGTACTCCATTGCTTACGTTTTTTTTATACTACTTTATTCTCATTAAATATGAAAGAGTAGCAGTTACTTAATTAATGGTTTTATTCCAAATAATAAGGATGTATGCATCTCCTCTTTATATATGCTTTAAATACTTAAATGGATACAAGCCTTTTCTATTAGCTCAAACACCATACTTCACTGTTAGATTGTGAAGTCAATTTCATAGTCTTTATGTCAAGGAAATCATCGAGAAAAAAGTTATTATTTATTAGAGTTATTACCATGATTTTTGTCTGGGATATTCATTTTATTATTTAAAATATAAAAATTATAGTTAACGACAATGTATAAAATTGTTTAATTTTTTTTAAGGCTATAAATATCACATTAATAAAATCAAATGACAATTGAGCCTAATTCAACTTTATCGGCATTGGTCTATCTTTCGTTGCTTGAAACTGGTTGATAATATTCCGCAACAGTGCTAAAGATTTATTTCTATGTAAGTCACCAAACAACCATTCAACAAAAAATAAGTCATTGTGCTTCTTAAGTCATCCATCATATAATTAAGTATTAATCTTTTTGGTAAATTTAGTTTTACTTTATTAAATTTAATTTTGATAGATCTTGTTATATTGCTATGCCTAATATATATGTTATTTGTAAATACTTTCTGAATAATGATTTTCTTTAAATTTTGTAACCAAGAAGCATCCAACTCCATCTCTTACCAACGATAATGTTAAAAGATTGTCATACCAGATTATTATTAAATTATCATTATTACAACCTAAAAGATGAAATAAAAATAAATATAATCAATACAAAGTTATATTGTTCCGGCTTCAATATTTATGTGTCCTAAAAGTAAGAATAAAAAATATAAAATGTAAATAGAAAATAATTTAAAGTAAATAATCTTAACATTTACATGAAAATTCAAAATTAATTATATCAAGTCATTAAAAGTGAATTTAAAGATTAAAAAAATTAAAGTTAACAAATCGAATAATACTTCAAATGTATTATACAACAAGTCAATAATATAGGATAATTTATACATAAGAAATAATTATTATATGTGAATTACTTTTTTCTTAAATTATTTTGGAATTGTTCATAAATCGCTTGAGGGAGATGGGCGGGATTGAAAAAGGATGTTCGGATTGATAGAGCAATTGAATTGGAAAAGGCGTTTTGTTATTTTTACCTTTCACATTTTATGAATCATTGAGTTAAAGTAGATAATAAATGACTAGATGTAGGTTAGGAGAAGAAAATAAGGTTAGAGGAGTGAAGGAATAAGGTTAGAGGAGAAGAAAATAACGTTAGAGGAGTGAAGGAATCAAAGTGAAAAACAGAGACATTGCACAGTATCAAACACATGACCTCATATATAACAAATCAAACCTTTACCACTAAGCTAACTTATTTTTTGGTAGGGTATTCATGTCATCATGTGAATACCCTAGTATATATGTAGGTCCGCCCCTGCTTGAGGAATAAGTAATTACTATTAGGTAGCTAATTGTCTTAGGAAGAATATTATAGCTCTAATATTATTAAATAACTTAGAAAGTTTATCTTTGTTCTTGATTAGGCTTTGTGGTTGAGACTTTTGGTGTATAAGAAAGTACTCAACTATTAGACTAACTAGTTGGTTAGACGTGTGTAACAATCTATATTCATTTATAGTGGAATCTGCAACAGTAACAGGACATACCTTACACATTGTGGGAGAATCTGTATAAACATTGGTGTCGTTTACTTTTAGTATTTACTTTCGTCATTGTTATACGGGTTTTTTGGGGTTGGGAAAATTTGATTTCGCATTAATTCTCAACAATTAGTATCATAGCCTAGTTGTAGCTGTAACCACCAGAAACGATGACCGGAAGTTATGGAGGCGTGTCACCTGGAAGGTTTAATGGAACGGATTTCGCGTTCTGGAAGCTGAGTATAGAGGACTATCTCTATGGGAAAAACATGGAGGCTCCTTTGGACGAGAAGTTAAACGACATGGATGAAGCCAAATGGATTAAAAGCCTTGTTTGTCAAGGAACGCGGCACCCAACGTTGCCAAACAGACCACTACATTTTGGAAATGTTATGCTTTGTTTTTGGTTACCGATAATGCCAGAGCAAAAATCTTTGTTCCAGAGTAAAATTGTATTGGTTAACAATAATACCCTTACTTTCTATATTAACTTGATCAAATATCATGGCCATAAGTTAACTAGGAAAGGTATATTAATTCACATACACTTAATCTTTTTTATCTTAAAAAATCTCTAAGCTAAATACTTTTTTCAATTTTCTTTTTAATATTTATAAATAAACTACTAATACTGTTTTGAAAAAAATTTGAAGTACTCATACCAAATCTTTGCTTTGGGCAACGTTATTTTAAAAAATTAAAAAATTAAGTAGATTGCATGACAATTATATGTATTTGAGAGGCGTGATTGGTCTCTTACTCCCTTATTCCCTTTCTTCGAGGTGATGTCGATGGACACCAAGCTTACACTTCTTGTTTCGGAGAAGCTTGGTTGATCTTGTTGAAGGAATTTGCCAACGTGGGTTGTTCTTATAATTTGAGCCATGAAGAACGTGGGTTAGGTTGTTGGACTGATAATGTGGATTTGGGTGCGGCCGCTGAACATGGTTGTCTTGTTGGTTAATCTCATCATTCTGCCAAACCTATTAACTTTATATATCCATTTCTAATATAAATGTTGTTTATATAGATTCGATTATATAACTATAAGTCTATAACATACATTGATTAAGCTATTTTAGTTAATCAGTTATACATTTATTGGCTATTTAGCTGGGTAATCGAACTTGTCGAAAGAATCAAGCTTCCTCGATTTGCCATCATCTACGACGATGACACGGTACTCGTGGGAGCCGGTAGAGTCTCTTGCAGTGATGTGAAAATCGTAACTACTTGAGATAGCTTGTGAATGCCCATACAACACGGTTTCGAATGTCAAATGGGACTGCGTTTGATGATTATATTCAGCAACCGCGAACTGCCCCAATTCCAAAATATACTTACTCTTTACATCCTTAATTGGATACCATCCACCCCAAGGCCGGATTACTGCAACTGAGACTTCCATGGAGAACGAAACCACGAGGATGAAGAGAACATAAGATGTTTTCAGAGAATCCATTGATTTCGTTTGAATTTGGGTTGAATTATGTTGACATAGATGATAAAGAGTATTTATTCAAATCTTGGCTATAAGTTGTAAGAAAACTGTCGTTTATTTTGTGATGCTTAAATGTTATAAAACGTTTTCGAAAGATTACTTGTAGGTTTTCTAAAATTTATGAATCTACATTTAATATTACTGCACATTTTGATATTTGAGAGAATTGAAAGTGAAATGATGTATTATTAAGAAGGCTAAATTTCACAATACACCATGAACTAATTGTCAACTGATCAAATAAGGGACTAAATTTATGAGACGGTCAATTTGCCGCCTGAACTACAACGAATTGGTCAGTTTGGGGAATTTCACCATAAAATTGTTTGTTATAATGGATTATACAAGATTATATTGTAATATATTACAATCCAGTACATTAGATTATACATAAAAAAACTTGACTATATTAACATAATAATTCGAAATTTGAACTTTTATTACAAAAACAACATTATAATAATAATAATAATAATATTGAACCAGTTCAGTTAGATCAGGGGGTAAACTGACCGATTTGAAAGTTGAGGGGGCAAATTTATTAGATAAGCAAAGTTCAGGGGCAGGCAGAATTTAATAAACCTGATAATAATAACGATAATGATAATAATAATTCGTAATAAATCGTGGTATAAACATGATTTAAACTCAAATCATTAAGCCGAATTTAAGAAATTTCTAACTTTTGTTGAAGAAATTTCAAATAAAAAACATCCAACACTTGAAAACTTTAGATCGTTCTTACAAAAGTAATTGTCCACAATTAAATTAGCTAGAGATGTTATTAGAGTAATGAACGACTAGCTTATAAGTCCACATAATAGAGTATTATGATTATGTTAATATTCATTTATAAATATAGGTCTGTTTATTGTATTAACAAGAACACAATCAAATCAATAAAAAATATCTCCATTTATATTTATACATGGTATCGAACCTATCAATTGTTGAGGCCTAAATACAAATTTCATTGCCCTGCCGATGTGCTTTTTACTATGTGTTACTTACCGACGGGATTTTGTCTCGCGAATTTTGAAGGGTTATGTGATACTTTTGAACAAATTTTGAAGGGTTCGAGAAAGGCATTCCCTTGCAATTTATCTATTAATGAATTACAATATTTTTTGGCGAGTCCGATATGCATAGTCTTGATTGGAGTGACATCTTCAGTGACTCCTCCGTAACTACTTCTTGATTGGAGAATTGCGCATAGTGTGGCGATGCATATACGCATAGTCTGGCGAGTCCTGAAAGTACGAGGTACGTAACTACTCTCAGTATACATTGAGTAATATGAGGTTCACTCAACTAATATAGTAAAAGACGATAAACAACACAAGAGTTTTTATACATGTTCAACTTAAGTTTACGTCTTGTCCTAGAGTGACATCTTTAGTGACTCCTCCTTGTTCCACTATATAGCAGGCTTTGCCTGTGTATGAGTACAACAAAGCAACTGGTCTTCCACCTAACAGCTCTTAGGAAGACAACCTATCATTAATGATATTAATGCTTATACACGTATTTTTTGTTAAGCTTTATTCTATTCTCGTATATGGATGTGAATATAGTGAACACAACAACTGATGCATCCCTATGCATACTACTACGTATATATAGTGCAATTATCAACGGCTTGTTGGTCATGCATTTAATGTTGACTCCAACGACTAGTTGAGTCATCTATAGCTACCTTGAAAAACTTTCCTTGTCGACGATGACGTGGTATTGGTGGGAGCCGGTAGAGTCTCTTGCAGTGATGTAAAGATCGTAACTCCACCTCAAGAGTGCCTAGAGAGGCTGGGTAACCACCCACAAGCATATCATTCCTTGAACAAATGTAGAGTTACTCATGCAACTGCCGTGGATCAAACCCACACACTTGTGAAGAAGCACATTCTTATAGTCCCCTTACCACTTGAACTATATCTGTGGGCCCTGATTTATATTATGAAGATACTTAGCTTGGACTATATGTATATTTGTTTTAGACTGAAAATATATTTTTTGAAAGACTAATGAATGCACCCACCAAAATTAGACTGTTGAATCCATCATAATGACACATATATATTTTAACTCAAAACAACCATATATATACAACTAGGCCTTCAGCAAATGTGTGGATTCGAAAAGGCTTGACATATTTGGCTCGAAAAGGCTTGGCTTGAAGTTTGGCCCGGGGTTCAAATATAAAGCCAAACGATAAAATTAGGTATTTGTCAAATCAAGCCAAACCGTTTGAAAAGGTTTGGCTCGATTGCCCCCCTCCCCATTTATATTATATACTCCCTCCGTTCCAATTTAATTGACGTTTTGGGAATTCGTGTCAAACTTTGACTACAAATTACTTTATATTTATTAGTTTAAAAGATATAAAATTGATATAATTGAATTCGTTTTTCAAAATACTTTCATAATATTATTTTTTTGTAATTTTATATAATGTAAATATAAAGTAATTGATGATTGAAGTTATGTTTCGAAAAGCGTGAAGTCAAGTATTTTGGAACGAAGGGAGTCTATAAATAATGAGTAATGATCTAACTTCTATCAGTCCATAATCTACATATCAGTCCACTTAGGTCCACTTATATTTAGGTCCACTTATATGTTCATATATAACCCTCCCTTCCATAATCTAAACGCTAGCCCTCATTCTCTTCTCCCTTCACTTCTAGATTTCATGTTCAAAAGATCAGATTGTATAAGAGTTAATT